>JZKD02S1288058.1:303647-321570 GCA_000966675.3 Picea glauca | reverse complement strand
AGCATGGGTTCTCTTACTCCACAAAGCGTCTTCCCGTGAGGGCTTTCACCATAAGCGGACCACTTTGGAGTTCATCCATATTTACTTCTTATCAACCATGAAAAAACAATAATGATTCATATTTACATCAAACACTATTGGGTCCATTACCCAAAAATTTGTGCTACGAGTCTTTCTTCAAGGGTTGACATCAATGAAAACCAACCTTAATCAACAACATGTGCATATAATCATAATCATGTGTAATAAACCCTCACTCATATGCAGCCTCAAACTAAATGAACAACTTCAACACCACATCATAACAAAAATCCCTCAACCATGTACCAAGAAACACAAGATTTTCCTCAACTCTCAACCCAACAAGATGTACCGATGACCTAAAAATATGTATCAATGATAAATAACATACATACCAACACTATACTTATGTGGATCTATATCATATAGTAAGGGCCATACAATCAACAACCTTTCTAGATAAAATCCTCAATCTCCCATAACCATATATCATGTAGACAACAATATCCAACTACACATAATAATATGACATACCTTTTGAACCTATAGATAGAACTAGTGTACCTAATCATTGTAGACCTTCACGGGAACCTGCTTTTAGATTCTAGGGACCTGGCACCCACATCCACTCAAGATTTCATGACTTTTTTAGTTGTATGTGACTTCCTCTTCTATAGCCTATGTATGTATGCGCCTTCATCCACTGCATCCCTTGTATGTATGCACCTTCTTCCACTACATCCTGCGCACACCTCAGAAGCTAGGCTTTTTCTGAAACTCTAAAAATTTCACCATCAACCCTCCTTTGATAGTTGAGGCATGCGTAACTTTATATGTATCAATGAGTACCTGAAATAAACCTTTTCCAAAATAATAGATATTCAATGTGCTCAATAGGTGCTAATAGGAGACCTTTTCTCTCTTATTTATACGCTCCAAGTATCTTCCTCTAGGGGTTATCTTCTAACTACTTTACCCAAATTCCTTATTTTAGGGCTAACCCACTTCTAACTACTTTTTCCACTTACAACCACTTTATCCAAAAATAGTAAACTCACCACTTCTAGTTGTAACTAATCCCTTTTTAATTATTTTCTTTTTGTAATAAATTAAATCATGATTAACTACTAGTTACAACCACTTTGACTAGTAAACTTCTTCGAGGATATTCTAGAATAAATTGATTTATTTGACCTTCTAGGGGATTCTAGATAACTCATGAGGATTCTCCAACTTCAAAAAGATATAAATCCTTAACCTTGAGGAGTTATGTGACATACCACATATCACTGGAAACAAAATGACATGTACTATACATCTAGAATAGTCTCACTTGCAAATTTATTGATCTTAATTACATTATTCATTGATCTTCATTACATTATTCCTCAACCAAAATTGGTTTCCTTAACCATACCTCTGGAGCTACCGAAATGTGTTACTGGACATACTCAAGGGTTGACATCAATCACAATATCACTCTCCAAGTGTTTACATCATTGACATCCAACTATCAAAACAAGTTTTCCATCAATCTAAACCAACTATCTGATAATATCCCCCTTTGACATTGATAGAAACACTTAATCACGACAACACACATTCTCATACTCCTCATCAATGTTTCTATCTCTCCCTCTTTGACATCAATGGAAAAGGTTATTTCTCCTTGAGGTTTCTCCCCATTACTAAACTATACTTGGGGTTGCTCCCCCTATCTACACTATCCTTTGGGATTCTCCCCCTTGTTTAAACTGTCATTGGAGATATTCCCCTATCTTCAGACCTCTGATTACTCTCTCTCTTCCTTTGATAAAGGATTATTTATCCTTGTCAATATGACATTGTACCTTCTCTAACCAATCTTGGTTAAAATAATAGATCCCCCTATGGGTGTGTCTCTATGTCCATATGCTACTAATATTCATTTCTTAAACTCTTTCTCTTTGATGACTTCTCTGCATTTTTATGTGTAGATCAATATAGGTCATCATGTACCTTCTTCTTTTTGGATTTATTGTTCATTGGCACTTCCTTATGTAATAAATTTACATATATAAAAGGAATTCAAGAATAAGCATCCAAATATTCTTGTATCACGATAATATTACTTTATCACTGAACCAATATCTAAACCAATCTATGAACCAATATATGAATCAATATTTGAATCCATGCTTTCATCCACTTTCATATATCAATCCAAACATGCTAAGTATTTCTACAAATCCATCTATATCCATACTTTCCAATTCTATGCTACTCAATTTTCCATAATGTTGACCCATCTATCTCAGCTACTACATAGACTCTCTCTGTCTAATTTTCATATTACCTGGGAGTCTCCAAGCCAAATGGCTCAGAATAATACCTGCTATGATGTAGTGTAATCTTCCTCTTTGTAAGTGAATACATATCCATCTTCCTGAATTTTGTCATCATCTTGAGTTTTGACGTCGTCTTCATCTTCTACTTGATTTATGACACTTTCCTCTTTTACTATAAATTTATCATGATCTTGTGCTAATGCAAATCCTGAAAGTACAATTCCTTGGACTTGTTCTTAATTTACCTTATCCTCTTGTTTTTCACTTCTTTTCCAAACCTTATTGTGTCTCTCATCAATATTTTATTTCATGGGAGGCTTTATCATGCTTCTACAATTTTGAGCTATGTGTCCATAGTTGTGGAATTTTTAACATTCAATATTTTGTGGGGCCATATAAGAATTTCTTGCCTAATTATTTCTTTCATAATCCCTGCAATATGCAACCTTGTGTCTAAAGTTATTACAATAAAAGAAATGACCATAAAATAATTTTACATACTTGGGAGTGAATGATTTTCCTTTTGGTGTAGTATGTTTGTAATTCTTCCTTGGTTGATAAAGATCTTCTCTTTGGTTGTTTCTTTCATAATGATTGAAGATTTCTTGTTGCCTGAATGTAGAGGGTATTTTGTATTCATTTCTTTCTAATTCTAGTTGATCGTGATTCCTTCCTTTGATAACTTTTTCATAACTCTTTTGTTCTATTTCTTTCTTCATGGAGCTTAAACCTTTCTTAGTTTTCATTTGGTTGTATCATAGTTTGTACCTGTCATAGTAGGACCTTTGATTGTAGATGATCTTATCCAATGTCTTGGTGTTATCTTGTTTCATGTCATTATTATGAAGATATTTTCTTAGAGTGATTGCTTCTTCTTCCAACCTTTCAATCATCTTCTCCTTCTCTTCTAGTTGACTTCTGAGTATTTCTTCAATCCTTTTTCCCTCTTCTACCTAGAATTTCATCTTCATAATTAATTGATTAAATTCCTCTGAGTTGAGATTCTGAGTTCCTTTTAGTTATTTATTGAGTGACTTGTTTTTATTTCTTTCTTTCCTTAGTTATTATAAGGCACTAATTAATTCTTCTCTGATATCAAATTTTCCTTCTTCTTATTAACTATCAGAGTTTCTTTTTTCCTTTTCCTTAGCCATAAATAGTAAATTTTTTGAATCACTGTCGGTTTCATCATCTTCACCAGATGAGGAACTTTCTTCTCTCGAGTATAGATTTTTCTTGAAGACTTTCCTTTTTTTTTTTTAGTTTCCCTTTTTATATTTCTTTTCTTTCTTGGGATCTTCCTCTTCATCACTATCTGACTTCCTAGCATAAGGACACTTAATTGAAAAATGACCAATTTTACAGCAATTAAAACATTTCAATGGAAGCTTACCTTTGTATTTATCTATTCCATTTTGCAACTTTCTTACAAAGTTTTCCATTTCTTCATCTTCTTTGGAATCATCGCTACAACTACATTCTGACTTTGTATTTTTCTTTATCTTTTTCTTTGTCTTCTTGGATTCTTTGAATGTTGCTTCCTTTGTAAATAGGGTCTTCTATTCTGTTCTCATTTCATAAGTAGTTAATATTTCATAAAGCTCATCCATTCTTATCGAACTCGGGTATTCTCTTTCTTCTAGTGTTGAGATATTAGGATCAAATCTCATTGGAACAGATATAGTACGTTTTTAACAATTATAGATTCATCAACTTCTTATCCCAATCCTTTAATTGCATTCATTATTTCATCAACTCGTAAAAATTAAGCTACAATATTTTCATCTTCCTTCCTCTTTAGCTGTTCAAATTGACCTTTGTAAGTTATAATATTTTCTACCTTGACTTTGGAGTCTCCTTCATAAACATTCTAAAGCTTTTCCCAACTCTCCTTTGCGGAGTTGCAATGCATAACTTTGACATATAATGAATCAACCTAACCACTCAGGATGGAATTTTTGTCTTTCGAATTATTTTGAATGGGTTTCTTTCTATTTTCATATGTTGGAGAAGTGTAAGGATATTTATATCAATATACCACTAATTTCCAAACATAAAATCCATTTTCTTGTACATATATTTGCATTCTTCTACTCCAGAATGCATAGTTTTGTCTGTCAAACTCTGGTATTCTATTTTTATACATATTGTTTCTCTCCATGATCCACCTTCTAGTGGTTAAATTGTTTCTTGAAGGAACATGCTCTGATACCAATTTTTGGATTACTGAGAGGAGGGGGGAGGGTGAATCAATAATGAGCAATTTATATCATTTATTAATCCTTTAAACCACAATGTATATTATTTCAACTTATTCAAAAATGTTCATCAGTTCATCATCAATATATCATTGCATCATAAACATTAACATCCATTAGATCATAATGAACAATAATAAACATATACACACAATACACAGTAACCAATATTTTAGTGGAAACACAATGCAGGATAAAACCCCATAATTATTTTATTATATGTCAAGAATTACATTCAAGGAAGCACCAACTTCCAATTCTCCAGCTCCAACTAGAAGGAGGCTCCAACCCCCTAGTTTCTCAAGCTCCAGCCTAAAGGAATCTCCAACTCCCTAATTCTTTGGATCCAACCAGAAGGAGGCTACAACCGGAAGGTGGCTACAACCAACTAGTTATCAGGCTCCAACCTGAAGGAATCTCCAACTCCCTAATTCTTCAACACCAACCAAAGGGAGGATACAACCCCCTTTCCTTTCCCTATCCAACTTCTATGAAATATAAATGTCAAATAGATGATGAAACCACTGCCACACTGTCACTATGAGATATACCACTTTAAGCATGTACCAATCTATGTCAAAAAACTATAACCACCATGTACCAATAACCTATAGTAAACCTATACCAATAACATGTACCAACATATACCAACAATATGTACCAATAACCTATACCAATATATACCAAAAACCTGTACTAACATATACCAACAATTTGTACCAAGAATCTCCTCAATATATCATATCCAATAACATAGATTTCATACTCAATATCACAATAATATCACTCAAACCATGTGCATATATGTCTCTCAAATCATGTTCCATATATGTGCATACATTAATAATCATGTGTAATAAACCCTCACATGGAATAGACATGAAACCCTCATTGATGTGTAGCCTCAAAATAAACCAACAACTTCGTAAACACATCACAACCAAAATCCCTCAACCATGTACCAAGAAATACAAGATATTCCTCAACTCTCAACCCAACAAGATGTACCAATGATAAATACGAGACATACCAACACTGTATTTCTGTGGATCTAGCTCATATAGTAAGTGCCATACAATCAACAACCTCTCTAGAGAAAACCCTCATTCTCCCATAACCATATCTTATGTAGACAATGATATCCAACTACACATAAGAATATGACATACCTTTTGAACCTGTAGATAGATCTCTTGTACTTGATCACTGCAGGCCTTCCTAGGAACTTGATTTTATACTCTAGGGACCTAGCAACCACATCCACTCAAGTTTTCATGAATTTTTGCATTGTACATGGCATCCTCTTCTACATGCAACGTATGTGTTAACCTTCATCCACTATAGCCTTCTTATGTATGCTCCTTCCTCCACTATGGCTAGAGTACACCTCAGAAGCTAGGGTTTTTCTCAAACTCTAAAACTTTCACCATCAACCCTCCTTTTCTACCTCAGACATGCATAAATTTAGATGTATCAATGAGTACCTGAAATAAACCTTTCACAAAATAATAGATATTCAATGTTATCAATTGGTGCTAATAGGAGACCATTTCTCTCTTATTTATACTCTCCAAGTAGCTTCCTCTAGGGGTTATATTCTAACTACTTTACCCAACTTCCTTCTTTTAGGGATAATCCACTTCTAACTACTGTGTCCACCTATAACCACTTTATCCACAAATAGTAAACTCACCACTTCTAGTTACAAATAATTTATTTTTAATTATTTTCTTTTTGAAACAACTTAACTCATGATTAACTCCTAGTTACAACCACTTTGACTAGTAAACTTCCTCTAGGAGATTCTAGAATAAATTTACTTATTTAACCTTCTAGAGGATTCTAGATAACTCATGAGGGTTATCAAACTTCAAAAATCCATAAATATCTAACCATGAAGAGTTATGTGACATACCAAAATCATTAGAAATGACACGACATGTACTAACCATCTAGAATAGTCTCACCTACAAATTCACTAATCTTCATTACATTATTCCTCAACCAAACTTTGATTTCTTATCCATACCTCTTGAGCTCACGAAATATTCTACCATACATACTCAAGGGTCGACATCAATCTCTAAGGGTTGATACCAATCACAATATCACTCTCCAAGGGTTTACATCAATGAAAACCAACTATCCAAACAAGTTGTCCATCAATATAAACCAACTGTTTGATAGGTCATGGGTTTGGAGGATGCGAGGAGAGTTGGAGAAGTTGTGTGAGGATTTGGAGGTCGTGGGAATGAAATTCTCTAATACCAACTGAAAGATGAAATACAAATACAATAATAAATGTATTTAATAACATATAATATTATTTTATTCGATGATGTATTTGGTATAAAAAATGAGTTATATATACACGTATTTGGGTAAAGTCACATATATTTATGCAAAAGAGTGTGACATTATGTTTTAATTAGTTTAAATGTAATACATACATACATACATACATACATACATACATACATACATACATACATACATACATATATATATATATATATATTATAGATGCTATGTAAACATGAAATCTGACCAATTTGTAGGCCTGAATTCGCACAATTTGAGATTTAAATTGGGTATTTTAATTCCTAGACTTGATTATGAAAAATACACATGAAATTTTCCAAGAATTTGTCCACATATCACTGCAATATTTTCTTCAAACGAATTGTAGACATCCTAATTCTGATATTATGTCAAACAATTTTCATGCTTACTCTACAAATTTCATTTTTGCGCTCTGCTAATTAGGTCCATGCAGAATCAATGTTTAAAACTAATCTCTAATACCAAATTGGTTGGGAAATTCCACATCAAAATTCTGAATTTTGATACCATTTAATTAACTAAATTACCTTGCAACTGCATAGATTAATGTAGAATAACAAGATATGTATACATACAGAATGTACAACAAAATCCCATGATAATAAATGCATAAATATTAATATAACACACAATGGACACTTATATTTAATAAAAAGAAAACTAATTGTGTGTAGACCTTCCATGTTCCTCCCATCCTTAGACCAAACCACTCATAAACTCACAGTAGTGGGTCACCCCTGAGATGGGGCTAAAAATCCACCTGGGTAAAGGATTTCTAACCAGGCTAAGGTCTCTCTAACAACATATAAACTCAGACACAGGTTCCAAATCAAACTAACATCCTACAGTCCCTCATTACCCACATGCCTGTGCCACCCTGAGAAATGATACCCTTCTCTGCTCAACGGTCCTTTGGCTTCCCTACTTTCCTTCCATGGATTCATAAATAGGTCGTAAATGAAGTCTCATAGCCATGTAGTTGCAGTTTGGCACCTTGGGAAATCTATTCCCATTAATTTTCTCACCTGGAAAGAAAGATCACTAGCCTGACAACCCACTTCTTCAATGTCCCATGGGCCTCACAACCCACCTCTTCAATCTAGATCCACAATAGGTGGTGGTAAATTAACAATTTCTACTATCTTGGTTGGATCAACTAAAAAACCTTGCTTGCATACTACATGGCCTAACAATATCTTGAATGGTGCACCAAAAATACATTTCTTCAAATTCAAAGAAATTTGATATTGTCTACACCAATCAAGCATCAACCTTAGAGTTTCTATGTGATCTTTTAATAGGCTAAAGATATTCTAATCATCTAGGTATACCTCAAGAAGCTGATGAATAAACTCCTTAAATGTTGTGAAAACCACTCTATAAAATACAACCGGTGCATTATTTAACCCAAATAACATCAGTGTGTACCGATAGCTTCCCCACTCCATCAAAAATGTCATCTTCTATTTGTCTTTTGGCACAATATTTATATGATGGTATCTTGAAAATTCATCAGTGAATGAATAGGCCTCTTATCCTCCTACGCTTTCCAATACTTCATCCATAAAGGGGGTCGAGAATGTTCGACAAAGAATGTATTCCAACAGAGGAAGAACACTTTAGGTAACATTTCACACAACCAGATCAAAGATCAGTACACCGATGTTTTGATGTGGTAAAACCCCTACAGGGAAACATCCATGGCCCCAACCAACATGACCACTTGGAGTAGTTTATTAATGCAAAAGAAAAATATTACATAGAGATTTTACAAGAGAGTTTCTCACAATCGATCATCGGAAAATGACCCTCGTTGCTCTTTAAATAGATATCATGGACAAATCGGGTGTTAATCTAGAGATCAATGGTCATTAATATCGAGGAGAATATGAATTATTGGATCACACAAATGCATACTAATTCATACTAAAGAAACACACTAAGAAACACACGTTTACCTAACAACACACTTTTACTAAAGAAACACACTAAGGAACCAACCAATAAAGGAGTCCCCCCTAAACTTCAATGTATCATGAACTGAACTATACCATAGACATAGTGAAGTATCCTTTTAGATGCTTTGCAATGGATTTCATGGGGTGTTTTCATATACTAGGAAACAAGACCAATAAAAAAGGAAATATAAAGACAGGTATGAGTCAAGTATAAGAGGCTACCAACTAACTGGCAGTACAAGGTGGCATTAACTTTGGGAGAAGTATAGGTGGAAACAATATTGACTCCATTATGGAAGGGAGAAGGGGCTTGTTTATAATCTTCCATATGAAAGTGACGAAGAAGGTCACAAGAATACTTAGACTAGGAAAGAAAAATTCCTTCATTGGTTTGAAAAAATTGGAGGCCAAGGAAATAGTGCAAAAAACCTGATTCTATCCTTTCAAATTTCTTCTTAAGGTTCGTTTTCACATGGTTTAAAATTTTTGAGTCACTACCAGTAAGGATAAGGTCATCAACATAAAGGAAAAGAATTATGAGATGGATTCCTAATTTCTTGGTATAGACATTGGGATCATAATGAAATCTAGAGAATCTAGTGTCAATAAGAAGGTTGTCCATTTTGGCATACCAAGATCGGGGATCTTTCTTAAGAAAATAAAGAGATTTCTTAAGGTGACAAATAAGGCTAGAGACATTCTTAACATAGCCAAGAGGTTTTTCCATGTAGATTTATTCTTTCAAATATCTATACAAGAAGGACGATTTAACATCAATCTGATGGACCTACCATTTATGTGAGGCAGAAAGGGAAATAATAAGGCAGATTGAATTCATTTTGGCTACATGCATAAAGGTTTCATTATAGTCAATTCCTTTAACTTGGGAAAATCCTTTGGAAACTAATAGATTCTTGTGTATTTCCACACCTCCATATGATGCATACTTAGTTTTGTAGACCCATTTAAATCTAAAAAAAATTCTTCCTTTTGGAATAGGTACATGATCCCAAGTATTGTTTTCCATTATGGAATGATACTCTTAATTCATTGTTGTATCCCCATCTAGATGAGCTAAAGCTTCTGCAAATGTCTCTAGATCATGATTATATGAAACTTAATCCAAAAGAGAAGAGGCTCACTATAAATATGAATGTGTTCAATGTTGATGTGAAGGATCACCGACAAGATCACCAATTTCTTCTCGTGTTGAACGAACCCATTTAGGAAGCGATGGAGCTGGTGCTGGTTCAGGTTCAAAGAACTCATCTAGAGGAAGGTGAGTAGTCAGAGGTGGATTTTCATCCTCACTAGCATCATCTAAATAATAAACTAGAATAGGAACATAAGAAGGCACAAATTTTGAAGATTGATCACAAGCCGAAGAAGGCACAATCGTTGAATTAGGATCGCAGGCCAAGAGATTTTCATCAAATTTAACATGTCTTCTAATAATAATTTCATTACAGTGTGGTTGAAGAAGTCTATAACCTTTGACATCATCAGAATAACCAACAAATATACACTTCTCACTTTTAGGCTACAATGCTTTCTTTTTCTCATTAGGAATGTGAGCCAATGCTATAGTGCCAAATACACAAAAGTGACTTACATTTGGTTTAATTTTAGTCAAATATTCTTCCGATGTTATATTATTAAGAGCCTTTGTGGGAGTGTGATTTACTATGTAATTTTCACAGTTGATGGCTTCTTCCCAATACTTTAGACTTAATTCCTTAGATCGGATCATACAAATAGCCATTTTTTTTAATGTGCAGTTTTTTCTCTCAGCAAAACCATTTTGTTGTGGTTTATATGGAACAATCTGTTGCATTTGGATGCCCTGTGTACTGCAATAACTTGTAAAATTATTGTTCACATATTTTCCTCTATTATATGTTCTTAACTTTTGAATTTGATGTCCATATTGTTTTTCTACAAAGGCCTTGTAGGCAAAAAAATTGTGAAAAAATTCACTCTTAAGTTTTAAGAAGTAAACCTAAGTACGTTTGGAAAATTCATCAATGAAAGTTAAGAAATACTTGCACCTATAAAAAAAAGGAGAAGAAAGTGGATCACAGAAATCACTGTGAACAAGCTGCAAAGATCCTTAGGCGTTCCAAGAGGCATGTTTGTCAAAACTATCCCGATGATGTTTTCCGAGAACACAACCGACACGAAAACCATCTTTTCATGAAATGAGAGGAAGATCAGTCACCATATGTTGATTACATAGTTGTTGCAATGACCAATAGTTTAGATGACCAAACCACTCATTTCAAAGTTTCCTCAAGTCATCGCTATGAGCAACAAAAACTGATGGAAAATATGATTTCCCAAATTTGTGAAACTTGTACAACCTGGTAATATTATCAACAATTTTAGTTCCAAGAACATGCTTAGGATATTTTATATCCTTGATTACAACTTGGTGAGGTTAAAACTCTACGGTTTTACCTTCACCTGAATGAGTGATTTGATATATTGATAAAAGGTTACAAGAAAGACTTGGAACACATAATACATCATTGAAATGACCATTATCTACTTGAATTGTTCCAAATATTACAACACTAAGAGTTCTATTATCACCAAAAAATATTGTGTTGGTGTTACATTCATTTAGACCATAAAATATGTCTTTATCCTTAGCCATATGATAAGATTCTCTAGAATCAATAAGCCATTCATCAGAGGAAGAAGTAGAAGTTGCATTGAAGGAGAAACCAGAAGCAGAAAGTGCATGTCCATGAGAAGAATTATAATCAATATTTATGTTGTGCTTCTTCATTGTTTCTTCTAAAGATGCCATCTTCTTCAAACATTTGGACTCATCATGACCATATTTATCACAAAAGTTTAAATGTATGCCATTCTTTTTATTTTTAGATTTTTCTCCTTTGTCACCATTAGGAGCTGAATTTGTTTTAGGGGGTTTGGGACCCTTATGTTTCTTGTTGTTGTGGTGAGGATTTTTCTTCTTGGGATTCTTGGGTTTATCTTTCTGTTGGACTACTAAGGCTTTGTTTGAGGTACCTATAGTGTTGATCAATCCAATTTGTACAATATTATCTTTCTCTCTAATCAAATCATCACAAAAGAAATCAAGAGTGGGTTTTGATAATCTTTCCCTAGATCCTCTCTCATGGAATAAAATTTATATACAAGAAAAAAATATGCACTACCTAGCTTAGAAAGAACAATATATATGCAACAGTATTCCTCCATCTTTATCTCACATTCTTCACATAAAATTA
This sequence comes from Picea glauca, assembly GCA_000966675.3. Taxonomy (NCBI): domain Eukaryota; kingdom Viridiplantae; phylum Streptophyta; class Pinopsida; order Pinales; family Pinaceae; genus Picea; species Picea glauca. The sequence goes on along the minus strand of JZKD02S1288058.1, from coordinate 309,406 downwards.
TGAGTGTTTTAAACTTAGATAGATAGTATTCAATGCAAGAAAAAACATTTGGAATTAAATTTAGTATTTGATTTTCTAACTAATGTGCTCAAATAAAATTTTGTTTACCAAACACAAATTCAAACTTTCCCAAGCTTCATCAAGGTCATCAATTTCTTTAAGGTGGAACCTTAAATCAGGAGAGATGGATATTCTAATCATTCCACATGCTTTGTCACTCCTATTATCCCATTTGACTTTCTTATCAACATAAATGGGTTCTTTTTCCTTTCCTGAGGTAATCTGGTACAAGACTTTACTTCTTAATAAATCCTCCATATGGGATTTCCATTGGAAGTAGATGGTGTTGGTAAGAAAAATATTATTGTAAGAAGAAACAATAAATATGTAGATAATATGGATTTAAAAACTAAAAATGATGATCTGGATGGAAAGATCTCGAAACATTAAACGGGTTTAAAAAAAATGGCACTGAAAATGGACTTGAGATGTAAAAGTTATGCCCTTTTAAAAAAAGACATAAATAGTAACCAAAGGACCACATGGTGGTGTAAGTTGCTTTATGAAGTGACCAACTTTTATGAAAATAAGTGGGGATCACTTTTACAATGAAGTTACTTTATAAAGCAATGTTGCATGCAAAATAAATAACTCTAAAATAAAATATTAAAGCTACTTATAGTCATTCACTTTTATACTTGAAGTGAAATACACTTTACAATGGACAATGAAGTTTAAAAAAAAAACTAATAAAAAAAGAGACTTGAACTCAAGACGTCTTACTTAATAAGGAAACCTTTAACCAAGTGGGATAGAAAAACATATTGTATTGTTTAGTAGGAGGATTTTTTTTTTTTTTGTTGATTTTGTTGTTGTTGAAGACAACATTGGAGAGTGTGCTCATAATAAACTCTTTTCACAGAAGAAAAAAAAATTTCTTCTCGATGACAACAAGGGTTAGATCTCGGTTAGCTTACCCAGAAAATGCACTTTTTCTTATCTATTTATGATTTTTCGAGATCACACAGGGCCCGAGGAAAAGAGAATATGCATATCTAAAAGAGTAGCAACCCAGAAACAAACAATATAAAACTGAAATAAAACTGAAATAATACTCTGCAAATTTTTTAAAAGGGTGTATTCAAGATTTATACCTTCAGATCTAGCTAAAATGGTCGTATCTTGGGTAAGAAGAAACCTTTTTGAGTGAAATAAAAAACATTCCTAACTGAAATGAGTGCTATGGATGTAATGGAATAGTCATATCAACCCATAAATGTATGGAAATAACATAAAATGGAGATGAGGAAACTCAGTTTCATGATATCGATCTACAATAGGAGCGGGTCTTCAAACATGCTCTGATACCATGTTCGACAACATAGTTATTCCAATAGAGGAAGAACACCTTCAGTAACCACTCACATAGATAGATCAAATATCAAGACATGGACTCTTTGACATGGTAGAACCCCTATGGGGAAACATCCAGCCAACACGACCACTTGAAGCAGTTTATTAAGGCAAAAGAAAAATATTACAGAGAGATTTTACAAGAGATTTTCTCACAATCGATCACCAACAAATGACCCTCCATGATATTTAAACAGAGATCATGAATCAATTGGTTGTTAAGTTGTATATCAATGACCTTTAGCATCAAGGAGAATTCAACCATTAGATCACTCTATGTCGTGACCATCAGATTTCCTAACTAAAAATGCATACTAAAGAAACACACTAAGAAACACACTTTTACCTAACGAACCAAGTATATCTTAACTAACTCCTAAGTGTTTAAATATCCTAACAAGGAATGGGTCATGTAAGCAAGCATCATTCAACTTTCTCAAGTCTACACAAATTCTAATACCTCTTGTCTTCTTATCTTGAACCACCATCAGACTTACCCATTTAGATTATGCGTCAGGATCAATTATACCAAGTTTTATCATCCTTTCAAGCTCTACTTTCACTTTTTCCTTATACTTTGGATTTAATTAGTAAGGTCTTTATCTCACTATTTTAGCATTTGGTTTCAGTGGAATCTTCATCTTGCCTATTTATCTAGCTATTCCCTTCATCTTTGAAAAGGTGGTTGGAAAAAGATCTCAATATTCATGAAATAAGTATGTGACCTTTCCCATGGTCTCATCATTCCAATAATCCTCAATGTTTGCAAACTTTGTCTTTTCATCTATGCCAATGTTCACATTTCACATTCTTAAGGGATTCATGTATGCATCAGATTCAAGTGTTGGATCTGTTACATTGTGCTCCCCTTCAATTTTTGATACCTATACATTTCTTGAGTATTCCTCATCTTTTTTGTCCTCGCTAATGTTATAACATTCCAATAATTCTTGTGTTGTCGTAGACCCTCTGTGCGCACTATATGTAGGAACTAATTCTACTTTTCCTTCTCCCATAAAAAAAAAATCCTCTAATTATTTGTAATAATGCATCAACTAAAGGTGACTCAACTTCAAAAGTAAATGTTACCATAAATTTTTGGACAATCTCCTCCATGTCCATCATTCTTATGCTCACTTCTAGCTCTTAATTCCAACGCATGGGAAATGTCTCTAGCGTATGTATGAATTTGTGCATCCATTCCTACTTCGACACTTGCTTCCAAGTTTTCATACATTGTGCCACATGGTCTCTCAAATCACTCATGCATGTATACTTGGGTATATTATCCTTTGTTCCAAACCTAATATGCATCAGCCTTTTTCATTGTTTCCAATCCTCTATCCCTTCCTTGTGGTTTCCCACCATCTCGTTGAGGTTTATCTCAGTGCAACATTTAATGCTAACAACCTTTGTTGTATAGGTACCTGTAGCTCGAGTTTGTTAACAAAATAACTTAATTTAGTTGATCCATCGATTTTTGGCATATCACATACCTCTATTCTGATCCAACGCAAAGAGAAAGTAATGTGTACACACCTTCTGGTCGATACTTCATGCAACTTGTGCTTCCAATGTTCAAGTCCCTCCTTCGAGTATTATGCACAAGAGCTTATGCTTCTCTAGATAAGAACACTATCTGTAATGGGATTGATGTAATCATCCATGCATGTTGTCATATTATATAATTTATCAATTTCCCTTCTTGTGGGTTCCACGTATCTTCTTTCCTCCATCGAGTCTAATGGTGTAGTGATTTTTAAGCCTCCTCCTTAAAAAATCATCTCTCTTTTCTTCAGGTTGATAATCCCCTGATATTTGAAGGCCCAATCCACTCCAAACAAAGCGAGGTACGACTAAATGCTATCTACAATATCTATGAATTCAAATTCGACAACACTTTGCACTCCACATATGTTCACAGATACTCCTACGAGTATCTCGATCGGTATTATATTATGCTGGTCAAGCAACCACAACTGGAAAATCGACCATACTAGATTCGATTTCCCTATCATTTCCCACATCTATCTTGGGAGAACATTTACGTCTGATCCTAAGTCTAATATGACATTATCCATGTCATATTCTCCTACAGTGCACACTTAATATGAATTCTTTGTTTATCCTCTTCTTGTGTTGGACTTGGTTTACTTCTTTCTACGTTGTAGGTACTTCTCATCCTCCATCAATTCTAAACAACTTTTTATAAATTCTTTCAAAGTATTTGTCTTCTCAACTGCTCTGTCTGTAATAGTGTGATCATACATCGGTGGTATATCATATATGGTTGGTGTCTTTTACATTGAAGTTCTAGTATGTTCCTAGTATTTCTTTCCTTGCTTGTTGATAAGTCTCCTTTTCTTCTTGTGAGCTAAAAGATGGCATGGGCTTAGCTACTTTTATTATCCATATTTCTAATCCCTTTCCTTTCTTTGTCACATCTAGTCTGGTTCTCATCCCACTGAGCATATCAACTGCTAATTTTGGTTGATCATTGCATTCTTCAACAACTATCATTTGCAGGTTCTAGTTATCGTTCTGATATTGTGTCTAATCTTGGTTGTGGTTCCCTCTCACCTACCACTTTGGTATCAAATGAGGAAAATATTTTGTCACATGATCCAAGGCCTTAAGATACATACATGTCATCCAAGGATTTGGGAAATATCTTACTAAAATTCCTGGTTGATTGTAGTTGTAACAAATTATCAATCTTATGCCTCCTTGACCAAATCCTCCACATCCTTGAACTTTGTCGAAACCTCCATTCCCCCCCTGATTAAATCCTCTTAAAGTGTTATACTATGGGATTCCTCCTTCTGTTGTGACATTTTTCTCCTAGATTTTGTATTCATATGAAGTTCACTCTCTCATCAAGTTGAATGTGAGATAGTCTTTCTCATTGTGCCTTACAAACTTGCAAAAGTTACAAAATAAATTTTGAAGGGTGCTCTGATATTTCTGCAGTAGGGGAGAAGTAGTTGAATGATGCCCCATGTCTTACATATCTCGTATTACCCTACTCCTCCTACCAATGGGTTTGGTGATCATGTGGCCATATATTGTGCAAAGGCTGGCCATTCATCCTTTCTGCGGCCTTCTATATTACATGTTATACACAAACCATGTTTTTTCTCCTCCTTTTGTTGTTACTTATGATAATTGAATCATCAACATATCCAACTATGACTATACCTACTCCATACTTGCATTATTCCCTATGGGAGATGCTTGTAATTTCATCATGATTTCCAACACTTCAGGCTACGATGTCACCTTCTGTTGTGTTAATGGACAATAGATCTGCAGTAATAGGCATACATAAACCATTCTTGGTGTTTTTCATCAGTAATCTAAAAGGATAACATAACCATTACATCTTTAAATATCTGGTCGAAATCCCACACTTTATCGTTATGTACTTGCTTAATTTCCTTTAGCTCTATAATATATTGAGATTAATATTTTGGCTTCCTTAATTCCTTTAGAAAGGATTGTTTGATTTCTTCCAAAATTATTGAATATCCAGTTGGTGTAGCTTTTTGAAACTTCGTATACCATAGTAGTTCTATACCTATAAATTTCATAGCCAACTATGCAATTTTTGTCTCCTCGTCATGGACATTCTTCACAGTACATATTTTGTCACACACAAATAAGTTTTTCTCAGGGTCCTCCGACTCTATTCCCTAAAACATAAGCATTCTCAACATATGTTCTACCCCGACCATTGTATTAGGTGTTGTACTTACATTTGGTGATGTTGGATGGATCCGTTTTGATGTCTTTTTCCTGCTACTCTAACTATTGCTCTGACCTCCTCAACTTATTATTGTTTCTCTTGAACAAGACTTGGTTCTTTCTTCAATTCTTAATGACGCACACAAAATCGTGGGTTCGATGCAGATTTCAATCTGAGATGGAATTCCTTCTTCTACTAAGTAGTATTGAGGATCTATTTCTTTCCTTTTTCTTTACCTGTATGGTGTGATCTGAATTTATGCACAAGGATCACTTCCCTTGAATTCTCTTTTCTTCTCTCCTTCTCCAATCATAATCACCTTCTTATTGTATCTATAATGATCCCAAGCCATTATGCAAGGATCATCACTGTTTTGGTGTCTTTTTAAAACTTTTTCTGAGTGAGGTATTTCGTCAAACACTTTGCTGATCTACCTTTTAGACGTGTTTATATGTGTGTATGCAGAAAATAACAGAAAGAGATAAACATGGAACATACCTCAACCATATGCAATAAGATATACAAGCCAAAACATCTCAATTCTTCTTTATTCATAAAATAGAGAAACCTGCTACAATGAAGATGCCGATCTGGAATGCTC
>JZKD02S1288058.1:258433-295640 GCA_000966675.3 Picea glauca | reverse complement strand
TGGCCTTAAAACTAATGTTCAAAGGTTTGTGGCAGAATGTTTGGTTTGCCAACAAAATAAGGTGGAAACAATTAATACCCCAGGTCTTTTACAACCATTAGCCATCCCAAGTCAGTGCTGGGAGGAGGTTTCCATGGATTTCATCACAAGGTTACTGAAGTCCAAAGGAAAGAGTGTCATCATGGTGATTGTTGATATACTGACCAAGTACACACACTTTTTTGCACTCTCTTATCCCTTCAAATCTAGTACAGTTTCCACCGCATTCATGGAGATAGTTCAAAAGCTACATGGCAACCCAAATATTATTGTAAGTGACAGAGATCCCATCTTCACTGGACATTTTTGGAAAAAATTATTTTCTTTTTTGGGTACTTAATTGGCTCATAGCTCATCCTATCATCCTTAATCTAATGGACAAACCGATATAGTGAACAAATTTCTGGAAGGCTACCTTTGTTGCTTTGTCTCTGATAAAAAAACACAATGGTTCAAATGGTTACCCTTGACAGAATGGTGGTATAACACTTCCTTTCATACTGCAACAAAAAGGACACCATTTATAACACTCTATGGATACCACCCTCCTTCCATCACTTCTTCTCTAAAAGAAAAATCTAAGGTTCAAGAAGTGGAAGATCTCATCGAGCATCAACAACAAGTTCTTCAAATATTAAAGGACAACCTAACCATGGCACAGAATTGCATGAAACAACAAGCCGATCAACATCGTAGTGAAAGAAGTTTTGAAGTAGGGGATTGGGTGTTTTTAAGACTACAACCATACAAACAGATGTCCCTCAAGTAAGCCAAGAAGCATAATAAATTATCACCAAAGTACTATGGCCCTTATAAGGTGTTTCAAAAGATTGGTACTATGGAATACAAATTGGAGCTGCCTGCATCTTCATGAGTACACCCAGTTTTCCATGTTTCATGCTTAAACAAGGTTATAGGTGACAAGATCCCAGTTCCAATTATATTACCAGAACTTGACGAGGAATAAAAAATCATATTAGAGCCTAAAGCCATCACTGACACAAGAATTCGCCCGCTAAGGAATAGATCCATTTCAAAGTATCTCATTAAATGGAGGAAACTACCAGCTGAAGATTCCACTTGGGAAGATGAGTCTTTTATACAAAAGCATCCAGAGTTACTCAAGCATTTTGGACACCACTTGTCTCAAGGGGAGGGGCATGTTAAGCCCTAATATGGGCTCATTACCCCTTAATTAGGGCATATTACATTAGTAATGTTATTTTATTTATGTTGGCTTTATTCCATTAGTTATAATTATACCTCCTAGTCTTCTATATATACCAAGGAGACATTTTCATTTGGAATCATCTTGTACTTGAACATTTATGTGGGGTAAAAGGAGGTTTCCCCCTCGAAGAGGCTTATTATCTGAAATTATCTCTTTTTCAAGGCGTTGAGTACTTATTCTAAGGTTTTTCTATGCTATATTGATATTTTTTATTAACATTTAAGGTATAGGTGAATTTTGATATTCCATTATTTGAAGGACTAATAGATGCCAATGTTATAGATAAATGGTTGAATCTACTCGAAGGGTATTTTTCACTCCACAATTTTTTCGATAGGTAAAATATTACTTTTTCACTCCTCAAGGTCGTTGTTGCTCCTCTTTTTTCACTTAAATGAGAAAAACAGAGATGCTTACAAGCTTAGTTGGGTTATCTAATCAAGAGAGGATGAAGGAAAGGGTTAGAAAAAGAAACATAAAAGACTAGGCTAAGAATTAAACTAAGAAAGGAAAGAACAACTAAACTATTGAGCATAAGGACATAAGAACAAGAAACCAATAAGATTCATGTCACCAATGGAAAGGATTAGATTAGTGAAAAGAAAACACCAAGAAGAAAGAGGACTTTGGGTCCCTTCTTCCTCCAAGGGAGGGCTCTTGGACCCCCACAATTGAGCTCTTATTACAACTTTGAAACTTGAAAGAAATGGTGAAAGAATCCCAAGCTAACCCACTCAAGAGGTGAAGTGGATTACCCAAATGGAATGATACTAGTATGCTCTTGATGAGCAAAGAGGATTCCCCAAGAGAATAGTAGCAGCATAACCTTGCAAATGAATTCCTTGAAAATCTAGTGCACCCATGGTCTTGTTTTATAGCATCACTTTGAGGTATTGTGCAACCATCTTTTAGTGTGAAAAGGGGATATTTAGGGCATTTTTAGGTCTTTGACTAGCCACCCAGTCGGATCCATCTGAGATTTGGATGTCAAATCAACTTGGAAGATGAAAAAGAAGTGGGTGGGAGGACGACCAATCTCATAGATGTGTCATTCTCAAGTGTGTGCGGCTTTTAGCGACCACAGTCACACATCGTGTGCATGTGCACTTTTCTTGCGTTTCTAGATGGCGCATGTGTGTGTGCACCCTATGTAGTCATAGAGAACCTTGATTTTATAACTGTTTGTATAGTTTTGGACCTTTTGGAAATGCGTTTTTTTGGTAATTTTGGTCTGTGGGTGAACTCATAGCTGTTTGAAGATGCTGGATTCCTGTAACCATTTGCGGATGAAATTTCAGTGATAACAGATGCCCCCTAATGGATGAGGTTTGGAGAATACGTATAGCCAAAATTCATCAATGTTTCTTCTATTGAGAGTGTCGTTGTAAGAAAGAGAGATAGTGAGAGTATCAAGAGTGACCCGTTGGAGGGAGAAGGGAACCTGTAGGACCCAACTTTCCGTAAGGTATGTAAAATAAATTGTGTACAAACGAGGAAATCATGCCCCATGTTTGTGTCATGTAACTTAATAAGAAGGGTGTTGTATAGGAACTAAAACTATGTGTTGATGTAAACAACTATAGTGCCATCGGGGGCAGTTGTGATAAAGGCAGAGGACTATTCTTAGGAGGAACATACTTTGAAAAAAGGAAATGAAACCTGTAAGAAGTATCATGGATTCTGTAGGCATTGATAGCCTAGCCAAGTTCATAGGTCTTTGGCATATATATAAGAAACAACTGCAATAGTCGCAAAGTAAGCCCCACCGTAACATGAGAAAGTGTTGAAGTCAAATATTATGGGGGAAACGACAGCAATGAGCAATTATGGTTCTCCCTGTGTCATCCGAGACCTCTCATTGGAAGGGAAAATGAGAGTCAAGATACTGTCGCCCTTCTGGAAACTGTGTTGATGTCGAAAAAAGGGGGACGTGACTCCAAGAAGCAAAGGGCTTCGTGAAATATACTAGGTGAGGTTAGGAACTGAGGAGGTACATGGACGAAGTCAAGATGTGTGGAGACTCAAGATTGCCCTTGGTTGGGGGTATATGCGAAATATAAGTGGCAACAACCGTTCAACTAGGTCGAGTGTCAGGGGGACAACAAGATGTGGGATAAGTTGTGCCTGAGGTGAGACAAAGTGAAAAAACTCAGAGAGCAGAGGTAGGTGGCCTATGGGATACTCGGAATATATGGAAGATGTCAATAGGAGTAGATGATAAGGAGTGCCCCAACCAAGGGTGACATGGGTTGCATTTTCCAGGAAGGTCACCAAAGGTGACGACAAAAAGCTATGTAATATGCTGGAAATAATGGCTTAGTTACAAAAAGAATTAAAAAATTTGTGGGGTTAATAATGCAGATATAGAAATGGGTGCCCCAGTGTAGGATGGCTTGGCCTAGGGATGGCGCAAGTTGGTGGGAAAAAACAAGTGGAGGGTGGGGGCCCCATAGGCTAGTTTCCATAGTAGGGTAATGTATGGAGGAAAATCTAAGGAGGGGAAGACTGATGATGGGAAGAATGGATGGTAGATGATGTTGCGGGAGTGCAGCCAAAATAATATGTGAGGAAGTGCCCTGGGAGTCCAGTGGGTAGGCTAGCAAAATGAGGAGAAGGAATATGTGGTTGATTCACGACATGATGTAAGACTATCAAGACTCCCATTCCTAAAGGGTTGAAAACAACATGAGTGTCAAAGTGCCAAGGGGTCTATGAATGGGACAACTCATGTGGAGGAGAGTGCTACCGGGTGACAGTACTACAAATGCAAATGGAGGTGGTGGTACTGCAGAGCCGGATATGGGGATCCTAAAGGAAAATTTCAGAGGGTGTGACTTTAGATGCAATTGAGATTTAGAGGGAATGATTACATGCCAGTGTTGATTATATACTTGAAGGGGTTGCGCTGATGTATGATGACCAAGTACCTGCACACATGAAAACCAAATACCCGACGTGAACAATATATGAAGAGAATCGAACATACAAGCATTTATTTGATAATTTTGAACATGAGCATGCATACCTAGATGAGGTATGGAGAAAAGGGATTATGGGGGCTAAGGATGAAAAGAATCCTAGGGACTATCTTGATGTAGAGGATGGGGTACTGACCCCGTGGCTGAAGACGAATCGAAAAACGGACACCCGAAGCTCCCATAATGGGGTTTGAAAGTTTGGAAAAAAGGACTATATATAGTTGTAGGGCCCACATTGCCACCTCATTTGTACCTGTTGTCAGAGTGATTGGATGAGAGATATTCAGAGGAGATTTGGATATTACAAGAGAATAAGGCAGCTGATTCAGGACCATCAAGTTTCAGGTTAGTGGTCTTATCGTCCTACATAGAATTAGGTTTTCTATTTGTGGCCATGGTTGTACAGGGAGTTTTGTGGGTGTGGGCCTCCCAGTGCACAGGTGATCCAGAAATATGTACGCATGGGTGCATTCCTGTTATCCGATAATCCGCGCATGGTTGCGCCCCAAGGGGGAAAAAAGGTGCGTATTGTATGTGCGCCTATTATCTAAACAACTGCACATGGGTGCACAATTGTGTGGTCAACAAGTGCGCTGATGCATGCCTATGAGCTAAACAACTTCACATGGGTGTGCAGTTGTGTGGTGGACAGGTGCATTGTGATGCGTGCCTATGTATGTGACAAGGGTGCATGAAGGTGCCTCTATATGGCAGACAAGAATGCATTGATGTGCACCTGTGGGATGAACAGGAGAACATGTGTGCACACCTATGGGGTAAATAGGCGCACATGTGTGTGCACCTATGGGGTGAATAGGAACGCATGTGTGTGCACCTGTGGGTTTAAACAACCATGCCTTGGAGGCAAGGTTGACGGGTGAAAAACTCATCTTTTTTGGAGATTTTAATGTGTTTATGTCTGACATGGTTGATCTAGGAGTGGATTTATGTGGTTGCCGGTGAGTATTGGGACGATGCAAGTTCATTGGCGAGAGCGGGATTGGTCACAACTGAGGGAGGCCATGGTTATTGAGGATCTGGTGGTTCGTGCTTTTTTGGCAGCTTGTGGGCTACTAAATTTTTTTGAGTGCCCCTTGATCTGGGCATAGGAGTACCTTGTATAGTTCTTGATCTGGATGTGGAGTCCATATCTTCATTGTTTTATGATGCGAGGTGAGCATCTAGCCTTCACTACGGTGGAGGATGTGTACTTTCTCACTGGGCTCCCTTTTCGGGGAACGACCCTACCGACGAAGCCTGTATTACCTGGTGACGAGCAGTTGGCTACCTTGGGCCGGAGGTATTGTTCGAGAGATGAATTTATGTCAGGCTCTGTAGTGAGTATCGAGGCGATGGATGCTTTGGTTCACCATTGTGTAGCAATAATGGTTGTGAGGGTTTATGGGTCCCTTGTGACTCACCAAATTAGTGGTGGTCAGCTGAGGATTATGGGGATGGCATTGGCAGGAGAGAACTTTGCTTGGGGATTGATGTTGCATGCCAAGATGGTAGGGAAGCTCGACAGGTGTCGGGTTGTGGAATCAGGGGTCTTTGCCTTTGGGTCCATCCTGGTGGCATGGTTGTTGGAGAGGGTACCAATGTTGTGCCCTAGAATTTTATTGGGTGCACTTGGTGCACGAGAGCCGCAACTGATGCGATGGTTGCAGATTTTGATTTTCCACGGTGGTGGTGAGGGTGGCCATTTTTTCACGGCTGAGGCTACACAGGTGTGGCAACAGATGTCACAGATCAAACTGTAGTATCCATACTATGGGGTTGACTTTCGGGGTGATCTAGATATGGTGTTACCTCCAGGAGAGGTGTTTGACCACCGAGGTATGTTTGTGATTTGTTTGATATGTTGATATTTGAGATAGTATGAACTATGTATTATGTATAGATGGATGTTGATGATATCCTTTGTTTGTTTGTATGTGAAGATGTGGGACCTCGTGGGCATGAGGTTGAGTTGGTGAGAGCGCCAGCTCGTAAGGGGTCGATGAGGCCTCCACGGGGGGAGCCATGGGTGGGGGAGAGACGATGGTGCGAGGATTTTGAGGCGAGACTAGCTGGCGAGGAGAGAGCAGCTAGGAGACATTGTTTCAACAATTCTGGTGCAGAGCCATTGCATGCTCCTCTAGCTAAGGCCAGGGGAGATTTTGAGGATATTCGTCATCACTTGGAAGTGGTGCTACACGGAGTGCCTGAGGGCATGTGGTCGTGCATCCAGGATGAGGGCATCCTGGAGTAGTTTGTGGGAGTTCCACTGATGTGGCGGACTGTGGTTCGGCGAGCAGTAGTAGCAGGTGCTGTGATGACTGGGCGGTTACCTGTAGGTTTGGAGGGACCGATAGTGGGTGGGGTACCAACACCTGAGGGAGGGACAGGAGGTGGTGCTCTAGAGGCACCATGAGTGGCTCTCTATGTATTTTTTGTATATTATATATAGGTTGGTGAGCCCATTTTGGTGTAGTGACACTAGTTTTGTACCAAGATGCTTCACTGGCCTACGGATTTTGTATAAGATGTACTCTATGTGTATGTAAACATTTTGATGACATTGTTGACCTATTTATATATATATATATATATGGATATACATTTTGGGGTCTTTGTGATGTTCACATGTGTGTGAGAATTTTTGTTTTTAAATGTTATTTATGATGTCTAATCTATATATGTTGTGATAGATGCTTGATGGTTTATGTGTGTGTAAAGGTATCTTGATGTGATATATGCCAATCAAGTATAATGTTAGCTAGGTTATCTGTAATTTGATTCAATTTTCTTGGAATATGTGTAAATGTAATGAAATCAAAATGTTGAGACGAAACTCTAACTTGCAGGTATTTGCAAAAGAGGCAAGGATCGCAGACATGGTACACATTGTTGAGTTGGAGGATGACTAGTTGGGAGTCAAGAAAGACACTAAGGTGATGAATATGATGATGACGGGTATCAGTGAGGAGGCCAATGACGACAGTTTACTCATCTTGGTTATTGGTTGCTGAACCCAAACATATGCCGCTAGAGTGGAGCAGTTCATGTGAGGGGGAATAGAGGGCCCAAGCTGTCGAAGTGAGATTTTGTGTCCAACGGTTGGCGCTGTCAGCGTAACCGATGTGGTAGGCCGGTGGAGGCACCATCTGTCAATAACACAAATGATAGTTTATACGTGAGGGATGGAAAAATGATTAAAAACACTATAAAATAAATAAACTAATGTAGAATGGCTACGCTTAGGCATAAAATTTATTTAAGTATAACCCATTGACAGGTTCTTTGAGAGAGAAGCCCTTGGGAGAAGCCAAGATGTAGGCACCTTTGGTGAGGCAATGTTGGATAGTGTAGGGGCCATGCCATAGTGACTCGAATTTGCCATGATCGAGGATATCATGAGCGATATCATAAGAAAGGACAAGGTCACCTTCGTGAAATGAGCAAAGGTTGACATGGTGATCAAAGGTGGCCTTTGACCATTTTTTGGCTGCCTCATTGTTCTGTAATGAAGATCGGTGATCTTCGTCCAGGCACTCTAAGTTCAGCAAACACTGCTCCATTGGAGTAGTGTCGGGTAATAGCTCAATTGTGGTGCGTAAGGTGGGAATTTATCACTTGATAGGAAGAGTGGCCTCGACTCCATGGACTAGATGAAATGGTGTGAAACTAGTGGTCATTTTCATGGCCATACGGTAAGCCCATAGCGTGGAAAATAACATATGATGCCAATTGGTCTTATGTTTGTTAACTGTGTGTTGTAACATGGTTTTGAGGACCTTGTTAACTGCTTCAACTTGTCTGTTGGAATGAGGGTAATATGGTGAGGCAAAATCATGGGAGAATACTAACTGGGATGAGAGTTCGACAAAAATCTTATTCTCAAAATTTTTTCTCGTGATCAAAGACTAGTTGGAGTGGTACTCTAAAGCGGGATATAATGTGATTAAAGAAAAAATGTGTTGCGGTGTCAGCGGTGTTGTTGAAGGTAGGCATGGCTTCAGCCCACTTTGTGAAGTAATTGACTGTGACCATGATGTATTTGTGTCCATTGTTGGATGGTGGGTTAGAAGTCATGAAGTTGATGCCCCATTTACAAAAGGGGCCTGCAGTAATGACTAGGTGGAGAAGAGCAAGTGGTGTTCATGCTTTATTGGTGTAAAGCTGACATTTATCACATCGCTTCATGGTATGACTGCACTCGTGAAACAATGTAGGCCAAAAGTAACCTACATGGATGATTTTATAAGCAATGGACATCCCCAAGAGATGGCCCCCGCACGCGCCGCTATGGAAGTCATTCAAGAATCTATCAGCCTCGTCAATGGTCAAGCATCGACAAAGTATGGTGTCGATCCCTCATCGATATAAGATATATCTGATGAGGAGATAGCGGGGGGTCTGGTGGCAAATACGACGACGATCATCTCATGAGAGGTGGTTACCGAACTTTTGGGTTCGGAGGTAAATGAGGAGGTCACCATACCAAGGGTCATCTGAATTGATGTAGAAGAGATGTTCATCGGGGAAGTCGGTATTGACAGGGGAACTGGTAGTATTGGAGGGGAAGTCTATGACAAGTTCGGCGAGGATGAGAGCTTTCTTTCTCTTGGGTGTTGAAAATTCGAGATCGTATTCCTAAAGGATAATGATCCATCATGCAAATTTTCCATTAATTTGTCGATGACTGAGCAAGTATTGCATAGGGTTGGAATCCACTATGACTTTGGCTGTGCGAAGCAGAATGTAATGGCACAGTTTCTGGACTATGAGGATGACTGCAAGGGCTAGTTTCTATTCATGATTATACTTCAAAGGTGGCCCTAAGAGGTTTTTACTAATGTAGTAAATGACATGCTCATGATCGTGATTGCCGATTTGGACAAGAAATCCCACTACTGAGACAATTGATGCTGATATGTAGAGGATATAGTCGCAATTATAGTTGGGTGAACTAATTAAAGGGTCATTGGAGATTATTGTTTTAAGGTTGTTGAACGCTTTTTGGGCATGTTCATCCCAGTGGAATGGGATGTCATGGAATAGTAAGGGAAGGAAACCGTGTGCTCGAGTGGCATAGTCTAGGACAAATCACCATAGAAAGTCATCTTTTTCTTATAGGCTCTGGAGTTGGCGTAAATTCCAGGGGGGTGGAATTTCTGTGATGGCCTGGACTTTGAGGGGATCCACAATAATACCACTTTGGGAAATGATGAATCCAAGGAGGCACCCGACAGTGAAACAGAACACAGTGGATGTTGTACTGATGACACCATTGGAAGATGATCTGTAAATCATCAAGATATTGGGTGCATTTTTTGGATCGAGCTGTAAGGTCGTCCAAGTATGCGAGGATGATATGAGCTAGATCATGAAAAATATATGTCATAGCCCATTGGAAAGTTTCACCAATGTTTTTTAGGCCAAAAGGCATGACATGATATGAAAAAGTACCCCACAGGGTGGTGAATGTAGTTTTGTGTTGATCGGCTAGGTGGATTTGGATTTGGTTATAGCCAGAGAAACCGTCCATGAAGGATAAATCCTTGTGGCCTGCACAGTCATCGATAATGTAATCGATGAAAGGAATTGGAAAGTTGTCTTTGGGACAGGCGTGATTGAGATAGTGCCCTATTTTTTGTTAACGGGTACAGGGTTGGAAACCCATGAGGTATAGGTGATGGGGTAGATGAACCCAGCCACGCGTAATTTGTCAATCTTAGCTTTGATAGCTGCGACTTTGGATGGGTGTAGCAGTTGTTGTTTTTGATGAACTGGTGTGATATCAAGCCAGGTGTCGATGCGATGCTCAACAATAGAGGGATCAAGGCCAGGCATCTTTGTGTATGGCCGGGAAAAAATATCTCGGTATTCTTGGAAGAGGGCTTTGTAGGCAGTGATTTCTTGAGGAGTGCATGCAGCGCTAATGGTGATTTCCTCAATAACTCCATTTTTTATGGAAATATCGATTTTGATGGTGGGGGAGATGTTGGCCATATTTCCTTCTTCAAAAGCATCAAGGGCAGGGATGGGGTTGTTGAACCAGTCGATATTCCCTGATGGGATAAAATCCTTGGTTTCGACTGCGTATATGGGGTGTTGGTTAGGAGGCGTGAAGGCTTCCTATGGAAAGAAAAGTGCTCTGTGATGTAGTGCGTCCCATGGGTAGTTGGGGGTGGTTAATTCCTCAAGTATGTCCTCGTCACAGTGGAATTGGCAGGAGTACAAGGGATCAAAAAGAGTGATATCGGTGACTATTTTCGTGTGGTTGTTCTTTGGCGGTGAAGAAGCAGGGGAAATGACACAATGAGGTTGCGATGGTTCGCTCGACATAAACCAAATATTGAGAAATTGAGGATTATTAGTAGTTGGGTGTAAAATTTCCATGGGGAAATGTACGGGATAATTGGGGGGATTTGGGGGTAAATCCTCATATAAGTCATCCAAGAACCACGGAGGAAGAGGGAGTGCTTCTAGTTCAAGAGAAATAATATGAAGAATCTCTAGTGATGGGGTAAGGTTAATCCTTGATTCTATAGGGGTTTGAATTAGGGTCATTTGGCGGTGCCTGTATTCAATGATCATAGAACATTGATATGTAAAATTATCTAAGGATTCACATAGAGATCAAGGGCATCTCATGTATTCATTGAGTGAAGTTGTGACATAATGGATGTCAGTTATGTTTGGTGGGGATGATGTAGCTGGACTGGGTTCATGCTGGAAGCTTTGGCATATTGCAACTAATGTATGTCGGAATTGAGGTAGCACTGGGAAATGTTGTGTATAATGGCCAAATTCTGAACATATGGTGCAAGTGAATTTGGTTTGCATCCCTTTGCTATTTACGTTAGGGGAGGTAGCGACAGTACTTGCTAAAGTGACGAACGGTGATGGTGTTTGATTGAGTTGAATCAGGTTACGTAACTCAAGTATAGATGGGAATTTGTTGGTGGGGTGTCCATCTTTCTCACATAGCACACAAGGAGGTTGGACGCATGAGGGAAGTGGAGAGATGGGATCCTTCTTCTTTCGCCTACCCCCAGTTGTTGTAGGGAGGTTAGTGAGTGGGGATGTAGAGGGTATGGTGGGAGTGAGTATGGGAATCTGCATTGGGATTCCTTTTGCTTGGGTGGGAAGGGATGGTTGAGGAACCATCTCTGGTGGATGTAAATACCAAACTGGGATTGCCAACACCATATTAGGGAGAGTAAGTGTTGCAGCTACTTGGAAAGATTATATGCCTAGTGGAGGTTAAAAGAAGGGGATTTGAGTAATGGATTGGGGAACTGTCTCCCAAACTGGGATATGGCCTTGGGGAGAGGTGAAATCATGAACTAGTGCAGTCATCGAGTTTGCAGGAGGCTTGTGAGGGAGGATCTCTGCAAATAGTGGGATGTCAGATATGAGAGAAGCCTCTCTGGGAGGAAGGGTATCCTCCATGTCAGCTCCTTTGGACGATAGGAAACATACCTGATTGGAAGGATGAAGGAGAAGTGGTGCACCATGGTAAGTTCCTAACAATGATGGGTCTTTGAAAGTTTTGGGCCCCATTTCGATGAGTGGGTATGATTTAGGATTAGTGTGGATGAGGGGGATAATTTTATCGATGTTGGCAGAAGGGTTAGGCTCATAATGTGAAACTTGGTCAATTGTAATGATCTTCCCGTTATGGGGGAACATCATGGTTTGAAAGATGGAAGAGGCAACTGCCTTCATAGCGTACATGTAGCTACGACCGAACAAGATATTGTAAGAGAGTGGGGCGTCGATAACTTCAATGTCAATGAGAATGGTCTTGCCCTCGAGTTCTACAGGGATGTTTTGGAAGAGCCCCTTAGGAGAAGCTGGTTGGCCATCATAAGCTCTTAAGGTAATGGAAGATGGTATGAGTTCTGGGGAACCAAGTTTCTACCATATAGACTTGGACATGAAGCATGTGGATGTGCCTTCATCGATGATGCACCGATGAATTGTAATGTTCTGAATTTTAACGGGTATTTGAAAAGCGACTAGAGCAGGGAGGCAAGGTTCTCCACTATCGATATCAAATGTGATAAGTTGGGTATCCGCGGGGTCTACTACCCCCAAGGAATAAAGTAATGACTTTCGATGAGTGGGACAATTTTAAAGTACTTCTAAGATTGACATGAAGCCAGGAACTGTGCTAAGTCATTGACCAAACTATAATTATGAGCCACCCTAGCCTGCGGGTTGTGGACATTCCTGTGCAATGGGATGCGAGGGATGCGAAGAGGTGTTTCTGTGTTAGGGAGAGGAATCACCAACGAGGGTCCTGTTGGTGCTAGTATTGTTTATGGGGGAATGGGAGGAGACTCAGTGGGTGCATGGTATTGACGACTACATGTCTATAGAAAGACTTCTTCCTCACTAGTGAGGAGGATAGTGTGATCTGCAGGATTGTTCAGGTTGAGATATTGTCCCAACTATGGTGGGGTAGGTTGCATGTCCTATTGGGTGTTCATCAAACCTTGGTGTGGAATGGGGTTCTGCAACATGGCTAGGGGTGGTTGTTGCATGTATTTTTGTGGGGCCTGCTGAGGGGCAGGCGGTGCTAGAGGATGTGGTCCATTTCCTAAGTCTTTCATTCATTTCAAATCGACGATTTGGGGGAATGATGAGTATAATGACCGAAATCACAACAAAGGGAACAATGGAAGTTGGTTCGAAGATTATTGTTATTTTTCCCTTGACGTATGTTGTTATTACCCCCCTGGGGGTTCTGATTTCCTTGGTTCTGGTTGCCCCCAGTAGGTTGGTTCTGTTGGGGGTGATTCCCACCTTAACCTGGGTTGTTATTGTTCCTGTTTTTTCCTTTCCTTTTGGCATTATTCGACTGATGGGTCGGATTTTCCATATTTAGTTGTTCAAAATTTTGATATTGTTGAATGGGAGAGGGTTGAACAAAATTCACCCCAGTGTGAGGATGTCCTTGTGGTGGAGCCATGGGTGGTGGAGGACCAGGAAATGGAAAGTACAGATTCTATGGGGGTAATGATCTGTAAGGTACATAGGAAGGCATGGCGCTTTCGCTAGTACTTAAAGTATAACCTGAGGTAGAGGGAGTACCAGAACTTGTTTGGATTGGTGGGTGTATTGTGGGTTCCGGTGGTGGTCCACTGATGGGTGGAGTAAGGGCAATAGGATATGGTTGTTGATAAGGGGGTGGGGGATAATAAGGGTTTCCTCCATATGTCAACGAATATTGAGGTGTGCCATACATTGGTGGTTGTTGGGATTGTGGGCTGTGGTGCGTGGTATTACCAATCAATCTGTCTACTGAGTGAGACATCCCAGGTTTGTCTTGGCCAAATGGCACGGGTTTTGGGAGATCAAGAAGTACTATGTACAAGTACCCTGATTGGGAATAAATGAGGTCATATTGTTCATCCTTACTGATGGCTTCCTCTTCTTATTGAGGGAAGGTGGAATCCACATCTTTACCGAGGAGAGAGACAAGTGATGTGAGAAACCAATCAAGACATTGTTGTTTGGTGGTTTATGCTTTGCACAAACTATGTCATCGACGCCACTCATGAATGTGGTCAACGATATGTGTGGCGAAGGTTTGTTTAAAATTAGAAAGTAGTTCCAGACCATTGTCATGGTGGATTGGTAATTGGAAGAAGGTTGAAAATGCTTTGGCCAAGGACTCGAAAGTCACATGCAACACCGATTTTTTCGTCTACATACCATTTGGCTGATGGGCTAGTGAGTGTGCATTGAAATAATCGTAGTTGGATGGAATCATCTATAATGCTGTTGGAAGAGCACCATAAGTGGAAAGTCATGACATGGTTGGCAGGGTCATCTCCTGCCTTTCCTTCAAACTTGAGGATATCTTAAGGTAGTTTGGTAGGCATTGCAGGCCATGTATGAGAGAGGCTAGGTATGGCATTTCGAGTGGTGGTGGAGGGTTAGTTCCAGCCATGGTGTGAGTGGTTTGTGAACCTGACCCTTGGGGGGGACTAGGTGGGTTTGAACTTCCTCTGTGAAAGAAATTTGGCCCCCCGCTTCCGTAAAAAGGAGAGTGAGTGGAAAATAGACCTTGGGAATTGGACCCAAGTAAGGTGGAACCAAGCAAAGCTGATCTTAATATAGTGGCACTCACTGGAGTGTGAGAAGGTGGTGCCAATGAGTTGGCAAGACTAGGAACTCCCCCTAGAATAGGAGGGAGGTTTAGCAAGCGTATGGAATGGCAGGGGTTCTGTGGGTCCCCTATGGTGTCTGACTAGCTAAGTGGATGTGTGTGAATGGTGGTGAGAGTAATAAATAAAAAAGAGCCTTTGTTTTCAATTTTTTGAACTTTACACAATATATATCTAAATCAAATGTAATTAGAAATGCATCATACATAAAGTGTTTTGATAAAAAGGCATAGATGTGGGTAAGTGGATTTTGTCCACATGGGGAAACAAAGAAAAAAATGCTCGTGTCCTAAAAGATGTAACGTCCTTCCTCTCAAAATAGCATTGGACCTTCCAATAGCACTCGATAGTGGGGTTTGAAGCCACCAGAAGAGAAACTAGTGAAGGATGAAGCGATCAGTTTTAATGAGGGGTAGAGGGGGAATATCCTGAAAGAACTGGCGATATTTCCCAATAGACACACAAAATCTGATCAAGGTGCAATTGCAGCCCACAATTGCCACCTGGGTTGATTTCCTAAAATTTGGTCACTAGGTACCTCAGTCAAAGTGCGACATTTAGATTTTTGGCATAAGAAATGGGTCACGGGTTGGATCTCGTCCAAGAGGTGGGTACCTTAAGGGGGGATGCATAGAACAACAGGACCTCGGCCTTCGGCCCTTCACGAGTATCTCCCTGCCTTATGGTGTTAGGAACACTTGACTTGGAGGATTTGCAGTTCCCTATTTGACAACCTCTATTGTTTTGACAATGTGAGAACCAGATAACGAGGATTTATTTGGAAGCCTATCCCAGAAATCCTACATAGACTAAAAAATTTCTTTTGGCACCTCCTGTGGAGGAGAATTTAGTGATTTTTTAGAAAAAATTTATATGTGGTTTGTTGGAGAGATCGGGGGTGTGAGCCAATCTCATTGAAATTAAATGGGAGTGGATAGTTTCGTCAAGAAAAGGGTGGGGTGTTTCAGAATCCCATTGGAGGAAACTTACTTTGACCTCCACATTTCGTGATGAAAACTATGTGAGTGATAAGTGACTTTTGTGTTTGAATGAGTGAAAGTGTGCCAATGTTTTATTGAATTAGGTGTCACCTTGTTGCATGTGGACTTCACTTGGTCCTTACAATTGTTGTATACCTAATTAACTAAATGCCTTTGGTACAACCTTGTGTAATTCAAAAGTCTCTAGGAAGCTAGCATGTGGACATGTAGGTCCTTTACTATTCCTTTAACTCCCTATTGTGATTTAATCTAAGAAAGCTTTGAAACTATCCTAGATTGTGATCATGTGGGCATGTATGGGCCTATTACAAAACCTTTAAACTTCCCTATTGGTTTAATCTAAGAAAGTAAATTTCAACACTATCCTATCTTTGTAGCATGTGGGAATGTATGGGCTCGTTACAATCTTGATATGTGTTTGAAAAATAAACTAAGAGGAGTCCCGAGGGGGGTCTTTTCCTCTCCTAAAGGTTTTAGTCTTTTTAAGGGAGATCAAATTGCCCTACAACCTTTTTCTGATTCTCAAGGTTGCTTTGAAGTGTGAGAGAAGAGCATACTAAACAATTTTTATCCAATTTCTAGTCCAAATGCAAGCTTTATGTGATTACAAATGATTCCAACTTATACTCTTAGTCAAAGCAAGCCATCCATGTGGAAAAATGAAAGAAAAAGAGGAAATAATGATTTTAAACCCCCCAAGTGCCTATGTGTTTTGACTAATCCCTTTATATGGAGAGGGAGCTAAGTGTGGTGCAGTTTACAACATGCATGAAATCATTTTTAAGAAGGCTAGGGGCCTTCCCAAAATCACGAAAAGTCATACAATGTGTATTTTTCTTCACAGGTGCATGGGTCTTAGAGTAGATAGAGGCGCACTAAGCGCCTATGCACAAACTGAAAAAGACTTTTGGGTGCAGGTGCGTGGAGGGCGCTAAACAACATAGTAATTTTGGTGCACGTGGGCACGATGCACGACTGTGGGACAATAAACCCGTGCACACCTGTCACATGGTTGTGAAAAAAATTCCAAATGGAATTCTCTCAACTCAGCTTTGAATTGGATGTTTTGCATGTCCGCTTGGGCTGGTTAAGGTACCTGCAAGTTAAATAAACCAAAAGAAGAGCTAGAAAAACCCAAATGGGGTAGGAAATTGATACCTTTCCCCAGTGGAGTCTCCAATCTGTTGCACCTCTTTTGTCACCTAAATGAGAAAAACAAAGGTTCTTACAAGATTAGTTGGGTTAGCTAGGCAAGACAGAAGTGAAGGAAAGGGTTAGAAGAAGAAACATAAAAGACTAGGCTAAAAATTAAACTAAGAAAGGAAAGAAAAACTAAACTATTGAGAATAAGGACATAAGAAAAAGAAACCAATAAGACTCATGTCACCAATGGAAAGAATTGGATTAGTGAAAAGAAAACACCAAGAAGAAAGAGGACTTTGGGTCCCTTCTTCCTCGAAGGGAGGGATCTTGGACCCCACAATTGAGCTCTTGTTACAACTTTGAAACTTGAAATAAATGGTGAAAGAATCCAAAGCTAACCCACTCAAGAGGTGAGGTGGATTGCCCAAATGGAATGATACTAGTATGCTCTTGATGAGAAAAGAGGGTTCCCCAAGAGAATAGCAGCAGCATAACCTTGCAAATGAATTCCTTGAAAATGTGGTGCACCCATGGCCTTGTTTTATAGTATCACTTTGAGGTATTGTGCAACCAGCTTTTAGTGTGAGAAGGGGATGTTTAGGGCATTTTTAGGTCTTTGACCAGCCACCCAATCGGGATTTGGATGTCAAATCAACTTGGAAGCTAAACCAAAAGTGGGTGGGAGGTCGAACAATCTCATAAATGCATCGTTCTCAGGTGTGCACGGCTTTTAGTGACCATAGTCATGCATCATGCGCATGTGCGCTTTTCTTTCGTTTCTAGATGGTGCATGTGCACGCGCGCCCTGTGTAGTCATAGCCCACCTTGATTTTATAACTAGTTGTATAGTTTTGGACCTTTTGGAAATGATTTCTTTTGGTAATTTTGGTCCATGGGTGAACTCATAGCTATTTGAAGATGTTGGATTCCTGTAACCATTTTCGGATGAAATTTCATTGATAACAGTCGTCCTCCATGTTAAGGACTAGTGGGATACTTACTTTGAGAAAAGGGTCATAGAGGAATTTACAATATTTGTGGTCTCCCCCACATGGGATTCCTTCAAGGATGCCATTAAATAAAAATACTAACCTATTAAAAGATACAAGGACCAGTACACAAGATGGACCACCTTGCATCAGGAAAGGCACCAAATAGTACCGGATTTCACCAACATTTTCCATACCTTGCACACCAAATTGGGTATCAAAGACTATGAGAAATATCTGGTGCTCAAATACCCCATCTATTTGCATATATACATTAAAAAAGAAATGGAGTTTCTATAAATCACATCATTGGGTACGTCTTATATATATGATGTCAAGGTCGAGTAGAAATTTAAGCAAAAGAGACGAGAGTTTAGATCTGCAAAATCCTCATAGCCGAAGTAGGGAAAAGGTGGCCCCAACCCACAAAAAAAGGGACAGAGAAATGATGGCCACTCTCAGGGCAACCAGTCTAGGCTGCAACATAAGAAGGGTAATGAGAAGTTGAATAAGGACATGGGAAAATGGTGTGAATACCATAAAATCCATTGGCACAACACCGAAGAATGTCGCTCCAAGTAGTCACTAGTGACTAAGATGAAAGATTCTAAGTTAGAGGTAGATTTTGACTTCGAATAAAATCCAGAAGGAGGGAAGTGAATTATTGATGTTGAACTCAGTGCCACTATCACTACCATCAAAGTCCAACCAAGCAAACCAAAAGAACTAGAGGAAGGGGAACACATCTTTCACTCACATATGTGGGTAAAGGGGGCTCTGCTTCATTGCATTGTCTATAGTGGTATTCAAAAGAAACTGATCTCGGTAGAGGTTGTCAATTAGTTGGATATGTCGATGACATCACATCCACAACCCTATACCATCGACTAGATTTGACAAGGAAGATATCTTTTTGTTAGCCAAAAATGTCGTCTTCCCTATGACATCAAGCCTTTCAAAGGTGAGGTATTGTGTGATATTTCTCCCCTTGAAGTTTGTGATGTTCTTTTAGGACAACCATATTTGTGTAAGAGACATGTTCATTTGTGTGTATGAGTCTATACCCCATAGTTTTATTATTACTTTAGGTAGAAAATTATACAGGGTATCAGAGGTAGTGCCACCTAATGTTGTTTCTTTAATATCTGCTAAGAAATGCAGTAAGGTCATTTCAAAAACCAAGAATTTTTTCTTCTTTGTGATCCCGTAGAAGGTTGTCGCCACATCTGTGGTCTCTAAAAAGAGCCTCTATTTACAACATAAGAAAGTGGTTGGGATCATTGAAGAGTACAGATACATATTCTCCTCACCCATTGGGGTACCGACACACTTCCAGGTCAAACATCCAATTGATCTAACCCTCGGTGCACCTATGCCTAATGGACCAGTATATCATCACTCATTGATGGAAAATGAAGAAATCAAGCTTCAGATCCAAGAGCTTCTTCGAAGCGGGCACATCAAACCCATATCACCCCCTTGCAGAAGCTTGATTGTACCGGTGTAGAATAAAGATGAGACCTAGTGGCTCTACATTGATTACAAAGAATTAAACAAAATCACAGTCAAGAACTGGTACCCAATTCCTAGAATTGATGAACTTCTTGACCAACTCAAGGGGGAGAATTTCTTCATCAAGATTGAGCTAAAGTCTAGCTACCACTAGGTTCCCATTGAACCAACTGATGTATGGAAGACAACTTTCAAATCTAAATAAGGTATCTTTGAATGGTTGGTCATGCCCTTTGGCTTAAAAAATGCTCCAACCACTTTCATGAGGTTGATGGATGATGTATTAAGACCCTTCCCCAACTCTTTTGTGGTGATATATTTCGATGAAATCTGCATCTTCAACAAAACTTGGGAGGAGCAAATGCAGCATATTCAATATGTTTTGAGAACTCTACGACAACACAATCTATATGCCAACTTGGAAAAATGCTCCTTTGGCATGAACATGGTCCAATACTTGGGTTACATTGTTGATGAGCATGGGGTACATGTTGATCAAGATATGATCCAAGTCATTCGTGACTAGCCAACCCCGACCACACTAACCAAGCTTCAAATCTTCTTGGGACTTGCCAACTTATATCGAAGGGTTATGTTGGGATTCTCCCATATTGTATGGGCCCTCAACCAAGTGACCAAGGGATGTGGCAAGAAAATGTTCACATGGGGGAAGGAACAAAAATGATCATTTGATGATCTGAACCATCGCTTGTGCTCAAATCCAGTACTCTCCTTACCCGATCTAAAGGAAAGGCTCAATATTGAAAATGATGCATCAAACTTTGTCGTAGGCACAGTTCTCACTCAACATGGTCATGAAATAACATACCATAGTGAGACACTCTCAGATACTATTCGGAAATATCCCACCTGTGAAAAGAAAATGTATTCCATTGTACAATCTTATCATCAATGGAAATATTATATTATGGGAAAGGAGACAATCATCCACACTGATCACAAGCATCTGTAGTTCATACAGACAAAGGGGAAGTTGCAGAATTACTGCCATCAAAAGTGGTCTAGCTACCTGCAACAGTTCCATCTCAACATCAAGTATAAGACAAGTATCACAAGTTGTGTCATTGACTGCCTTGGTAGACCTCCCATGGCTACACTCACCACCATGCTCCATTCCTGTTTGCATGAGGCATATGAGTGGCCCCAACTTTATCAACAAGATCTAGACTTCGCCACCACCTATCAGCTCTTGGGTACAGGTGTGAATGTCACTGATTTTCAAATTCAGTATAGACTATTATTCCATATAGGCCATCTCAGTTTTCCCACAAGTGAGAGTGAAAAGATGATTTTGGAGTCTCACTACACTTGGATGGCAGGACATTTTGGTGTGGATAAAATGGTGGTCATTTTGCATAAACAATTTTATTAGCCAAAACTTCGACAAGACGTCAAAAAGTGTATAAGATATTGCACTACTTGTACCGTTTCTAAGATAGCCATAAAGAACAAAGGCTTATACACCCCTCTTCATACTCCCAATAGGCCTTGGGAATCCATCTTGATGGATTACATGTCTCACCTTCCATCCACCAAGCAAGGCAATGATTGTGTATTTGTGGTAGTTGATCGATTTTTGAAGATGGCCATTCTCACAGCCTGCAAGAAGAGCATCACATCGGAAGATACTACCAAGATCTTATTTAAATGAGTGTGAGTCCATTTTGGGATTCAAAATACCATCATCTCTAATCAGGAAATCAATTTCCGCAACACCTTTTGGTCGAGTCTCTGGTCATTGTTGGACACAAATCTCACTAAATCCACTGCCTTCCACCCTCAAATTGATGGCCAAACAGAGGTCATCAATCAAATGATTGTGCACATATTGCACATGTATAACTCTAAGAATCCATGTACATGGGATAAGAGTCTTCCCTATGTTCAACATAACTACAATAGGGCTCTCCGTAGCTCCACTGACCATAGCCCCTTTCAGGTGGGGTTCTAATTCCAACCCTTGGGTCCCGTTGATGTTTCACTACCTCTTGAAACAACACAGATAGATTCTTCCCATGTTCATTTTGAGGCCAACAAAGACACTAGATTCATTGAGCGGATTAAACACATTTTCCAATAGGTCCATGAGATTTTCTAGAAATCCAATGCTAAGTACAAGTAGCACCATGATCAACACTGGGTACCGCACCAATTTTTGGTGGGAGACAAGGTCTGGTTACATTTTCAGAAAGAGTGCCTTACATGGCCCCATCGAAATATCTTCCTACATTGATATGAGTATTACACTATCACCAAGGCTATGGGTAGAAATTCTTTTGAGCTAAACACTCCACGCTTCCTTGGCTTGCACCCAATGTTCAATGTGGATCTCTTTCAGCCATATTTTCAACCATTACTAGACACCTCAAATATTGTAGAATAGTTGACACCAACCAAGCTCAACCCAGACTGCATGGAATGAGAATCCACTGATCAGATAATGGAAACACATGTCAAGGGAAATCTCCAATAGAGGATCCATATTTATCGGAATGTCAAGGTAGGGTAGCTCCTCCACCAAGGCAAGTGGCTCACTTGGGGATAAATTCAACAGAAGTTTCCTCACCTGATGGGGTCACTCAATGGAATGGAGACCATTGCTTCCTAAGGGGGAAGATTGATACAGGTGGATATTGGTGTCCACCCACCTATTCCAAATGGCTCCTCTTGGAAGTTTTTAGTTCAACATGTTCTTTTGTAATTCCTTGTAATTGTGGTTTCTACACTTCCAAGGTTTTTTGAATACCTACACATCTTCTAGGTGGCGATTTGTGGCCACCGACCTAATCCAACTGGCTTATTTTGGAATTTTTCATGTCAGTACATCTTTATGTTCTTCTAGGGCCATTTTGGGGTCCTAAATAGGTTTTTTTGGCTTGCATCTGGATCCTCATTGTATTCATTCTACTCAGATGGATATGCATAGCAGCCACATCTCTTCTCAGAGATAGCTACCATCATTCAAGAAAGTTGTTTTCAGTTCTGCAGTTTAACAATTTCAGCCTATTTCATTTATTCAATATAATTTATTGTCCACTAGATATCTTTTGTTCTTCTTCGTATCTATGTGTTATTGTATTCAGTCTATTATTCATTTTGTTCCACTCATAAATCTGGATCAACTCTCTTACCCAAAAATATTTTTCAACTTATGTACACTATCACATTCTCACTCTCGCATACATTCCTCTCTATTTCCTTTCTTACATATTTATGCATACTAATAGGGTTAAACCCATTACAAAAGTGGACAAAGAATCCCCCAAAATGTGTTACAAAAGTGGAAAAAGTGTCCCCCAAAACCCCTTACAAAAGTGAAAAAAAAATCCCCAATCCCTGCAGTTTATAACCATGTTCCACCTTATATGCACTACTCCATCGCACATCCTGATCCATCTTATAACTATATTTTACCCTTTGACCTCCTTTAGGCACAAATCCTGAAACTTATCCAAAATTCATCTCCAACAGAGTTGTAGTTGGAGATGTAGATATACACCAACTAGGATATATATAAACAACCATCAAACAAAGGTATGCCAATCTACTCCTCATGTGCATAAAAGGAATTGTTTTCCTTCTATATCTAGGAAAATCATAAGGAATCTACCACCTTCTTTCTAGGATTACTAGGATAATCCTATGGATATTTTGTTGTGATTTCAATAAGATACCTATGAGAAAAAGGCCTATAATAGAACTAGTGACCCCACTGGGGACAAATTATTCTCTAGTTGAGTCTATTTTCTTACCTTTTCCTCTCCTTGTTGTGATTTTCATTTGAGTTTTCTTCCATTTATTCATTCCATTGCCTAGATCTAGTAGATATGATAGGTCTAATCCAGATATGGAATAGATCCATGTTTTTCAAAAAAAGAATATTTTTGCAGACCCTCACTGGTTGCATCATAGGTGTCTTGCAAGGCCCTTGTTGGCTGATAGGAATGTGTCTCGTAAGGCTCTATAAAAACTATATAATTACATTATACAACCCAAAACATTGAAAGTAGATATGTCCTGTGATCAACACGGTTCTACAATGGTCTGTTCTAGTCTATATTTTTTTTTGTTTTATTAACTTTTATCACATACTTTTCCATCAATTGTTTTGTTGAATGTTTGTTTCTGATTTGGATTGTTTTCTTCCCTAGTACTCCCATAGATATTAGATTCATCATATATAATTGGATTAGAGACAAATATCTATTTAAAAAAAAAAAGTTTTGCAGAGCCTCACATGTTAGAAAAATCATGTAAGTCCTACTATTGGACATTGCAGATTACAAGAGGACAAACCACAAGGATCCTCGCTCATAGTGAAGGAAACCCATGAGGACCCTTGTAAGGTCCACAAAAAAGGGCCTGTAGGGTGAAAAAAAATATGTTTTTGTGAATTTTTTTCTTTGTTTTTTTCTGTGAAGCTTAGGGTCTGTATTATCGGGGAGAACGTTTAGAACTTAGTTCTGCAAGCTATTTTTCCTTATTATTTGCATGACATAAGACAAGAAAATGATATTTTTTTTTTGTGATCATCCTTTGTGGATCATTTTAGGACCTCTTTTCACAATTGTGCTTGTGAACTTTGGGGTTTGAAATTGTATTTTTTGGTTATTGATAGTTGCATTTGATTGAGTTTCCTTTCTCAATTTGGTTTTACATTGATAGGATCCATTCCTTGTGAGTTTTTGGTTGAGATATCATGTATACATTGGAGTGTTCTAGGGGGCATCACTACCAATATCACACTATCCTTTTCTTGATAATTTGTTGGTTTCCATTTACATTGTGTGTTATTGCAAAGATCGAGATCTTTTTCATTTCCATTAGAAAAAAATAATCAAAAAGACAAAAAAAAGTATTGCATGCTAGATTTTCTTTTGAAGCATTGGTGTACAAGTGCATTAGAAGCATTGACTGGTTTCAGATACGATTTGTTTGATGGTTTATTCATGTGTGTGAGGCCTTATTTATGAAATTGAAAAAGAAAAAGAGGATTCATTTTCCCTCCCATAGCTAGAGTTAATTGAAGTGAAATATTTGCATTTCCACTCTCGCATTTTCTTGGTTGGATCAAGAGTCAAAACAACACTAAAGTTTCATCCACTACCATTTTAATTAAGCAACAAGATTCAAAATAAAGTGTGATCTAAAATCAATCAGACATTTTTTATTTTTATAGTGAACCAACATTAGCAAGGCTTAGGCCCTTGGAATAGGATTTGAGAGTAAATTATCCAAGACCACAAAAATAAACCGAGAAGTCATTAAAGAGTGTTAAAATCCATTCTTGTAACCAACATGTTGGGAGTCTCCTCTAAAATAGGATTTAAGTGTGCGGTCGCATCAGGATGAGTAGGGAGATTACCCATCTCTTCTTGTGTTGATTTTTGTGATACTACTTTTATAATTATGTATACAAGGGTTCTATTTGTTAATGCCTTTGGAGATTTGGGCTTTGTTACCCTACCCTTATGTGCGGTTGGACCTAAAACTATTCACCTAATCATTGATTGTTAAATGGTATCCTTAGTGACCGTTCCCAGGAAACCACATAGGTGACTACAGGTAGGACTTTCCTATAGTACCCGGGGCAAACGTTCATTCACAGTCTGAGTTCCCCTGGAGACTTCCTACATTAATAAAGGGTTCTTGCATCATTCAAGGCTATTTCACATAGATCATTGTAACTTATCCTCATACCTTCGCTAGTCAATCCTATCGGTACTTCTTCTCCCCTATAGGGTTGGTTTTCAAAAGACCCTTGAACCAAATGGTTTGCTTATTTTTATCCTAGTTTTGATTAGGTGTGTTCTCTTTGATTCTGAGTCTAAGTTGGATGTAGGTTGAATTGTGTTTATTTTTTTATCATATATTCACCATGGATGAACTACTACATCAGTCTCATTGACTACAAGGAATTGAGCCAATTACTGACAAACAACCACCTCTAAAGAGGTGTGAATTAGTTGACGAAGATTGTAGATGACACAGGAACATGAGAAAAAGTCCTTCTCTACTCCTATGTGCTCCCATGTGGCTCAGATATCTAGATGGAATTCCTTATCCACCTATCTGATCTATCTGTGTTGAATTCATGTCCTTCTTCCATTGCTCAACAAGACACCCTACATAATGTATTTTCTAAAACTACTTCTATACTATCCCTGTACGACCTATACATGACTGTCAACACTGAAAATCATGTATACACATGACTCACCCTTTTGAAAACTGTGTATGTATGTTCTTCACCCTTATGAAAACTATGTATGTACGTGATTCTCTCTTAAACAAACCGTGTATGCTTCCATACACCTACAAAAACACTTGTTCTACCTAGTATTGTTATTTCCCTGAAAAAAATTGTTCTTTGATTTCCTCCTCTAGTTTATATATCTTCTAATATCTCTTGAAAATCTAACTGATATGCTACAAAAGAAATTGGATTTGTGCTTAGTCCTTCAATCACCCACCTCAACACTCCTGATCCCATAATTATTTTGATACCATTGGAACTTTTGTTTCCCCTAGAGAAACCTTTCTCTAATACCATATTGAATTTCCCCAAGAAGATTCAACCCTTGGTATGCATTAATACCATGTTGATCATTTACCACTCTACTCAACATCGGACGATTAGCTCAAAAAAAAAATCACTTTATCTACTAAATGAACAATTGAGTAATCAACTAAACATGTAGTGGAAACATAAACAAGGAAAATGAATCAAGCACACATTAAAACAAATATTTTTGGGTATAAACCCCTGGGAAAACCCTGAAGGAAAAACTAGTCCAATGATGCTTTTATTAAGGTCAAATTAGGGCTCTCATAACAGGGAAAATGGCTCGTGAGAGAATTATACACTCCAGACAAAATTGGAAACTCCTATGTTGTTCTAACACCTCTTATGCCATGCTTCCCAAGGAATAAATGATTCTCCCTCTTATGATACATGTATATATGTGATTAAATCCATTATGAATCATGTATTTGTGTAAAAAAATCCATACAACAGGCTCTGTATGATATGAATTGTTCGTGTGGCTTCTGTTGATTGAAACCCACCTACGACTGCTTCTACTCTCTCCCCTCCTTGATCTATATGACCTATAGATGGAATTGCTCCACCTATACAAGATATTGAATCATGGTCCTTTGTGATCCAACCCTATGATTAATACTTGGATGAAATCTCTTCACCCAACCTGTGAGATCTCCTCACTCTAGTGTAATAAAAATTCCTTCTTTACTCCTACACTCCTCACACTAGAAAAATTCCTTATTTTCTATCGTCAACATTCGTCTCTCACCAAATTCTCTCACTTTTATCACTCATCAAGAGTGAATTCCTCTCAAATTATCAACTGTTTCTACTTCCTCAACACAAGTCTCTCACAAGTGTATCTCACAAAAGTGTCTTCCTCCTTCTCCCTAGGCCTGCTTTCATAATCATGAGTTAAAAACTATTTCTAATATCCAAATTGATCTATGGTTTAGATTACTTTTCACACCCACTTAAGATTTATATTACATGTTGCATGCTATGCATTTTCCTAAAATAACTCAATTCACTAATAAATACAATTTTACTTTAACAAATTCATTTTAACTAAAGTAAAATCAATACTAGAACATTATTTGATGACTTCCACAAACATCAACACTCCCTCCTACCAAGGAAGTTACTTCTCCCACCTGTAGTTGGTTCAATATTCTCTACCATATATGCTACCATGCTTTCTCTTGAATATACATGATTGAATGGCCCCTCTGACACATATGATATCCCTACCATGATGGTCTCACCTATATCCAAATACTCACTGCCTATGAACATTCGCCTAGAACTCTCCTTCTCCCGAACATCCTCCATGGCTATCTTATACCATGAATCCTTCCTGATATACATTGAAGTATGCTCCTTCCCACTTGAGCCTGAAGGCTGACTCCCTCTGAGATGCTCAACCCTCAAAGCTACTCACTCCCTATTCTCTACCACTAACATTGATCCATGATCCATGATACACTTGGATCAATTTACAGGCTCTTATCTTGAAATAATGATTCAAGGAATAAAAATAAGAAAATAGACAAGCCCTACAAACATTAATATCAATCCTTCGATCTTGTTGGTTGACTTCTATCTCCCTTCTTTCCCATTTTCTCCTTTACTCTGTAATGACTATAACAATGTTTTGATGGAATCCACATTTCGGGACATATCAAGAGGCTAAACTAGTGTACAGGCATGATAAAATGGAGGATGGGGCCATATCTGGTGGAAGGAAGCTAAATCTAGTAGAAGTGCAGAATTGATGGGACCCAACGGGCCACAGATCTCAGGTGCCACAGATCAATAGTCAGGGACCATATCGGGAAGAGAACTAGCTCGGAGGTTAATTCTTGAAAGCGAGCCGATACAAATAGCATGGTTTGAACTCGATACCATGTGGCACCACCGGATGAATTTCAAGGAGAAAAGCAGTCTACCCCAAACCGCTTTTCCTCTTCCCTAAAATTGGGAAGCGTATATAAAAGGGAGACCCTTTTCATTGTTTTATGTTTTTTTTCAAATCATTGGAACGTTAAAAGTGGAGTGACTGCTCCATTTGAACCCAAGCTCAACTGTGTGCCAAACACACACATATTTTTCTCATTCATAGCTATTTTTCACCGCCACCATGGACCTCGTAATTTTGAATGTAGTAGAGCAAGATCCCCCACCGAACGAAGAAACCCTAATTGGCATAGATCCTGGTGTGTTCGACACTGAAATAACTATCTCACACATCTCCCTATCCAGAGCCAATTTATCAGATAATGTAGAGAGACAGATACCATTTCTCGAAGAAATCCAAGCCTCCATATTCCCTTATTTTGTCGAGGTCACATTCCCTTTCCCATAATTCATACATTGATGCACAAAGAAATAATCACAGGAAGAGAGGGTCGTATTAAATAAATTAGGGTCATAGGTTCTATGTAGAGTAGATAGCCCATCAATTCAATATTCCCTCAGCATACCAAAGTTCCCCTTCGTAGTTTTTGAACCATTTGAAGAGGAAACATTAATCATGGTTTATCAGGAATGTCCCTCTGAAGTCAAAAACCTATTTTTATAGACAATTTTCAAACCCAAGCATTATTCTGAGAGTTTGTCCCTGCAAGTGAATGCAAATGTCATGGTTATTGAAATCCAGTGGGTATGATCTATATTGAGTCATATTTTAGGTCTGGATAACAAAAAATATGTGGTTGAGGTCATGTTATGTTTTCTATTAGCATTTTTTCAATAAGAGTACAGTCAGTCAGTTTGCATGGGCTTTGATAAATTCATATCTGATAATGTACACAGACAAGTAGTGAATTTCCAGTCACTAAGACACTTTAGGTATTACACATACTTGTTAAATATGTTCTTGGAGACAAACAAAAAAGAGTTCCCTGAAGTAGCATTCATCTCAACTGAATGAAAACTACTCACAATGCTCATTTTCATAAATAAGGTCATGTCCAAAGTTTACAACTTTATCTTCAACACCAGCCTGCCAAGAGTCTTGGAAGACATGAAAATTTATTTGCAACCAAATCCAGAAAACAGAGTGGGAGATTGGGTGTTGTTCATGCATTCTACAGTAATTTGGATATATGGTTTTCAAGAGTCCCCTTAGCTTCTCCCTACTTTTCTGACATCCAAATTTTTTTCCCTAGATTTCATCAGGAAAAGAATCATCTCAGACATAAAAAAATTCCTAAAAATGCACAAGGCATCCAACCTGAAATTTCCTTTCATCATAGGACCCTTTGTTATGAAGACTAGATCAAGCTTATCTCAGATCCAGGACAAACTCAAGGATTTTTTATTTTCACATCTATAAGGGAGAAGATATGATCCACATCAGGCCATATCTAAAATAAGATTGATGCCCAAACATGGCCCTTATGAACATGAGTATGCTGAAGGTTTTGACAAATTAGAAAATTTAGAAACCTGTGTTGATATGGAATCCATCTTGCAACATGCTCAGACACAACAAGTGGGGCAAACCCTGCAGTAGACTCAGACACAACATACTTCTCAGAAGATGATATTCAAAGTTCCCAAAGCAAGTTTCTACACCAAAAGAAGTAGTTCAGAAGCCCTAGGCACTAGTAGTCAGCAGACTGCTCCCAAGAATATAAAGATCACATAATCTCCACAGATAATAGATATGGAGGAAGAAGATCCTAAGGATCAAGTAAGTATGGATATTATGGAGAGTGGCACCAACAAGGAAGAAGACGCTAAAATAAGTATGCCCCAAAGTGAAAGCAGCTCAAGAGCTTTTAGCAACAAAAAACACATTTTTGATAAAGCACATGGAGTCGTTTATCAATATAATGAATATTTAGCAAATCAATATGTTGTGAAAGGAAGCTTGGACATGAGTGAAATAATAGAGTTGATACCTGAGGTAGAAAGGATTTATCAACATAAGTCTTCTTTGTTCTCAGTCAGGGATATAGATAAGAAGGCACTCAACATAACAATTGCAGATGAGGATAAAGTGTCTAAGGTTAAGTTGCATTATGAAAACATTAGTGCCCAAGACAAGGTGAAATTCCATAGAAACATTAGTGACATGATGTATTCGGACTAACTGGGTCTGATCTTGAAGATTTCAAGGTTGAAAACTCATGCACTTAAGTTGGAGGGACAGTTGAGACAAGAGAAAGCATCCAATAGATCTTGGCAAACTCAAGTCAAGAGATTAGAATCTGAAGGCCCTCAAGGAGTGAAAACTTCCTTACAAGAGAAAGACAAGCTGATTCAAAACTTGAAGAAAAATCTAAAGATTTCTTCCATCGAGCATTCACAAACAATAGAGTTGGTTTCTCTGGAGCAAGAGAAAGAGGCATTTCAACAGGAAGCATTGAACTACAAGGCCAAAGTATTGAAACTAGAGAAGGGAAAGGTAAATTGGTCACAACTACAGATAGAAGTATCAAACATGGTTGTAGTTGTACCTTGTACTATAGAAACTGGGCCAAGTACTGAAGGACTTGTCTAGGCTATGTGACAATTTATCTTGAAGGCAGGAGAAATCAAGAGCCTTAAGGGAGATATAGAAAAGCTGAAAAAATAAATCAGAATAAAGGATGAGAAGATGGCCTAGTTCCAAAAAGAGAATCAATATTTGCAAGAAAGAGTGGACAAGTTGAAAACAATATTGAAAGGCAAAGGACTGTTGCAAGGGGCCAAACACGTCTTTTAGGACTCCATTGTTGTTGAAGATGCCAAGTTTAGGGTGTACCTAAATTTCATAAATGAAAAATATATCATAACCATCACATCCAAAAGCAAGTGCAATGTTGTGAATGAGACACTGGAGAAAAAACCCTCAGAGTGGGCCCATAATGCTATAAATCTATTGAATTCCATCCCCACCACTAAATTTCAGACCATTGGGGTAAACGACAGGACTACACTGATCATTTGGGCCAGGAGGATAATTGCCAAGCATAACTTGCTTAAATGAGTCCAGACCAAGGCCATGCATATGGAGAAAAGTATATAGGAGTTCAAAGATCTATTTGAACATCTATTCATCAAAGTCCTCCCACCATTTTGGGATTGCAAAGGAAAATTGTATGATCATAAGGAATAAAACACTCTCCTCGCCCAATGTAGAATGGATCACTCTAAGTTTGAAATCTTGGAGGAAAACTTGAAAGGGACAAACCTGGTGGAGTATTTGACCATATATTTTGAGTTCTTGTTTCAGTTCAAGACAGTGAATATCAGACTGCCAACCATGACATATGCCTCTTCCATTGGCCTAGATATCTTGATCAAGGAAATGATAGACTATGAGATCCCTTCTGACTTTCAATGGAAGGAGATAGTGCAGTTTGGCAAGTTAAAATGCAGTTTTCCAGGAACCAGTGAATAGCCTCCAAGTGTCACCAAATTGGAAAGTTCGAGAGAGGACCGAACCAAAACATATGGCAAGGACAAAAATCAAGCAGTCAGAGAAATCGGTCATTACTTTATGAATTTTGTTTTATTAATCATTGTAAATAGGTTCACATACTGAGACTGTCAGTTGAAACTTGAAATTATTGTAGTCAACTTTAGAAGTTGAAACATTTCATTTCAGCTATTGTAATTGGTTTCTAATTGAAAGGAACTTGAATTGTATAAATACTAGTAGTTCTGAATGTATTAAGGTTGGAAGAAGTGCAAGGGCACCTCTTAGTTGTTTTCTGAACTCAATTGTAAATTTCTGGAGCTGAATTGAATACATATGAAGAATCTTTTGAAGTCTTTATGAAAATATTCTAATGGTGGTGATATGAGTTTTGTCTCCTCTCATTGTATGTATTTCTCGTGTCTTCAATTCGATTTTCATTTTCTTCTGTTTAAATTGGATAGTTAAAATCTAAAAATTCATCTCATGATTCTCTCGGCTTAAGCGATTTAAACTGTGTAATTTTCTTCCTAACTAATTCAGAATTCATTTCAGTAATGATCTGATGCGGTTATTTGTTTTCTCTTTCTTCCTACACTCTGCATAAATACAATTTATAACTCAGATTCATCGCCTCATTTATCCTTTATCCTCTAGAGAGTTCTACCAACCAGTCATTTTTTTCATTCACTTTCAGAATTTCGACCCCATATCCCTAAGTGTGCCTCCCCTTCCTTGCCAACGACTTTATAAAAACCCCCAAAACAAACTAAATCTAGCCATTGATTGCTAAAGAAATATAAAGTGACATGAGAGAGACCTCTCTGAGATAGGCATGCTAGTGCCCAACTCTAAATTTCGTTGAAACAATTACCTCTGTCATTTTTCTATTAGTCGGACAAAATTTACAGAGTGCTAACATTATGGCATCATTGTCGGGGACTGAAAGTGAAATCTTCCCTGGGAAAAGAATGACTTAAATATTCAGTTTTGATCCACGAGGGTCACAGTGAATCGAACACCTTATTGGATGAGATTATTTTTCCCCTGGCGACTCCATTACTAAGAGACCAATTGCACCAAGCAATTTGAGCTATAAATCCTGGCTCCTAAGAGAATTCACACCAGGAGAAACCCAGACCTAGAAGCTTGAATCCCTGTGTCTGATCCTAAAAAGATTGTACACAAAAGAAAAGAACGGCAACTAAGCCCAATTTTGTTCTTAGACATATATCTATCCTTTCCCAAAGATAGAGTAACAAGCATTGAATATCTTGATTTTGATGTAAAATTTGAACAAAACTTGTTCAGAACTAAATCTGAATCTTATTTGAATGAGGTCATCTTTGACGAAAAAAATTCCAAGATTTGATTTTAGCTACATCTGTAAAGACTATAGTGATTCATACTCATAACCAATAGCCACCCCAACCACTCACAACAGCCATGGCAGCTAAATTTTCTCCTCTTGTACTTCCTTCTCAGTACATGATCTACCTCGAGAGTATAAACTAAGGATCAAACTGTATGATGTTGAAGGTAGTGTGTCAGCCTAGAAACATCTAGACTGGTTCAATGATTTTATAGACTTGGAAGAAGTGTATTTTGAAGATGCAAAAATGAGGTTTTTTTCACAAAGTCTTGAAGGGAAAGTGAGGATGTGGTTCAGATATCTTCCTAAAGCTAGGATCATAAATTTTGAGGCCTTTGAAACCGGTTTCCTTGCAAAATGGGGTGACAAGAAAAATACCCTTTAGTTGTTGACTTAGTATAACAACATGAGGAGGTCACCTAATGAAATAGTGCATGATTTTTCACCCATATTTGTAAAGGTCTATAATCTTATTCCTACCAAGGTAAAACCCCCCCTAAAACTACTCAACTTAGATATGTTGATTCTTTTGAAAGTGATTTTGCTTTGTTATTGAGGGAATGAAGATCTTATTCATTAGATGAAATGATGACTGATGCCATAGAATTTGAGGTAAATCTAATATCTTTAGGAAAGATCAAATCTAACTCTGAAAGGGACATGAACAAAGCTCAATATAAGGCACAACTTTCAACATCACAAACATCAGAAGAAATATTTGAAACGATGATGGGAACCATGGAGAGAATGATGGAGAGAATGGCCTTAGATAATAGGCCTAACACCAGAGAACATGTTTATGGTCCACCTATAAATCAGAGAAGACTAGTAATCCCACAAATTAGACAAAGAGAACAAAGAAATTAGGGGAATAAAGGAAATTAGGGAAATCAGGGAAATTAGGGGAATCAGAGGAATCATGTAAACCAAGGAAATTAGGGGGAACCAGAAAATAAGGCCTCCTTTTCAAAATAATTATGTGAATGATAATTATGATGGATATTTTTAAGACAACATGAACTGTTGTGATGATAAATAAACATAGGTGTTTTTAACTAAAGAAGAACATGACCAGTTCATGGATTCAAATGAGATCTTCATGAAATATGAGGAGGAAAGGTTAACAGTAGAAATTGAAGATTACCAGGAATGATTTTAGAATGCCATCATTCAAGTCCAGAGACAATACAATCTTTGAAATTAGAAAGTTCCTGAAAACCCCCCAAAGGGAAATCCTCTAAAGGGAAATCCTCCAAAAGGAAACCCCACAAAAGAAGCTCAGAGTAACATACCCTCTTCAATTCAGCCCAAAAAATACTCTATTGCAAAATATGTTTTGTACAAAGGAAAGAAGAAAGAAGAACCCCAGAAGAAAATACTAGAATAAAGGAAAGAAATAGTCACCAAAGAGGTAGAGAAAACCTCATCCTCCTTTAATTTTGAAAGTGATATGGCCAAGATTAAAAATTTTGTACCATTCAATGAATTGATCAAGAACATTGAATATAGAAATCAGATCATCAAGATTCTTAATATGGAACAAACTTTTTACACTTTGAACATAGAAGATGATCACCCAACCATCTTATTTGGCCCACAAGTAGAGGAAAATAACGATGTTGAAGAGGCCCCCCCTTTCTATGTCACCCCGAAAATCCATGATATGATTTTGCACAATGCCAGGTTGGATTCAGGAGCATCTCATAACCTAATTCCCAAGGTGGTCATGGACCATTTGGGCCTTGACATCACAAGGCCTTACAAAGATCTGTTCTCTTTTGATTCAAGGAAGGTGAAGTGCCTAGGAATTTTCAAAGATCTAGTGGTATCTTTAGCCCAAATACTAGAAAATAATATGGTCATGGATGTAGTGGTTGTTGATATTCCTCCCAAGTTTGGCATGTTGTTATCCAGGTCATGGGCTACAAAATTGAAGGGAACTCTTTAGATGGACATGTCATATGCCACCATCCCTACCTTTGGTCAAGATAGGATATTGTATAGAGAGGTTTTGCTCAAATACATGGTCAACAACAAGTCAAAACCGAGTAATCATCCCATCTACATTGTGGAAATTGAGTTGGGTCTTCCATTTTCTTCAATGATCTGTGTTTTGAAGAGGAAAAACCAGAGATTGACATGGTTACCAAATATCAATCTGACCAGGATATTGAGAAGTATTCAGGGTAGCAAGAAGATGAAGAAGATCAGATGTGGAACATGAGTTTCGATGGAGCTTCCAATAGAGAGGGAGTAGGGGTTGGCATATGGATTTATTAACCCAAAGAAAATTCAAAAATGTGTTCTTACAAACTTTCCTTTGATTGCACGAATAACATGGCCGAATATGAAGAATTAGTGTTGGGATTGAAGGTTTTGAAAGACATGGGTTCCAAAAGAATAGTTGTACATGGAGATTCTGATCTAATTATCAATCAAATCAAAGGTATAAACCAATCAAAACATCCTAGACTGAATGCATATAGGAACCTATTGCTATATCTTCTTGAGAAATTTCTAGAGTATAGTATTTTAGTGATTCCAAGAGGGTAGAATCAGAATGTTGATGCCTTGGCTACTTCAGCATCGGTCTTCAAAATTCCAATTTTCCCTAACAAAAAATATGAGATTGATGTCCAACACAGGCCAGTAGTACTAGATAATATTAAGTACTGGAGGGTTTTTTAAGATGGAAAACAAATAGGAAGATTCCTCAAGATGGAGAATGAATTTGAGAATCTGAATATTGATGAAGAATAATGTGATGAAGAGGTATATGCAACTGGCTTCACAAAGGATGGTTACTTCGAAAATCAGATCACAGACAAAGATATAGTTCAATTTAAGAGAAATATCAATCCCAAGGGTCTGGTCCCATTGGAAAAACTCTTTGATAATAATGATGTGGCAAGGAGTCCAAAAATTACAATAAATGAAGGAGATGTTGAATATTTCAATATTGGGACTCGGGAGGATCCCAAGATAATTAAGGTGTCCAAAACCCTCAGCCCTAAATTCAAGGAGAAATATATCAATTCAATGAAAGAGTTTCTTGATGTTTTTGCATGGAGCTATGAAGACCTGAAATTTTATGACACCAGTATAATTTAGCATGTGATCCCAATCAAATAATATCACACACCTTTCAGATAGAAATTAAGAAGGATAAACCCTTTGTTGATTCCCTTGATTGGGAAAGAGTTTAAGAATCTATTTGAATCCAATATCATAGTATCACTGAGGTTTTCTAAATGGGTGGAAAATTTGGTGCCAGTTAGAAAAAAGAGTGGAGAAATCAGGATGTCTGTGGATTTCATAAATCTGAACAATGTTTCTCTAAAGGAAAATTACCCACTTCCTAAGATGGATCACATTTTATATAAAGTGGTAGGTTCTCATAAAATGTCAATGTTGGATGGTTTCTCTAGATACAATCAGATTATGGTGCACCCTGATGATCATGAAAAAAAGCATTCACAACACCATGTGGAACATTCATGTATGCCAAGATGCCTTTTGGGCTCATGAATGTAGGGGCACCATTTCAAAGATCTATGGGCATAGATTTTGCTGATGAAAAAGACAAAATCATTGTTATCTACCTAGATGATGTCACTATGTATTATGTTTCAGATGAAGAACACCTCAAGCATCTAAGAAGGGAATTTTAGAAGTGTAGAAAGTTTGGTATCTCATTGAACCCCAAGAAATAAAATTTCTCCATGGAATAAGGAAATTTGTTGGACCACATTATTTGAAAAGAGTGGATAAAGGTAGATCCCAGCAGAGTTGAGGGAATCTTAAAAATTGGCATAGCCAGAAGTAAAAAAGAGGTGCAATCTTTCTTGGGAAAAGTGAATTTTCTGAGAAGGTTTATCCCTAACCTAGCTTAAATCATAAAGTATATTACTAACATTCTCAAGAAAGGAAATGAAATAAAGTGGACCCTCGAAGAAAAAAAATCTTTTGAATACATTAAAGTGGCATTGACTAAGGCTCCAGTACTAGCCAGTCCTAATTTTGAAAAGGACTTCATATTGTTCTCTTTTGCCTCAGAGCACACAATTGTTGGTGTTTTTTTATAGAAGGATGAGCATAATTTTGAGAATCCCATATATTATTACAGCAAGACATTGAGGCGTTCCCCCTTGAAGTATGATATCATGGAAAAGAAATCATATGCACTAGTCAAGGCTTTGAAAGAATTCAGATTTTTCATCTTGCATTCCCATACTACTGCATATGTTCCTAGTATTTATGTGAAAGACATCTTAAATTAGCCTGATCCTGAAGGAAAAAGGGGTAAATGGATAGATTTTTTGTTAGAATACAACCTCGAGATCAAACCTACAAAGTTGATCAAGGGACAGGGGCTCGCAAAGCTAATGGAATAGAACAATTGTGAACTCTTAGGAATAAATTTCATGGCTGACTTGTCAACAAGTGAAGAGGAAGAGAGAGCTCCTCAGATATTCCAAAGATTCATTGACTCCCCATGGTATGAAGATATCATTTATGTGTTGATAAATCTACAGGATCCTCTTGAATTGAGTAAAATAGAGGCTAGATTCTTGAAGCTGAAAGCAACAAAGTTGATCCGGATTATTTTCGGCACGAAATGAGAGTGGAGATATAATAAAGAAATGCACAGAGATAT
The DNA here is from genome assembly GCA_000966675.3 of Picea glauca. Lineage (NCBI taxonomy): Eukaryota > Viridiplantae > Streptophyta > Pinopsida > Pinales > Pinaceae > Picea > Picea glauca. The sequence goes on along the minus strand of JZKD02S1288058.1, from coordinate 258,577 downwards.
TGTAGATATTCAATAATATAACACGAATATATCAGAGATGCAACCATAAACACAAATATACAGTAATACACGATTTCTATTAATCAGAGAAATGTACAGAGACTGTAAAAATACAGAGTGAAAGACTCGCTAGAATGGTGGTAG
>JZKD02S1288058.1:216272-232150 GCA_000966675.3 Picea glauca | reverse complement strand
TTCATTTGGGTGATGATGCACCATGCAAAATTGTTGGAATGGGAAAGGTAAAAATAAAGCAACACAATGGAAACCAATGGTTGTTGAAAGAGGTAAGACATGTTCCAGATTCAAGAATAAATCTAATTTCAATAGGGAAGTTGGCAAGTGAAGGTTGTGTATCCATATTTAGAGATAAGATGTGGAAGGTCATCAAAGGATCATTGGTGATAGCAAAATGAGAGAAGGTAGGTGCATTGTATTTATGTACTGGTAATACTGACTCTTTTATCACTTTAGCTTCTACAGGAGTGGATACATCACTATGGAATCATAGGCTAGGACTCATGAGTGAGAAGGGTATGCAAATACTTCACAAAAGAAATTTACTGCCAGAACTTAAACAAATTGATTTGGACTTTTGTGAGCATTGTGTTTATGGAAAATAAAAGAGAGTCAGATTTCTCAGAGTCGGAAAATAAAAGAAGAATGAAAGTTTAGAGATTGTGCATACAAATGTATGGGGACCATCTCATGTATCATCTCTTGGTGGCTCTCGTTATTATGTTACTTTTATTGATGATGCAACTAGAAAAACTTGGGTTTATTGCATTCGACAAAAATATGATGTTTTTGATACTTTTAAGAAATGGAAAGCTTTAGCTGAGAATGAGATAGGAAAAATTTTGAAGCGTCTCATATCAGATAATGGAGGTGAATATTGCAGCAAGGAGTTTGATGATTATTTTTCATACCATGGGATTTGTAGAGAGAAGACAGTTCTAAGAAAACCACAAGAAAATGGTGTGTCAGAAAGGATGAACAGGACAATCATGGAGTGTGCAAGGAGTATGAGATTGCATGTCGGTTTGCCCTTACATTTCTGGGCAGATGCTATAGATACTACTATTTACTTAATAAACAGAGGACCTTCAAGTTCTTTGGATGGTAGAATTCTAGAGGAGGAATGGACAGGAAAAAAGGTAAACTATTATTTTTGAAAATTTTTGGTTGTGAAGCATTTGTCCATATTGATAAAGAAAATAGAGAAAATCTTGAGTCTAAATCCAAGAAGTGTACCTTTATTGGATACGGTGTTAATGATTTTGGTTATCGATTATGGGATTATGAAAATAACAAAATCATTATGAGTAGAGATGTCATATTCAATGAGAAGGTCATGTACAAAGATCAATTGCAGGGAAAGAAATAGGAAGAAGAAAAACAAGAATACACAGTGCTTGATGAGATCACTGAAAAATAAATTCCAAAGGAACTTGAAAATCAAAATGTACAACAACAGGAGCAAGAGGTACCTCAAACACTTGCAAGTGTTGTTAGAATATCTACCAGGTTAAGTATACCCTCTTAACGATACTCTCCTTCATTGTATTATTTATTGTTGACCGATTCTGGTGAACCGGAATGTTATGAAAAGGCAATGCAGGTAGACACCAAAAAGAAGTGGGAGCAAGGCATAAAAGAGGAAATGGATTCCTTGGAAAACAACCAGACTTGGGACTTGGTTCAGTTTCCTGCGGAAAAAAGAGCATTGTAGAATAAATGGGTTTACAAGTTGAAGGAAGAAGATGGAGGAGAAAAGCAGTACAAGGCTAGACTTGTTGTAAAGGGGTTTGCACACAAGAAAGGTATAGATTTTGATGAAATATTTTCTCCTGTTGTTAAAATAACTTCAATTGGGACTATTTTAAGTCTTGTGGTAGTAGAAGATTTGCATCTTGAACAGTTAGATGTAAAAACAACTTTTCTCCATGGGGATTTGGAGGAAGAGATTTATATGCAGCAGCCACAGGGGTATGAGGTCAAAGGGAAGGGGAATTTGGTATGGAGGTTGAAGAAGAGCTTGTATGGCCTAAAGCAAGCTCCAAGGCAGTGGTATTTGAAGTTTGACAGGTTTATGAGAGAACAGGGTTATAGTAGATGTCATTCCTATCACTATGTTTATTTTAAAAGGATAAAAAATGGAAGCTATATTATCTTGCTATTGTATGTAGATGGCATGCTTATTGCAGGGTCTAATATGCAGGATATAAATATGCTCAAGAAGAAATTATCCAATTAATTTGCGATGAAGGATTTGGGTGCTGCAAAGAAAATCCTTGGCATGAGAATAATAAGTGACAGAAAAAATTGCAAATTGACATTGTCTCAGGGTGAGTACACAGAGAAGGTGTTGGAGAGGTTTAGAATGAAAAATGAAAAACCAATTAGTACACCTTTGGCTATCCATTTCAAATTAACTAAGGAAATGTGTCCCAAGACACAGGAGGAGATAGAATACATGTCCAGGGTCCCTTATTTATCAGTAGTTGGTAGCTTGATGTATGCAATGGTTTGCACAAGGCCATATATTTCACATGCAATGGGAGTTGTAAGCAGGTATATGAACAATATAGGTAGAGAACATTGAGAGGCAGTAAAGTGGATTCTCGGGTATTTGAGAGGTACTACTACTCATGCATTATGTTTTGTAGGTTCAGACACTTTTCTACAGGGATATGCTGATTCAGATATGGAAGGTGATGAAGACAGCAGGAGGAGCACCACAGGGTATGTTTTTACTATAGGTGGAACAATAGTAAGTTGGATTTCAAAACTACAAAAGGTTGTTGCACTTTCAACAACAAAGGCAGAGTATGTTGCTACTACAGAGGCTACTAAAGAGATGATTTGGTTACAAAGGTTTATGGAGGAATTGGGAAAGAAGCAGGAGAATAACAGGTTGTACTGTGACAGTGAGAGTAAAATTCATATTGCAAATAACTCAGCCTTCCATTCAAGTACTAAGCATATACAGTTGAGGTACCACTTCATACGATCCACCTTGGAAGATGGACATTTGAAGTTGGAAAATATACACACTAGCCAGAATCCTGCAGACATGTTAACAAAGGGAGTAACCAGAGAGAAATTGAGTTCCTACTCAGTTTCAGTTGGTATGCAAGAATGAATATGAAGATGAGAAATTTTCTAGGTCTAAGAAGGTTCAGAGTCTAGCATATACAATAGTGGTGGAGTTGTTGACATCAGTCTCCAAGTGGGAGATTGGTGGTTGTGGAGCCTGATTATGTTCCTAATTCAGAGGTCCTTGCTTTCAGCCATGTTTATACCCCATAAGTATGTACACTCTTCCACGCAGGGGACTGCAGAGGGGGGGAACCCCCTCGACGAGGTTTGGGGGGTTCGGGGGCGAAGCTCCTGAAGGAAAAATTGTCTTCTAAATGTATATTGTAATTTCATTGTAAATCTGGACTATTCATTATAAGGTCACAGATCTAACGGTAGAAATTATGTTAGGGTTTTTTTCCCTAGAAGGAAACCCTCCATTATGAGGGAAATGTATTGCGGCTATGCATTATGGCGAGTATTGTATTATGAGAGAGGAGACTGTGAGAGAAAGAAGAGGAAGTTACAGCAGGTTTTGTTGTAGGTTGTATCCCTTCATTTGTTGGATAATAATAAAGGAAGGACCTGGAAATTTCTCTGGTGGACGTAGCCTACACTGGGTGAACCATGTAAATATGTGTCTCTATTGTATTGTGTATCTTCTGTGTTTTGTTTCTGCATTTTTTTTATTGTATTGCTCTGCGGTCCTGTTTTTCTAACAAGTTGAAACTTGAAATTATTGTAGTCAGTTTTAGAAGCTAAAACGTTTCAGTTCAACTATTGTAATCGGTTTCTAATTGAAAGGAACTTTAATTGTATAAATAATAGTAGTTCTGAATATATTAATGTTGGCAGAAGTGCAAGGGCACCTCTTAGTTTTCTTCTGAACTCAATTGTAAATTTCTGGAGCTGAATTGAATACATATGCAGAAGATTTTGAAGTCTCTATGAAAAGATTCTAATGGTGGTGATATGAGTTTTGTCTCTTCTCATTGTATGTATTTCCCGTGTTCTTTAATTCCATTTTCATTTTCTTATGTTTAAATTGGATATTTAAAATATTATAATTTATCTCATGATGCTCTCGGTTTAAGGGATTTAAACTGTGTAATTTTTTTCCTAACTAATTTAGAATTCATTTCAATAATCCTCTGATGTGGTTATTTGTTTTCTCTTTCTTCCTACACTCTACATAAATACAATTTATAACTTAGATTCATCACCTCATTTATCCTTTATCCTCTGGAGAGTTCTACCGGCCAATCATTGTTTTCATTCACTTTCAGAATTTCAATCCCATAGCCCTAGGTATCCCTCCTCTTCCTTGCCAGCAACTTTATAAAAAATCCCCCAAAAAACTAAATCTAGCCATTGATTTCTAAAGAAATATCAAGTGACACGAGAGATCCCTCTCTGAGCTAAGAAGGCTAGTTCCCAGCTCTAAAGTTGTTGAAACAATTACCTATGTTGTTTGTCTATCAATTAGACAAAATTTACTGAGTGCTAACATACTCAAACCCTTCCCTACACACTTGAATGAAATTACTTATCCATCCACTCAATGAGATATTACTCACTCATTCTATGTGTATCATTTTCCCATTGATAAATAGCCAACACCTGCAACTAAGCACCTCTATATCTATTGTATGATCTTGTACCTGAAATGACTCTATTTCCTAGATCTATCATTGCCACCTGATTTTTCTACTACTCATGGCACTATCCTAGCTGCCCCTATGAATTCTCTTCTCCTTCGGACTGATTAGATATCTAGGTGAAATTCCTTCTTCGCCCCTTTCTGAGATATCCTTGAAAAAAATTCCTTCTTTTCCCTATCTATAAGTCACTAATGTTACAAGGAAAATCTTTGTATGGCTAGGGTAAACCACAACAGATGAAAATGACTGCAGAAATCAACTCTATCCCAGAAACATGCTATACAAACCAATATGTAAGCGATATAAGAAAGAGACGTACCTCGTCCATATGTTCGATGAATTCCACCGTTGAGCACTTGAACCGAAGTTATATACCTATAACCAGTTCTCAAAAAATGAGCAAAGAAAGCATATGGTGATAATATAAAAGGTTATCATATTAGATAGCATAATCCATTAATACACATAAAAAATATGCCCATGGATAATAAATCATAAATTTTCAAGATATCAATTGGACAGGAAAAGAGTATTTCTATTAATAAATGATCAACATAAGCGAAAATATTACAGACTTCTGTGTTGGCATGGTTCGGAACTGAGAAACTAAGTTCCCTCCAGCTAGGCCTCCACCACTTCAATCCTCCACCAAAGGAAAGCTCATAAGAGAGAAACAATGAGGTTCTCAATCAATAAGGGAAGAGCTTGGGGGCTGAACATTGTGTTCAGACTAAAGGACAAAGGGATACAAACTCAATATGAAGTTAATAATTTCTCCATAGTAACCTTGCTCTCAAAGTTGAATTATCTCTCCTCTTTCCATATCTCGGAATTGGTCCATTTATATCCTTTAAAATGAAACTGAAAGGTTGATTCAGAATGTTTCCAGTATATGGAAGGCCAAGGATCAGAGATCTCCTTTCATGACATGGAAACCCAACATTTAATTTCATTTTTTAGCACAAATCCTGATGTACACGGGTTGTAGTGGAGCAATTTGCGTATACACATGTTGTATAGTGTGCACGATGCGTACATGTGGAAAAATATTAATTTTTGTCTCTGAATTTTGTCAATATGGAAGATAAGTCTGCATAGGGAAATGGAATAAGGCCCACTGTGCAAGATTTCATAAGGTGATGAAAATATTTCTATAACAGATGCCCCCTAATGTGTGAGGTCAGAGGAGTATTTGTGATGGCCAAGATACATTATAAATAAACCAGAAGTGGAGTGGTAGGGGACCAGTTGGATGAACTCGTTTCTCATTACATTTTGTGTTGACTTTGCATACATGGATGCCAATAAAATTACATTATATATCCATGTGAAAAATATACAAAACAAGTGTCTGTGGCCATGAATAGGCAAATACAAATGCGGTTACATGCCAATAGTTGTCATAGTCATGAACAAGGCCTAGTAGAACCAGTCTCAAAACCAATCTGAAGATATTTGTATACCATGGAGTACAATCTTATATCCCATGATCACTGAAGTCATATAGGTACTGGTCCAATGAAAAATAAGCAATGGCTCAGGAAAGTTGTGGCCACATAGTGATGTATTCAAGTCTTCTACACAATCCTCCAAGGGTGCAAGTCTACATCATGTGAATAAATGAGTTGAGGTCAAACACAATGAGACATTGTTTCATTACTGGTCATTGAGGTATACTTTTAACAAACGTGAGACAACCTAGCAATAATGAAAGTAGGTATCAAGGCACCAAGTACATTCTTAGAAGTATGAGTAGAGGAGTCGATGTCGAACAACTGAAGAATCCCTCCATCATGAGACATTGATGTATTCCCAACTATTGATGGAGAGAGAACCTTCCACTAATGACTACAAGCCTCAAGGTACTCATAAGACTCTAGGTCATGTTTCCAAAATAAATGAGTTGAATTCGATGGAAAGAGACCCGTTGAAAGGAGAGCATTAAGGCATCTCTCATCATTCAGCACAAGGTACAAAGAAGGAGCTTCATGATTTGGTGTAAATTGAATGAAGAACATGTTCACAAACCAATGACCTTGTACATATTTCACGTGTTCCAAGTGCAAGTGGTACATGAAAAAGACCCTCTGAATAGCAGTCAATGATGAAAATTGTTGGCAAATGCAAGGAAAACACCAATAAGTCTAATGGCATCCAAGACACTACATGAATCCCAATGTGTGAATAGATGTATTGTCATCAAACATAAGGGAAACCACCCAGTCAATGACCAATGATGAAATGTCGACTGATGGGTTCAAGGTTACCTACCAATGATGAAATTAGGGCCAGGGTGCATGATAGGACTTACAGTGTCATGTGATTCTAAGACAAACTAATGGTATGGTAGACATGCAAAGTCAAGATTTCTGAGGAGTGGCCAACACAGGTTGATATAATTCCTTTGAACAAGAGCATGAGACATATGGAGGACTCTAGAATCGTAGACCAATGATGAAAACATGAGATGCAGGAGGCATCAATGAAATTCTCTATAGGGATTGGAAGAGTAACCAGTTGGTAGAGAAGACTCTGTAATGAGCTTAGATTCCTAAGTCCATGATAATCCCAGAATTATGATGATGAATGGACTCAATAACTTTGTGCTTTGTTCAAAGGTGATACAAATGCTTCCAAAATAAGATAATACTCCCTTCCCACCCATATTTTTTTGTTTTTTCATAGACAAATGAATGTTATCATATAGAACAAGAAACGAATGTCACAAGTAAGAAAAACTAGTTCCAACAGGGGAACGTACCTATGCTCAATGCAAGGAAATGGATGCAAGAGATGGAAACTCGGGGGAATGTTCCCTCCTAGGTATATGGTGTCAAATTACGAAGGATATAAACAAGGCTCTTCTTGGTTGAGGATGCAAAAATGTTGAGGAAAACGATTTATAACGCAAAGTGAGAACCGACTATAGGCTCAATACTGCAAGTGAGGGAATGAGATGAAATCACAACTTAATGCCAAAAAATGTCATTTTTATGTATTTTAGTCTACTTGGTGTGAAAAAGGGATAAACGTGCGCCAAATAGACGTCTTTTCAAATCCAATTTATGAGTGTGAAAGAGACAAGTTCACTCGAGAATCTTTTTGCTTTTTGAAAATGAGTCAAAAAAGAGATTAACTAAGACTCACGACCCTTCAAGTCCAATTTAACGAGCATGAAAAGGACAAATCACTCGAAAATATTTCCTCTTTTTATAGATGAGTTGGAGTCCTTAGGGTATAAGGACGCATGTTTATGAGTGAGAAATGAGGCTCAACATCAAGTCATGTACTAGCTATGATGGATTCTTGGTCCTATGGAAAAAAATCTCTGCATGGGCACCAAGTGAAGTAGGGGATCTAACTGGGGCACCCATGTTATGTAAGTGTCTACCACTTGTTATTAGGCTCTCTATGCAAGATTGCATAGGGTGAGGAAAATCTTTCAATAACAACTAACTGCAATAAATATGTCATCCTTTGATCTCTGGATGAATTCACTTCTTCACCCATCTAATATCCATTGATTCAATGTCCTTTGTGACTCAAGAACATGAGAAAAATTCCACCTTTCCTCCTAAGTAAATGACATGGGAACATGAGAAAAAATCCTTCTATGCTCCTATATGCTCCCATGTGGCTCAGATATCTAGATGGAATTCCTTCTCCACCTATCTAATATCTCCTTATTGAATTCTCAGTGATCCAAGAGGATCTAAGGAACACTCCCATAAGTCCAAGAGGATATGGAACAATCATAAAGGTCCTAGGGGGTCCAAAAAAGATCAAAATTCAATTGTCTCAAATGATTTATAAAATGAAAAAATTACGTAGATATCGTCGTCAAATTTCCAACAGTGCAAATGAAAAGTCAAACAAAGCTCGTATGCAAAAGTTATAAGAAGTCAAAGTTCAGTCAAACTTGGTAAAAGTCAAATGTCAAAGGTCAATAGGAAAAAAAAGAGGTGGAAAATTTCACCACTACAAGGGTGATATGTGGCACATGGTTATTGGTAGTTGATTGGGTAGATTGTACCTCTAGGTGGATGAATTAGAAGTTCACAAGTGGTCCAATCATACATTGACAAGTGGCATTGGAGAGCCAACGAGAGGCTACCACATGTCATCCTCCCATTGGACAATATTGGTTAATATATGTTAAAAAAATTTGGAGTCGACGGGGATTGAACCCATGAACTCCCAAAGCTCTATCACAAGTCTCATTACCATCATGCCACCATGTTTTCCTTGACATACATATGGCTTAAATTATATTTGAAGTTATGTAAATTTTTAAATGGAGGAAACAAGGGTTGAGAACCTAAGCCTTGACCCTTGCCTCTTCGGTTACATACTACACATGTGATAAACCATATACCAACGTGCGCACGTGGGGCGGGGGGGGTGGTTATTTAACCTTGTCTAAAAAGTAACCATATATAACATATGGTTATAACATTTATAACCATAGAACCCTGAATTTCTCTAAACTTATCCATGGTTCTAACCAACACACCAAACCATCCACTTATTATAGAGATTCCTTAAATTAAGTTGCCAAACCATCCACTTATTAGAATTAAGTTACCTTAAATTGTAGTCGAGAGTTAAAGGTTGGGCCTATTTAATGGGAACGAATCCCAAGACTTGTAAACACACATCCCAAGGTTCACACATACTAAAGTTTGCATGAATCGCCAGGTATGATATAGTATGGAATGTATTGTTTCACATGTTGAGTTTATATGTTGCATGGAAAAGCATGCCATAGGGTATATTGTCCATAACTAGGAAATTGTATACTCGTTGGATTCACTTTTCTGGAAGGATTACGAAAATGAATTATGTTTTGTGCTCATAGTTCATTTTTAAAAGTATTATCTCAATTGGTCATATATGAGACACATAGTCTCATTATACGTGTAAAAATGGATTTTCGTCCCCTATTCAGAATTTAGTTGACTTTGTACTCAAATTTCTCAAAATTTCACAAGGATTTCAAGAGTAAACTCTTTTTTGGGGATTGAGTAGCGAAATTAAAGAGAGTTCGATAAATTGGATTTGTGTAAGCCCTTGTTTTAATGTAATTCGACATTTTGATATGATGAAGAACAATATTACTATCTAAAGGGACTTTGGAGATTAAGTGAATTATGTTATTCATATATGTAATTTGAGTTCTTTTATTTTATACGGTATTATCTCATTATTCTTCAAGTTATTCATTAGTATTAATTAAGTTTATGGACAAATAAGCATATTCACATGTGTTTTTTCAAATAGTTAAATGATCTTCATTTACAGAATTTGGTCAGGCATTTATGTTTATTTAAGAATTAATTGTACATCTAAGGATTTTCAGATCAAGTTGGTATCATATATAGTTTTGACATTTATTTGCAAGTGAATGATTATGAGGTCCAAGTTTAAATGTGGTAAAGGAAATATTGCAAGTTATAATCCTAGAATTGGTTATGTTAGCACTCTGTAAATTTTGTCTGGATGATAGACAAACAACAAAGGTAACTGTTTCAATCTACTTTAGAGCTGAAGCACTAGCCTGCTCAAATCAAAGAGGGATCTCTCGTGTAACTTGATATTTCTTTGGAAATCGATGGTAGATTTGGTTTGTTTTGGGGGTTTTAATAAAGTTGTTGGCAAGGAAGGGGAGGAACACTCAAGGCTATGGAGTCAAAATTCTGAAAGTGAATGAAAACAATGACTAGATGGTAGAACTCTCCAGAGGATAAAGGCTAAACTAGGTGATGAGTTTGAGTTATTCTTGAATTTAAATAGAGTGTAGGAAGATAAAGAAAACAAATAATTGCATTAGAGTATTACTTAAATTAATTTTGAATTTGTTAAGAAGAAATACACAGTTTAAATTGCTTAAGCCAAGAACATCACAAGATGAATTATGGGCCTTTAACTATCCAATTTAAACAGAAGAAAGTGTAAATGGAATAACAGATCATAGGAAATACTTATGATGAAAGAAGACAAAGATCATATCACCACCATTAGAATAATTTCATAAAGACTTCAAAACCTTCAGCATATATATTCAATTCAGCTTCATAAAATTGCAATAGAGTTTGAAACAACCAAAAGGGTGCTCTTTCACTTCTGCCAAGATTAATTCAATCAAATTCCCTAGCATTTATACAATTTAATTACAATGACTGAAACAAAACGTTTCAGCTTCTAAACTAATTATAGTAATTTCAACTGACAGTCTCGGTATATGAACCGATTTACAATGATCACTCAAAATTCATTTCAAAACTAACAATAGATTTCTCTGACTGCTGATCTTCCTTTATGCCATCTATCTTGTCCTGATCTTCTGTCAAACTCGTTGGCTTGGTGACACCTGGAGGTCACTTATTGGTCCCGAGAAAACTGCATTTCGTCTTGCCCAACTGCATGATTTCCTTCCATTGTGAGTTAGAAGGAATCTCATAGTCCATCATCTCCTTAATCAAAATCTCTAGGTCAATGCATGTGGCGTAGGACATAATCAACAAGCCAATATTCACCATTTTATATTGATTCAAAATTTCAAAGTCTGTGGAAAAATAATCTACTAGACTTGGGTCTTTCAGACTTTCCTCCATAGCTTCAAATTTGGAATGGTCCATCCTACACTAAATGAGGAGAGAATTGTAGTCTTCTTGATTGTATAATGAACCTTTTCCATCCCAAAATGGTGGGAGGCCCTTGACAAACAATTTTTCAAACGTGTCTCTAAACTCATGTACACTGTGCTCCATTTTCATAGCTTTGTTCTGAACCAATTTGAGAAATTTGTGCTTGGTAATGATTCTCCTAGCCCAGATGATCAAAGCACCCCAATAGTCTGAAGATTAGCAGTGAGCAAAGAATTCAGAAAATCAATAGAGTTTTGGGCCCATTCTGAACGCTTCTTGGATAATGTTTCATTAACAACAGTACACTTTCTTTGGGCCATGGTAGCCACGCTGTCTTTGTCATTTATAAAATTCAGATAAACTATGAAATTAGCAGCCTCTACGGAAATATCATCCCAGATCACATGTTTATCTCCTTGCAATAGTGTTTTAACTTTTAACCTAGTCCTCAACTTGCTTACTCTCTCTTGAAAATATTTATTTTCCCTTTGGAGTGGAGCCATCTTTTCATCTTTTGTTTTCATCTCTTGTTTCATCTTTTCCAAGGCTTCCTTAAGGCTTTTGATTTTCCCTGTTTGTAATCTCACTTGGGACATGGCTTGAACCAATCCATCAGTGCTCGATCCAGCTTATGCATTAGCAGGTACAATGACAGTCATATCTAATGTTGCTACTTGTCCTTGTAACCAATTATCTTTCTCTTTCTCCAGTTGTAATAATTTAGCTTTGTAATTTAGTGCTTCTTGTCTAAATGTTTCCTTCTCTTTATCTAGAGAAGCCAACTATGTTTCCTATGGATGTTCATTAGGGGAAATATTTATCTTCTTCTTCAGACCTTGGATTATCTTGTCCTTCTCATCTAAATAAGCCTTTACTCCTTAAGGGCCTTCAGACCCAATATTTTGACCTGTGTCTGCCAGGCTTTGTTGGATGCTTTCTCCTATTTCAATTGCCCATCTAGTTTGAGTGCATGGGCTGTCAATCTTGAAAATTTCAGACTTAATCTTAGATAGTCTGAGTATAGCATGTCACTAGCATTCCCATGGAACTTTAATTTGTCTGGAGCACCAATATTCTCATGGTGCATCTTTATTTCAGACACTTTATCATCATCTGTTATTTCTATATTAAATGTCTTTCTCTCCACATCTCTGACTGAGAACAGGGATGTCTTGTGCTGAGAGATCTTCTCTACTTCAGGCAACATGTCTCTTATCTCATCATTGTCCATACTTCCTTCCACAACATATTGTTTCATCAACTCTTCTTTGGATTAATATATTACCATGGATGTCTTCCTAAATATGTGTTTCTTGCTCCTGAAAATGCTTGTGTTGCTTTCACTTTGTGGCATTATTCATGTACAAACTTCTTCATTCTTGGTTGCACCTTCCACCATATCCATGCTCATTTTATCTTTAGGTTCTTATTCTTCCAGGTCAACCACTTGAGAGGGTGGTGTAATTTTCATCTTCTTGGGAATATCTTGCTAACTATCGGCACATAGGGCCTATGAACTATTTCTCTTATTATAAACACTCAAATTTGGGGCTTTAACAATCAAGCTTGGAGAATTTTTCTGTGTTTGGATCTACTGAGGGGAAGACTCTGTTGGTTTTATCTGATCATGCTACAAAGTGACCTCCATATCTATACATGTTTCCAGATAAGCCAGTTTGTCAAATCCTTCAACATGTTCGAGCTCATAGGGGCCCAATTTTCTCATCAACCTTCTCTTTGATATGACCTGATGCAGGTCATATTTCCTTGTAATTGTGTAAACCTGAATTCATTGAATTTGGCTTGGATCTAAGGTAAACAAGTTTTTGTTTTTACCAAAAAGGGTCCTACTATGAAAGGGAATTTTAAGTTAGATTCCTTGTGTGCTTTTAGAAAGTGTTATGTTTATGAAATGATCCTTTGTCTGATGAACTCTAAGGAAAAAACTCTAGGAGTAAAAAAGAATGGTAAAAAATAAGGTCCTTCTTGATATCCATACACCCATATCACAGTAGATTGTATGAACAACATCCAATCTTCCACTCTACTCTCTAGATTTGGTTGTAAAAAACTTTCCATTTCTTCCAGAACCCTTGGCAAGTATGAATCGAAGATAAGACTGTACACCTTGGACATGATATTGTTGATGAAAATAAGCATGGTGATGATTTTGCATTCAGTTGAGATGAAATCAGTTTCAGGGAATTCTCTCTTGTTCAATTACAGGAACATCCTCAACAGGTGCGTGTAGTATCTGAAGTGTCTCAATGAACTGAAATTGACTAGTTGTCGATGCATATTATCAACAATGAATCTATCAAAAATAATACAGACTGAATGACGAGACTCTGACACAAAAAAGGTTAACAGTAAACCTAACATGACTTCTACTATGAACTTGTCATTATCTAAACCTAAAATTTGGCTAAGAAGGGAACAATCCCACTGGACCTCAATGATCATAACGCTCACATTGATAGGTAACGACAAACTTTCTGAATGGTGTTCAGGTTTGACAATGGTTTGCAGAAACATGGTTTTTACTTCTGAAGGGAATTATCTGTAAAGTGTGATCATATTCTCTTCATCGAAGGGCTCTGACGCTAATTTATTCAAACCTCTGATGGGATATCTATTTCACATAAAACCTCTGACCCTAATTTATTCAAAATATATCTTTATTCCTGTGAATATTTCTTGGCACACCAACTTATGAACTCAGGGAAACGAAAGACTACTTCTACAACATAAGGGATAATGGAGGCTTGAGTCGTTCCGAGGAAAGAAATCTGCTTCCCAACATTGTCTAACAAATTCGATCTTGACACAGAAACGGGTGAGACTGTTATCTCTATGTCAAAAACATTGGAGTCCCTGTCAATTAAGGATTCTTCTCTAGAGGCGATGTCTTGTTCATTCATGGATAAAATGACAGGATTAGAGGCCATTGTGAAAAATACCTATTAAGCGATGAAGAAAAGGTGAATCTGATCCAACTTTGAGCTTGAGTTTCGAACAGATGGTTTGTGCCAAATTTTGAAAATTTGAATGTTTCAAAGTATTATAAAATAATGTTGGGGATCTCCCTTTCATATGTGCCTATCAACATCAGGGATTGGAGAAATAAGTTTCAAGTAGACCATATTTCACCCCGATGTATCTCTAGAGGTGCCACACATACATGAACAAAACCATGGTAGTTTTTCCCGACCCACCTTCGAATGATTAATCCTTGAGCTACTTCAATCATTGATATGAGTTTCATCCGTTGATCTGGATCGCTCTAAGATATACGGTCCACCGCACCCAAGCAAATTTCGATATCAGGGATTGGAAAAAATGGTTTTAGGTAGACCTATTTTCTCCCCAATGTACCTATAGAGGCGCCACACATCCTTGAATGAAACCATGGCACATTTTCCCAACCCGCCTTTGAGTAATTATATTTCGCACTGCTTCATTCCCCAATATGTCTCTTAGTCATTGATCCGGGCTACTTTGAGATCGACAGACGACAGAATCTTGCCTTTCGCGTGTTTTCTATATTTGTATGCATGACTCCATATAAGACTTTATCCTCCAAACTATCGCACTTCCATAGAAATGTGGATTTTCACTAAATATCTGGAACTCAGATCCTAATCTGAAAAATTGTTATGATGATAATAGGTTCAAGGAGGTTCACTCAAAGAAACGAAATGGAGAATGAATTTATTCTTTCTAAGGATGATAAGAAGTTTCAAAAAAAATTCCTTGATATGACATCCATGGTTAATGAATTGTGGGGATACCTAAAAATAAGGAGAGAAACTCCTCATAAAAATGAAGATGTTCCATTTGAAACAATGGTAAAAGATGAAGGAGAAGGAGAAGGTGAAAAACCTCCAAAACCTTCTTCATTCCAATAATCATCATCATCATTATCTTCCAATGGAAATGAACATTATTCTCATCAGAGGAAAAAGTGTTCTAAGAAGTCTTCTCGTTCTCATGATCTTCCTTTGTTAACACTAGATGTAAAGTTTGATTTTCCTACTTATGATGGAGAGTTGAACACAGATAAGTTGGATAATTGAGTCAAACAAATTGAAGCGCATTATAGGGTACATAAAATGATATAGGATACTTCAAGGATATAGTTGGATACTCTTCACTTGAGTGGCACAACTTTGATATGGTGGAAGAGTTAGACACAAGCTAATCTTATTCAACATGGTAAAATAATTTCTTCTTGGATTGAATTTACTAGTGCATTAAGAAACAAATTTTGTTCGACAACACAGGTATTCCAACAGAGGAGGAACACCTTCAACAACCACTCACATAACTATATCAAAGATCAACACACCGATGTTTTCACGTGGTAAAACCCCTACGGGGA
This sequence comes from Picea glauca, assembly GCA_000966675.3. Lineage (NCBI taxonomy): Eukaryota > Viridiplantae > Streptophyta > Pinopsida > Pinales > Pinaceae > Picea > Picea glauca. The sequence continues at coordinate 216,575 of JZKD02S1288058.1, read as the reverse complement.
AACATCCATGGCCCCAACCAACGCGACCACTTGGAGCAGTTTGTTAATGCAAAGAAAAAGATTACAGAGAGATTTTACAAGAGAGTTTCTCAAAATCGATCATCGGAAAATGACCCTCCATTCTATTTAAATAGAGATCATGGACCAATCGGGTGTTAATCCACGAATCAATGGTCGTTAATATCGATGAGAGTATGAACCGTCGGATCACTCTATGTCGGGAACATATCGTGACCGTCGTATTTCCTAACTACAAATGCATACTAATGCATACTAAAGAAACACACTTTTACCTAACGACAT
>JZKD02S1288058.1:186879-201712 GCA_000966675.3 Picea glauca | reverse complement strand
AATATGCCCCAATTAAGGGGTAATGATCCAATATTAGGGCTTAACAGTCAAGAATCTCAGACATGTAGGTCTCCAAACATGGTTGGGTTACACCAGCAATCTCTAGATCCAATGACTGTGGTTGTTCTTCAACAGGTGGTCTTCCTTTCCCAAGCCAAGACATGAAAATGAGGACATATGAGTGAGTGAAGAAAAGAATGGAGTGAAGACTCCACGAGAGAGAATGAACAATTAAAAAAATGGGTGAATGAACTCATGAAGTGACCAACAACAACACCTGAATGGGGACGGTAATGAGAGGGAGTCAATGACCAAAATGAATGAGATAATTTTCCGATTGGAGAACGATCCCCCCAATAGGCCAAGGACATGTTTTTGTAAGTCATGGGGATCAAGAACCTCTTGGCCTTCCCCCAATAGATCACATAACTAATCTCCCCCCCTCCAACCCCCATTACAAAAAATGGATAATATAAAATGAATAATCACTTAGCCCCTCAATCCCCCTCTCTTGTGGAATCATAGCCCCCTATAACTCTAGTCCTTGTCTGTCTAGCATCCAACGATGTATTTATTATTAATAATGATAAAAACATTATGTTTCTTAGGCATACTAGCCTTTTAATAATTGTTTGGGCACTATGTCCTCTCAACAATGTAATAATACATTATTTAATATGGGGGCTCAAAACCTGGGGTGTTACATCCCCTCCCCCTTATTTTGGCACTATCCTAATTGCATATAAAAAAAAAGAATCAAAATTCCAAAATTTATTCAAAACATTGTGGGTACTTTTCCCACATGGAATCTTCATGCTCCTAGGTAACATCTTCAGGACCATAGTAGGTCCAATGAAATTTTCCCAGCTCTATAACTCAATTCTAGAGAATTTTGACTTTTTTGTCCAATATTCGCATTGGATGAACTTGAAAGTCTCCCTCTCTCTATACCTTAATCATATGCCAATAAACAACATGGTTAGGATAATGTAGATATTTCTTTAGCAAAGAGACATGAAATACATTATGCACTTTCATGGAAATAGACAATGGAAGCATGTATGCAACTGGCCCTATTCTATCCAATATCTCAAATGGACCATAGTATGTGGCTGCCATATTTGTACAACTTCCCAAATTGAAAGATATCTTCTTGGGATTTACTTTCAAAAGCACATTCAACCCCACTTTAAATTATCATGTTGTCCTATTCTTGTCAGCAGAAACCTTCTTTCTATCTTGAGCTTCCTTTACATTCTGCTTAATCTTAACCATCTGGTCTTCCATGTCCTTGAGCATTTATGGCCCAAGTACCACTCTATCTGCTGGATTGTCCCAACTTACTAGAGTACTTTATTTTATACCACACAAGGATTCAAATGGGATATTCTTCAATGAAGCTTGATACCCATTATTATAGGCAAACTCAACCAAGTGCAAGTAATCTTCCCACTTAGATGGCTTATCCATCACAAACATTCTTAACATGTCTTCAATTACTCGGTTAACCCTATCTCACTACCCATATGATTGTGGATGATACATTTTGATAACGTTGATATTTGTACCAAATCCTTTAAATAATCCCTTCCATAAATTTGAAGTAAACTTAGTGTCTTTGTCTAACACAATTGTCCTAGGTATCCCATGAAACCTAGCAATTTCCCTCATGTAAATTTCTGCAATATTAGTTGTTGTATGAGTTGTTTTTATAGGAACAAAATGAGCATCCTTTGTCAATTTATCAACCACTACCATGATTGAATTGTGTTTCCTTGTTGTCTTGGGAAATTTACTTATAAACTCAATTTTTATCACTTCCCATTTCTTCTATAGAATTGGTAATGGTTGTAGCAAACACGTTGGGTGTCTATGCTCAACCTTCACTTTCTGACATTCCATACATTTGGTAATGTAATCAACAACATCATTTTTCATCCTCGACCAAAAGAATTGGCTTCTTACTGCTGTAATTTTTTTCCAGTAACCATGATGTCCAACATATGGAACATTATGCATTTTCTTTAATACCAAATTCCTAAATTCTTCGGAGCTAGGAACATAAATTCTCTTTTTATGCATAAATAGTCCATCTTATTCTATCTCATACTCTTTCATTTTCTGTTGTACATCTCCTTCCTATAATATTTCCTTTACTTGTAGGTAATGTTGATCTATAACAACAACATCTAAAATTCTTCTCTTCAAGTCCGACTAATGCATACTGATAGTTGCAGCATGCATGAGATGCACTCTTCTACTAAGTGCATCAAAAACTTTATTTTCTTTTCCTTTGAAATGCTTGATATCAAAGTCGTATTCACTTAAAAATTGTAGCCATATTGTTTTCGTGGCATTCAAATTTGGTTGATAAAAAAGATACTTCAGGCCAATGTGGTATGTTCTTAATTCAAATTTCTTTCCCATGAGATAATGCCTCCACATCTTCAATGCATGAAAAATAGCAGCAAGCTCCAAATCATGTGTGGCATAATTCCTCTCATGCTCTTTAAGATTTATGGACTCATAACTTATGACATGTCCATTTTAAGTGAGGAATCCACCAATTCCTTCCTTGCATGCATCTGTACATAACATAAAATTCTCATTTGGGTCAGCACTCTTCAAGATAGGTGCAATAGTAAGTAATTTCTTCAGCGAATTAAAATTTTCTTCGCATTTTGTTGTCCATTCAAATTTAGTTCCCTTATTTTGCAAAGAAGTGATGGGATGAGAAATCTTAGAGAAACCTACTATAAATATTTTGTGGTAGACAGCTAACCCCATAAAAGATCTGACTTCTGAAACATTCCTTGGTGTTGGCCATCCTATAATGGCTTCAATCTTCTCAGGATATACTGCTATACCCTGTTCTGAAATAATGTGCCCCAAGTAATGGATCTATTATTGATAAAAAGAACACTCAATCAACTTGGCATATGACTGATGTTCTCTCATTAATTGCAATACCAATCTTAGGTGATGTTCATGCTCCTTCTTAGACTTATACTAGACAAGTATGTCATCCAGGAATACTATGACAAATTTATCCAAATAATTTTTGAATATGCCATTCATTAAGCACATAAAGACAACTGGTGCATTGGAAAATCTAAATGGCACCACTAAAAACTCATAATTCCCATACCTGGTTCTACAGGCTATCTTATGGATGTATTCTTCCTTGATTCTTACCTGATGGTATCCTGATCTCAATTCTATCTTTGAGAATATATTTTCTCCTCTTAGTTGATCAAAGAGGTCATCAATTATGGGTAGAGGATACTTGTTCTTTATAGTAGACTTATTCAACTGTTGAAAGTCAATACACAACCTCAAGGGTCCATCTTTATTTTTGAAAATGAGTATTGGTGCTCCCCAAGGTGAAACACTTGGACGTACATACCTTTTCTTCAAAATTCCTCCAACTACATTTGCAATTCTTTTAACTCGAGCGTACTCATTTTGTAAGGTGTTTTTGACATTGAGGCATCTCTTGGCACTAGATCAATAGAGAAATCTATTTCCCTTTTTGGTGGAAACCTTGGTATTTCTTGGAATACATCCTCAAATTCTTGTATTATAGAGAAATATTTAAGGCTTGGCCCTTTGTATCTTTTTTCTCCTCCACATAGGTTGCATACAATTCACACCCTTTTCTGCAACATCTCTTCCAAGACATGTAAATTGTTGGATCATCTTGTCATTGATGCCAAATGATTGATGTCAAAGGATTGATGTCAGAGGAACAATGTCTTCTCATATTATATTGATGTAGTGATTGATGGATCATATATTGAACTTGATTGATGGATCATGTATTGACCTTGATGTCAATGGATTGATGTCAAGAGGATTCATAGTTTCATGCATAGATGAATATGGATCAATGATTTGTACTTGGATTGATGTAAATATGAATGATTATATTCTTCTCATGGTTGTACAAATGGATGAAATCCAAAGTGGTCCCATTATGGTGAAAGCCCTCATGGGAAGGTGCTTTTTGGTGAAATCCAAAGGTCATGGTTGTACAAATGGATGAACTCCAAAGTGGTCCCCTTATGGTGAAATCCCTTTCGGGAAGACGCTTTGTGGTGAACTCCAAAGTGGTCTCCTTATGGTGAAAGTCGTTATGGGAAGACGCTTTGAGGTTGAGTTATCCTAGTAGTATGGTTAGAGAACCCATGATTAATTATGGAATAATGAGATGAAGATCAGTGAAACTATCCTAGATGGATAATGTTTGTCAAGCCATTTCCGATGGTATGTGCAACGTCACATAACTCCTCACGGTTTGAGAGTTATGGCCTTACAAAGTTGGACGACCCTCATATGTTGGCTTGAAGCCCCAAAAGGTCAAAGAAGTCAAAGTGCTTGCAAAGAATATATTATTTAAATAATAAACTGAAGTGAAAAAATCAAAGAGGATTATTTAAATAATAAAGTGAAGTGACAAAGTCAATGAGGATTATTTAAATAATAAAGTGACAAAGTCAAACAGGATTATGTAAATACTAAATTGAAGTGACAAAATCAAAGAGGATTATTTAAATAATAAAGTGAAGTGACAAAATCAAGGAGGATTATTTAAATAATAAAGTGAAGTGACAAAATCAAAGAGGATTATTTAAATAATAAAGTGAAGTGACAAAGTCAAGGAGGATTATTTAAATAATAAAGTGACAAAGTCAAAGAGGATTATTTAAATATGAAAGTGAAGTGACAAAATCAAAGAAGATTATTTAAATAATAAAGTGAAGTGACAAAGTCAAGGATGATTATTTAAATAATAAAGTAAATGGAGAACTTTCTAACTATGGAAAGTGGTTATAAGAAGGTTGACCCTAAAATGAGGAAAATGGGTTAAGTGGTCAAGTGGCTATTGGATACATGGACAAGTGGCAAATCGGGCAAAGTTGGGAATAGGTAACTATGTGGACAAAGTGGCCTAGAGTATGCTTCCAAGGAAGCTACTTGGAGAGTATAAATAAGAAGCAAAGGTCTCTTATGAAAATCATCTCTTGAGAATAGATTGAAGATCTATTCTGAGTAAGAGAGGGATTGAAAGTTCTCATGGACGCCAATGGCGACTTGAGTGTGAGTTGATGCCAAGTTCTTGAAGTCTAAAGCAAGTTCCAGATATGCATTCCATGGGCTCGGATATTCCATAGAAACTCTGGTATTGTTATATAGTTGTCTTGATCAATATTCTTGCTTATTGTATGGTGAATTCTTAAGAAATTCTTGGTATGGTTTTTGTGATATGGCTATGTTGGTTGATTAATAGAGGGAGAAACACTCTTATGATTCAGTACTGATATGATTTCTATAGTATACCGGTTTCTTATACATGATTAAGTAACATTCATATTGTGTGGTTGAGGTGAATGAGTACAATGTGGGAGAGCATAGATTTGTTGTGATTGGTTATGGTTCAAATGGGAAAATGAAAGACATAAGTAGATGTGATTGAAAGCTGCAAAGGATCGAATGTTTTCATAGAGAGAAAACCCTAAGGCATGCGTAAGTTGTAGTACATACAAGTGTTGGACTATTGACAGGTTGTGTACCTGTTAACGGATTGGTATATGTTGAGGATTGATTCCTCTTCTCAGTTGGTGATGAGTTGTGTAAGCTAAGTATTTCATTGTAGAGCTGGTGCTCTTGTGGAGTTGTAACTCTATTCAGTTGTTGTTGATGATAACCCAAGGATTGTAGTCTGTAATAAAAAGAAAATTGTGCATACATATTGTGTTCTTTGTGTTCCTTGTGGTGATGACTTATTGATGATATATGTTGTTTTTATATTTTGTTGATATATGTTCACATACAACTGATTATAAATGACAATAATGAGTGTTGAGTAATTGATGATTGCTAGATAACAACTTTTGTGAAGGGAAGTTTGAAAAAGATCCCTACACTGATTCACTCTCCCCCTCTTAATGTGGTCGGTGTGTCCAAAAACTATGACAATATAGGAAAACATGATGCTTGTCCAACCAATCCATTCCAATTAGAATATCATAATACTCCAATGGTATGATATTTATATCCACACTAGTATTCACACAATTAGGACTTATGGAACAACTTTTGACCATATCATGGATTCTCCTTTTGATTCCAGTGGCTAGTTTAACTAAACTTGATTTCCCAATATTACTTTTGTCCAAATGTAATCAATCCACTATTTTAGGGTCAATGTAACAATGACTTTCTCTTGAATTAATTAAAATAGAAAAATATTGATTTATGATCTTACCTTCCACCTCGATCATGTTGGATTGGTATTCTACTTGTCGATCATCTAAGGATGCATGAATCCTTACGATGTCTTTGACTATTGTAGCCTCTTGGATGTTGTGTACAATATTCACTCTATCCTTTCTGTGTGGAAAATCCTTGTACGGGCGATCCTCTTTGCATCCCCAACATTGGATTGGTTGTCTTGTCATTTTCCCCAAGGAGTATTGTTTCTTGGAATCATCCTTAGCATACTAGTCTTGCTGATTTTTATTAGGATAATTTATATTGAAAGGAGGTTTGAATCCCTTACTCCTCTGATCAAAGTTTTCCTTCTTCTTGTCCTTCCAATATTTCTTCATGGACTCTCTGCCCTGGCCTTTCTCTTACAACTATTTATCCTTCCTGATAACCTCAATCAAGGTCTTGGATTCATCATACCAAATATTTTCTTTATAAAGGGTTGGCATTCCACTCAAGAACCTCTGTATTTTCACCTTTTCATCATTTATAAATCCAAGATACTTTAACAACCCCAAGAACTTATTCTCATATTCTTCCATGGTCATGCTTCCCATCCTGAGTTCAAATAAATCCTACATTTTCTTGTCATAAAAATTATCTGACAGGTACACCTTCTCGAAATACTTCTTGAATTGATTCCAAGTGATCCTATTCTCATTAATATGTTCAACTTTCTTGAGTTGATCCCACCACATATCAAATTTCCCACGTAAGTGATAGGTGGAAATTCTGGCTTCTAGATTGGATGAATAGTTGTGCAAATAGAAATATCTCCTGAGTCTAAGTAACTGTTGGTCACTATAATTTCTTATTAATTAAAACAATCAAGTGTCACATAAATTGTCAACCCATGGAAGTCTATTTATTTCAAAGGCAATAACACACTGTATATGCTCAATCTTAAAAGCAATCCAAAGTTGTAGTAAAAGTTACACTAATCACACCTTGCCTTGAACAGACTAAAGTTCTACCTTGAATTATAGTGAAAGCAATCTATCGATTGCAGAGTTTTAAGATTCAAAAGGAAATAATTATCAGAAGAATCCTGGATTACATTAAGAAATAGCAACCTAGGAAAAAAAATAACCTTTCAGCACACTGCAAAGAAGACTAACTATTCTGTAACAGAGAACAGAACCCTATTCCCCAAAGTAGGAATCTTCAACACCTGTCTCTGACTATCACACTTTCATAAACTCATTCTGCAAACATAATTACCAATCAAAATGATTAACAATTACCTAGAAATGAATTGTATGAAAATGATGTAACAATCAGTGGAAACAAAGTTTCAGCAAAACAAAGTTTTAACAAGGTATAGATAAAAACAATACTAACACACTACAGAAACTAATGGGTGAATCTTGTGAAGAAGGTGGGCCCTTTCCTTCTCACAAGATTCCCCAGAAATAATAGAGATTAATAAGTAATTCTCAGAATGATCTTTTATTCATCTGTCAAATATGACAAGTTACAATATCCAAAGTGAACATGCTCCTTCTCTATGATTCGCTTCTAGCTAAGCCTTTCGTAATCTCCTTCTAATGCTGATTTCTACACTATTTAAAGAGGAGAATCCTTTTAATACAATTAAGCATAAAATTACATGTGTACATACAAATCCTATTCTTAGTCTAATCTAATCTTCTATGCTAGAATAGGATACTCTGATCTCTCGTAGAAAAATGTTGTTACAGTGGTTGGAATGGTACTGGCTTGAGGTACAGTAGTTGCGGACGGTGTAACAACTTCTTTATTTATCTTTTCTTGTTACTGTTGTTTTTAAAATACTATTTCAACATCACAAGTCACACACTGTTTCAGCAACAGGATTTGCATCCTGTTTGACTATTTCAACAATGTGGTCTCAAGCAGCAACGATGGTTGTAATGGTGTTTTCTTAAGGTACGACTATTGGAGCTAGTGTAACAACTCCTTCTTGTTACTGCTGTATGTGAAATGTTGTTTCAACATCGCAAATCACGGACTGTTTCAGCAACGGGATTTCCGTACTATTGACTATTTCAACAACATGGTCTTCAAGCAGCAACGATATATTAACTGCATTTCAAACTGTTTCAGCAACTATATATTTTTGATTAATGGCTAAGTATGAGAGTAATGTAAAATTACATGTAAAAAAAATTAAACATATAGCAAAGAGAAGAAACGTTATATACATTTGGAGAAATAGGTTAAGGTGATAATGTAGGGTTAAATATGAGTGGGAAAAGGATGTAATGATAGAAAAAAGTATGAGAAAAAAGGTACATTATAGGGTCCTAACATCCCCCCCAACTAAAAAGGTTGCATGTCCTCAGGCAACTTGAATCTGAATTAGAATCTGGATACTGACTCTGAGCATGCAAATTACTTAAGAAGTAGTTGTGGAAAGTATTGTTTGTTGGAGCTTTGAATCCTTGAACATGTTGTAGCCTTTGCCAGGCTACTACTTCAACCTTCTTAGGAAACTTATGATGAACGTGATACTTCTCAGCTGACATCCACAAAATGGGAAAATGGAACTGATAACCTATCCAATTTTCATCACATTGTTGGACACATTTGATGTAACTCAGTACCTGGGAGATTGATGTCTCAAGATTGGTAGGACTAAATGGATTATGCTCTTGCCTTTTCTCAGAAGATTGTTGCCAAAACATGTTATTTGATTTTAGGGCAGCAGTCTCTGTGGATTTAATAAACTGTTGACAATCTTGAAGTATTGTTGCCTGTAGTTGCCTTATGTATTGAGTCATCCCTGGTTTCTTAAAAAAAATGTAATATTCTGCAACAAAGGTGGCGGTGTTTTGTGGTTTTGGCCATATCCAGAGGAGATGATTATCTTCATTATGCTTGGCAGCTAGAAAATCATTCTTCCACGTAATCTGGTTGGTAAGGAAGGAGACAAGTGCTCGAATCTGGATATCACCAACAAGAGGGTTGAGATTAAGATGTTTGTTCTCAGGAATAGCTTCATTATGAAGATATACCTCACATAATAGATGTTGATCAGTAGTAGAGGCTTCTTCAAAAGTGTGAACAAAATATTCTGGTTTGAACACTGCATAGGGTTTTCCTTCTTTGATTGATTTAATCTGAAAGAATGCAAGTCGTTCTATAAGGAAAAGAGAGTAATTTGAGGATGGTTTCTTAGCAGCCAACATTTTTTGTACCAAATCAAACATCAAGAGAAATTTTCCTTTTAACTCTTCATTCTGATTCTTATGGGCACGAGATTCTTGGTGTGTTTGCTCCAAATCTTCCCAGTTTGAATAGATGTGGTTCAGCTAAAGTAGTCTGTGCTCCTGCAAACATTTTTCCTGTGTAATAGTAGACTCCTTTTTCCATTTTTCCATTATTGCCTTCTCATTCCATGGTTGAGTTTGTGTTTCAGCATCGCAAGTGGTAGGCTGAGGTAGGGTCTAAGTGGTTTGTTCCACAAGAGTAGGGGCACTGATTTTTCTAGGAGGGGAAGATTCATCAATAGGTAGAGTTTGTGTTTCAACATCGTCAGTGGTAGGCTGCGATAGAGTCTAAGTGGCTTGTTCCACAAAAGTAGGGGTACTAATCTTGACAGGAGGGGCAGATTCATCAACAGACAGGGTTTGGACAACTTTACTAATGAAAACAGGAGCTTCGGATTTAACTGTTGCTGTAGGCCAAGGTTCCTATAGATTAGCTTTACTTTTTGGAATTTTTGAAGGTCCTATTGGTTATTGTGTAATAGTAGGGCATTCCTCTTTTTTAATTGCAGAAGTCATAGGTTCAGGGTAAGCTCCAAGTATTTGGATTTGAACCACTTTGTATCATGCTTTATCATAAATATCCCCACATTGGCTACACATATACTCTCTATATTGATCATCTTTTATGTTTTTCTTTGCCATGGCCGCTACACGAGCCAAGGTATGCAAATTAAGTTTCCTGTCATAGGCTTCCTTTGCCATTACCATCTCTTGCTTGTAAGCTTCCAGTTCTGATCTTAGAAACTCATTCTCTTGTAAGAGAGAAGACATTGTTGGTTCTGGTTGTTGTTCTATCATCGGTGTATCAAGAGGGGTGACTAGTTTTTGTGTAATGGTCACATCCTCAGTAGTTGGTTCTTGTGGAGCGGCTACAAAATTAGCAGTTGATTCTTGTGTTTCAGCTACTTGATGTAAAGAAAACAGTGTTTCAGAACCCTGGGCATGTGATTCTTGAACTTCGGGAATAAAGTCAGCAGTTGGTTCTTGTGTTTCAGCTGTAGCTGGTTCTTGTGTTTCATCTACTGAATGAGTAGATGGTTCTTGTGCGACAGCTACTGTTGCAACACCCTGGGCATCTGATTCTTGTATTTCAAGAATGAAGTCAGTAGTTAGTTCTTGTGTTTCAGTTGTAGCTGGTTCTTGTGTAACAGCTATAGTTGGTTCTTGTGTTTCAACTACTGAATGAGTAGTTGTTTCTTGTGTGACAACTACTTGATGTAAATAAAATGATGTCACAACATCTTGGGCTTCTAGTTCTTGTGTTTCAGTGCCCGTGGGTTGAATAGGTAAAAATTCTGGGGTTTGGGAGGGTAGAGGTGTATGGGTTTTTAGCAAAATGGGTTGGGGGTTTAGGGCAGTGACAGTAGTGGTTTCTCTTGTTGAAGCCCCCATTCTTTTTTTAGGTAAAAAGGAAGGAAACGTAGGATTTTTCTTCTTTCTTTTGCGTGTGGGTTTTCCTCAGTGATGGGGCAGGGAGGGTTATCAGGTTTATTTTCTTTAGAATCATCACTAAGGATATGAACAGTAGGGGTAGATGATTCTAGTAAATTATGGGGAAAACTTGGTATGGTGGAAGGAATTGGATCAATTAGATTTGTAGGTGGATTAATAGGTATTTCTGGAGGGTCAGGAAGGTTTTGTGGTTGCTCTTCACGAGGGTTTTCAGGATGTTCAGCAACTTCCTGACGGTTTATGGGTGGATTGTTTAGGAGGGGGTTTTGTTGGGAAAAACCCTTTTGGATGAGTAATTGAACGAGGCTATTATGGGTGAGGGAAAGGATGATATTTTTAGCCTATTTACAATAATGCGACATGTTTCCAAGACATCCAAGCAGATAGTAAGGAATATTGACTAGTCTAGCATGTCGTAAATGAGATAACAAGACAAAGTCGGACTGGTAAATTACCTGGTATTGGCCTTCACAGGTAAGGTAGTGCTTAAGAAACTCTGCAATTTTCGGCCAAGGAGGAAGTAACGAGCTAAGTTGAACACCCCGGCCTTTAGGCTCAACTTGTTCTCCTGGAAAGAGAAAATCCTGTTGGGCATTAAGGATAATGTGTTTGCAGATGAGCCAACAAATGCCAGTGACTGGAAGACCCAAAACCTGTGTGATATCATCCTCTGTGACTGGAATCCAAACCCCTTGAACAATAGAATGGTCTTGTTGGATATTCTGAGCAAATTGAAGAACCTGTTGTTGATCAAATCCCTGGAGCCTTTGAAAATAACCCAACCGGCCTGCCTGCTAAAAGATTTGGTAGACTTCTGGATATAATTCTAGCAGGGTTGTCATGGCTGGTTTGTATCATATAACAGTACCTCCCATAGCTATTTAGCTCAGTAGAATGCACATTTAGAGAGTCACGTAACCACACCCGGATAGAGTAAGTTTTGCGGATAAAGGCATGCAAATGATGGTGAAAAAAAAATGAAATGATGGGTAAAAAGAAGTGACAGTAGTCGGTTCGTGTGAAATGATGGCATAAAATTTTGATATTTCCCCCCCCCCAACTATGGCTAAAATAGTGACTTTAAGTGAATGATAGTAATGAATAAGGATAATCTCATTAGCCATAGTTCAATTGTATTTACATATAATGTTTACATTCCTCATCTTTACCTTTGATTTGTACTTCGAAAAATATAGTGCTTGTCCATAATAGATCTGTAGTAACCATGGGAGAGACTTTGGATTTATTAGAGAAATTGTATCAAGGGTTTGTTTAATCATGAGAGAAGGTAATGAAAGGACAGAATGTAGTATGAAAATAGGAGAAGTGAGAGAGAAAGAGTTGAAAAAGATGGTTTTATTGAAAGGAAATGTTGAAAAAGTGGTGTTTCAGCAATGGGAAAAGAATGGAAAAATGTTTGTTGAAGAGTGATGTTTTAACAATGGAAAATACTTCTAAAGAAATGGTGTTTCAGCAGTGGGGAAAATGAGAAATTTTTTTTTGAAGAGTGATGTTTCAGCAATGGGAAAATGAGGAAAAATGTTGCTGAGGAGTGGTGTTTCAGCAATGGGGAAAATGAGGAAAATGTTGTTGAACAATGGTGTTTCAGCAATGGGAAAAATGAGGAAAATGTTGTTGAACAGTGGTGTTTCAACAAATGGAAAAATGAGGAAAATGTTGTTGAACAGTGGTGTTTCAGCAATCGAAAAATGAGGAAAATGTTGTTGAACAGTGGTGTTTCAGCAATGGAAAAATGGGGAAAGGGAATGGAAAGTGAAGATGAATGGATTGAAGAAAGAGGGAGCAATGCTTCACAAAATGAAGCTTGGATATTCTTGTAGTAAGATTGTCCTTTCTTGGTAGGCCTTTTCTGGATTGAGAATCTACAAAAGAATCAATTGTAACATGCCAATCCTTGACAGGGATTATTAGTAAAAGAAATTTAATCTAATACTAAAGAAATTAAATTTAAAAAAATTAATTGCAATGAGGGGTAGGAGGCTCCTCTAAAAAGAGATAATGTGAATCTGCCACACATGTGGCCTTAAAATCTTCTTTGCAAATGGGGCATTGGTACAGACGGAGTCGATGACCATTCACTAATAACGGTGTTTTAGAGTCATCAATTGTGAGGAGCCTTACTGTTCCATTGGGGAAAATAGTGTCCATTTCGTAAGGTTCTAGCCATGTTGTACGTAGTTTCCCTTGAAATTCTTTAAATCGAGAATCATACAATAAATCCAAATTACCTTTTTGGAATTTCTTATGCTTGATGGTTTTATCATGCCATTTTGTTCTTTGTTGTTGAATCATAGTTGTCTAGTGAATGGCATCTAGTCTTTTTTAATCCAATTCATTAAGCTGTTGCAACCTGGTTGTTTGTGCATCAGTCAAATCAAGGTTAACAGCTAAAGCAGTCCTTAAGGTTTTGATTTCAAATTCCATAGTAAAGACAACATGTTTTCCATAAACTAATTCATAGGGGGAGAATCCTGTAGTATTTCTCCAGGTAGTTTTGTAAGCCCATAATGCTTCAGGGAGCCTTTGAGACCAATCCTTTCTATTTTCCTTCACTGTTTTTGTGAGAATGGATTCTATTACTTTATTTGTGCTTTCCACCTGTCCATTGGCTTGAGGGTGGTATGGTGTAGTCATTCTATGATGAATATGATATTTTTAAAGGATGGCTTTAAAACCATGAGAAGTGAAAGGAGGTCCTCCATCTGTGACTAATTCTCTAAGCACTCGAAATCTGATAAAGATATCTTCAAATAAAAAATCTAGAACAACTTCTTCAGTAACTCTATGGAGTAATTTAGCCTCCACCCATTCGGTCATATAATCTGTGTAGACCACTATATAAATTTTTTGATTGGATGGAGGGTTAATGGGTCCTACAAAGTCTAAGGCCCATATTTCAAATGGTTCGAGTACTACCTGGGGATTCAATGGAATTTCATATCTATGATTAGGTTGACCCATTCTTTGACAGCTATCACAGGCCTGGACATATTTCTTTTCATCTTTAAAAAGTGAGGGCCAATAATAACCCATCCTGATAATTTTATGTGTTGTTTTTTTATCAGCAAAATGCCCCCCACAAGGGCCATCGTGACAAGATTTTAGTAAGTCATAAACCTCATCTTTTGTAATGCATCTTCAGATTTCTTGATCAAGTCCTGTGTGGAAAAGACACCCACTTATCTAGCTATAACGAGCACTTTGTTGAATGATTCTTCTTTTCTCTCGGTGGGATAGGTGTGGTGGTAACTTCCCTACAACCAAATAGTTAGCGATGTATGCATACCACGGTGAGTGAGTAGATACTACAAATAGATATTCACCAAGAAAGGAATCACCTACTGGAGTATTATCATCAGGTGTTAATCGAGAAAGGAATACAACAACTACATTTTCTTTTCCTGGTCTATCTACAATTGTAATATCAAATTCTTGTAATAATAGTAACCATTTGGTGACTCGAGCATTTTTGATAGATTTGTTCATTAAATATTTGATATTTGAGTGATCAGTATGGACAAAAGTAGAATAGCCAGTGATGTAATGTCAAAATTTATTAATAGCATAGATAACTGCTAAAAATTCCTTTTCGGTAACTGTATAGTTAAGTTCAACAGGACTCATATTCTTGCTAATGAAGTAAATAGCATAAGCGAGATGATTTTCTTCTTGTCCCAAGACAGCTCCTATTACATTATCTGAAGAATCAAAGGATATATGAAAGGGAAGTGTCCAATCAGGTCCTCTTAGAATAGGAGCTGTAGATAATTGATGTTTGAGTGTATCAAATGCTTCCTGGAAAAGATTAGTCCACTTGAATTCAACATTTTTCATAAGTA
>JZKD02S1288058.1:127126-163875 GCA_000966675.3 Picea glauca | reverse complement strand
AAGAGAAGCATCTAGAGGAAGATCCTTCTAGAAGTAGAAGCTTCTATTAGGTCTTCTTACATCCTCCTTATTCTATTTTATTGAAAGGCCTTATTAATATTGACCTTTATTACATTTGAATATATTGATCTACCTATGTGCGGGTTAGGACCTTAACATGTCCACCCCCTTAAAAACAACCTTTTCCTCAAGGCTTGAGATATGGAAATTGTTGCAGAATGGTAGTTGGTTTCCAAGTGGCATCTGCTGGAGTTGTATCTTTCCACTGGACTAGCACTTCCTTGATGGTTCTCTGACGCAAGCAATGCTCACGCTGGTCCAAAACTACTTTTGGTTGTAGCCACATGGATCCTTCTTCAGCTAACTCAGGAAGGTTGGTTTAAATTTGGCACCTAGTTCCAATCACCTTCTTTAAGCATGAAACATGAAAAACAGGATGTAGCTTCGACTAACTAGGCAGAGCTAATTGATAGGATACTTGTCCCACACGCTTGATAACTGTATAGGTACCATAAAATTTGCACGCTAGCTTCTAACAATGCTCGGCCTTGAGGGGAGTTTTCTTGTATGGTTGTAGTCTCAGAAACACCTGATCCCCTTCTGCAAATTGACGTTCAGAGCAACCTTGATCTGCTTGTTTCTTCATGCGATTGTGTGCAATGACCAATTTCTCTTTAAGGGTACAAAGAATATCCTCTTGAAATGTAAGTGTTTGGTCAACTCCCTAGACCTTCGAGGCACCCAGTAAGTATGAGAGAACTGAAGGTGGATTCTATCCATATACCGCTTCAAAAGGAGTCATGCATGTAGCTGTATGGTAGGAAGTGTTGTACCACCACTTAGCTAGGGGTAACCATTGAGCCCATTGATTTTTTTTTTTAGAGGCAAAACATCTCAGATATGTTTCCAAACACTTGTTGACAAATTTCGTTTGACCATGAGTCTGGGGATGATAAGTTGTGTTGAGATGCAATTGGCTGCCCTGTAGCTTAAAGAGTTCTTACCAAAAATTGCTTGTGACAGTTGGGTCACGAAAAAAAACAATAGAGTGTGGCATGCCATGAAGCTTGAATATTTAGTCCATGAAAATTTGAGCCATCGTGGATGCAGTAAATGGGTGTTGAAGAGTGCAGAAATGAGCATACTTGGAAAGGTGATCCACAACCACCATTATGACTGATTTATTTCCCAATTTGGGTAAGCCGGTAATAAAGTCCATAGAGATATCCTTCCAAATAGTAGGTGGAATCGGAAGTGGTTGTAGTGTGCCCAGATATTTGACTATTTCTCCCTTGTTGCATTGACAAACCTCACATTCAACGACAAAATTATGGATGTCCTGTTTCATACCATCCCAGAAAAAGGAATGTTTGACCCTGTCATAGGTTTTGGTGAACCCAGAGTGCCCCACTATGGGTATAGCATGAAGATCAGAAAGTACCATGGATTTAAGCTTTGATTGTTTTCTTAAATACAAATGGCCTTTGTATAGGAGCTAATCTTGGAGCCAAGAGTACCTTGGGGGAGATGGATCATTGGTATGCAATTGTTGGATCAGATGGAAACTTTTGGGATCTTGTAGCCATTCCTGGCGCACATCTTGGATCCAATATGGTACAATGAAGGAAAGAGAAAAAAGGGATCCTTCTTCTTCATATTTTCAGAACAGTGCATCCACCACCACATTGTATTTTCCCTTCTTGTAAATGATATGATAATCATATCCAAAGAGCTTAGTCACCCATTTTTGTTCCTCCGGGGAGGAAATGCGTTGTTCCAAAAAGTACTTGAGGCCTTGATGGTCTATCTTAATTTGGAAACATTACCCCAAGAGATAATGGCGCCAAATATCAACGACATGCAGAATAGCCAACATTTCCTTTTCATAAATGGGTTTGCTAAGATTCCTTTCAGATAGTTGCTTACTGGTGAAGGCCAAAGGTCGACCCTCTTTCATAAGGATAACATCGATTCCTTTCCCTGAGGCATCGCATTTCAACTCAAAGGTCTTTTTGAAATCAGGAATGGCCAGAACCGGAGTGGTGCACATGGCCATCTTCAAGGTTTGAAAAGATTGAGAAGCGGCTGGAGTCCAAGTGAAAGAGTTATTTTTTAGGAGAGTAGTGAGAGGTGCTACAATATTTCCATAATTCTTAACAAACTTTTGATAATACCCTGTTAAGCCTAGAAATCCACACAAGCTTTTGAGAGTCTTTGGGTGCGGCTATCCTTGCATAGCTTCAATCTTTTTCGGATCCACCCTGACCCCATCCTTGCCAACCAAATGACCCAAGTATTCTACTTTTGAGGCACCAAAAAAAATTTAGACTGTTTCAGGAAAAGTTGATGCTGAGAGAGTAGATGGAGAACTCGATCCACATGAGTAAGATGGTCTGTCCAGGTTTTTCTATAGATGAGGATATCATCAAAGAAAACTAAGACAAAATGACGGAGAAAGGGATGGAAGACATGATTCATGAGGCTTTGGAAGGTGGAGGGGGCATTACACAAGCTAAAGGGCATGACCAAAAACTTATAGTGGCCCTCATGAGTTCGAAAGGCCATTTTGGGAATGTCTTCCTCTTTCATACATATCTGGTGATAGCCTGAATGAAGATCAAGTTTAGTAAAGAATTGGGCGCCACTCAATTCATCCAGGAGGTCATCAATGATAGGAATGGGAAATTTATCTTTAATGGTTAGTTTGTTGAGGGCACATAAGTCAGGACACATTCTCCAAGAACCTTCTTTCTTCAAGACCATGACTACAGGAGAAGAGTAAGGGCTCGTACTAGGGTGGATAATGCCTGCATTAAGGAGTTCCTGGACCATTTTCTCAATTTCATTTTTTTTTGAAAAGGGGTGGCGATACAGACGAATATTGGGAGGAAGGCTTCCAGGTACAGGGGGAATGGAATGATCATGAACACCGTGAGAAGGAGGGAGTCCTTGGGGAGTGGAAAATACCATTTTATGTTTAGAAAGGAGGGCTTGGAGGTCTTGTGGCATCGGGGGTGTCTTTGTTGCTTGTATAGCATGGAGTTGGGCAATGACACCAGAATGACCTTTATTGAGCAACTTTTCCATGCAATGGAAAGTAATGACCTCGAGTGAACCAACAGTGATGCCTTCGAATTTATATTGGTTGCCTTCCTAGTCGAATTGCATGGTTAATGCCTTAAAATCCATGAGAATGGAACCCAGAGTTCTTAGCCAGTTTTCACCCAACACAATGTCACAACCACCCATGTCGATAGAAAACATATGGGATTTTAGGTTGGAGTCACCGATTTGTAGACGCACATTTTCACAACGCCCTCCACATTTCATGGAACCACCATTGGCAATCATGATTTGGAAATTTTTGATGGCATGGATGTAGCAATGAGTTTCTTGGGCAATGCGGTGATGAATAAAATTATGGGTGCTTCCACTATCAACCAAAATGATGACCTTTGGATGCTTGATGTAACCGATTAACTTGAGGGTTTGGGGAGGAGAGAAACCAGTGAGAGCATTGAGGGAAATGACCAGTTCCACTTCGGGAGGGTCTGAGGGAGGGGTTATGTCAGTGATTTCAGGTGACTCAGACACAAGGGAGTCTCAACATCCTCTTCTGAATTATCCTTAGAGATGGCCATAAAAATATTTTGTTCCTTACACTTGTGGCTCAAGAAATATTTTTCATAACAATTATAACAAAGGCCTTTGAGTTGGAATTTATCCATTTAAGCCCTGGTCAATTTTTGGATCTTTAATGGGGTGGAGGGAGTAGTGGGATTTACGGGTTTAGGATGAGGGATAAAGGAGAGTTTCGGCTTTGAGAGGATACTACCTATTGTGCTTCTTTATCTATTTTAGTAGCCTCCACCCAACTTGAGGGTCGATCCATGAGGACATGGGCCCGAATCTCATTCTTGAGGCCACTGATAAAACACTCTCAAAAGAAACCATTAGTCATGCCCTCTTTTTGAAAATACAGGTGCTCAAAGACAGCTATGAAGTCTTCTACTATTCCTAATTGTTTCAGCTTTGTCAAATGGCCCAAATGGTTGGTGTCCATGTCAAAGTGGTCATAAATCTTAGTCACAAATTGGGTCTAAGAAATATACCCTTGACGGGAAGTTTTCTCCATTGCCACCATTGCCAACGTTCTTGATATAGATGGAGAACACCATACCGGAGTTTGGCAAATTTTTATGTAATGTCATACAAAGAGAAATAGTGTTCCATTTGGGTTACCTAGTCAGTGGGGTCTGATCCATCAAATTTGGTCACATCCACCCGCAGAAGGCGTAGGTCACGTTGAAAGTGATGGGGATGAAAGGTATGGGAATGGGAGGAAAGTTCACCTTCAGTCTTTGGAGGTGCATTAGAGAAATGGTCATGTATAGGGATCTTCAGTTTGGTTCAAAGTGATGCAAAGACAGATTCAAGATGGGTGGTCAATTCTTGTTTGACTTCCTCTGTTGAGGACTGCATGGTTGTATTTATGGTTGTATTGATGGATGTATCAATGGAGGCAACAATAGCACTAAGTTGTTTCACTTCTTTTTGGGTCTCGAGGAAACCAGATTGCAAGGTGTTGAAGCGAGCTTCCAGGTCTTGTCTATGGGTATGGGCCATGAGGATGGGTGAATTGAAAAGGGGTGGGCAGGGTCAAAAAATTTTCCGAAAAATGATATGGATGAATGTGATAAGGGAGAAGAGATGAATCCAATGGAATAGGTCTCAAATAATGGTGAAAAATTTTCCAGACTTTTTTTTTTTTTTTCACCTGCGGAGTTATACTCCAGTCTAAAGAATACTACAATGATGAAATCCCCAAATGCTTAACCAGAAAGAAATGTGTATTTACTTGGAAAACCAAACACAGTTGCATGACAATAGATCTTGTTTGTTTTAATTTGTTTATGTTTCTGTCCCCCAAGGGTTAGGTATTCAAGGGTTCTACAGACAAGGGTTTTCCCTGTGTTATAGCTCTCTGATATACGTGCAGGGTCCAACAGTAGTACTTGGCCCAATATCTCAGGGAACTAACTAAGAAGGATAGACCGTACCCTTAGCCATACTACCTGACTACCTAGGTACTAGAGAGTATCTTCCTGAGTGATGTTCTCGGTGGCACTATAGAAGTCAGGAAGCCGATCAATTTATCTAAAGAGGGATTCAGGAAAACTAGGTCGATCTGTACACAAGTGTTGTCTGATGCTCTACCACTCGAAGGGGTACCAACAGGGGTTACAAGGGCGACCAACATATGTGTGCTTAAGAACCACTTGTATTTCCTTCATGTATAAATCCCTCAACTGTGGGTTTATGCACATAACAAAAGATCTCTATGTATTAAATACGTTGGAATACGTCTCTACCCTGGAAAAAGAATTCCCACAATTTCTGCCAAGGAAAGTGCTCTGATACCACTTGCAATATACCAGATATAAAAAGTATGCAAAACAGAAATAAAATGCTAGAAATGGCAGAATAACAGTAATATAACCAACATAATCTCCACAATAACACATAAATGATATAAGAATAACAACATAAATAACACTTTGATTCAGAAAGCAATGCTCACGAGCCTCTTCAAGGGGGCAACCTCCAGTCGAGCAGTGCTCTATTACAATAATCTCCAAGCTAGGGTTTTCATATCCTCGACCCTTATTTATACTAAATATGTCTATCAAGAGAAGCATCTAGAGGAAGATCCTTCTAGAAGTAGAAGCTTCTATTAGGTCTTATTACATCCGCCTTATTCTATTTTATTGAAATGCCTTAGTAATATTGACCTTTATTACATCTGAATATATTGATCTACCTATGTGTGGGTTAAGACCCTAACATATCAGAGGGGAAGGATGTGATGAGTTCGATGAGGACAAGAGATTTCTTGCTCCTGGGTGTTGAAAATTTGATATCGTACTCCTGCAGGATAACGATCCATCGAGAAAATTTACCATTAATTTTCCGAAAACTGAGCAAGTATTACATGGGGTTGGAATCTTCTATGACTTTGGTTGTGCAAAGAAGAATGTAATGGCGCAGTTTATGGATTACGAGAACGACTGCAAGGGCTAGTTTCGCTTCGTGATTTTACTTTAAGGGTGGCCCTGAGAGGTTTTTACTAATGTAGTAAATGACATGCTCACGATCATCATCCACTATTTGAATGAGAACTCCTACTACTGAGATGGATGATGCTAATATGTAGAGGATATAGTCACGATTATAGTCGGGTGAACTAATTAAAGGGGCATTGGAGAGTGCCATTTTAAGATCATCGAAACCTTTTTGGGCATGTTCATCGCAATGGAATGGGATGTCGTGGCATAGTAAGTGAAGGAAACTGTGTGCTCAAGTAGCATAGTTTGGGACAAATCACTGTAAAAAGTTAGTTTTTCCTTGTAGGCTCTGGAGTTGGCGTAAATTCTAGGGGGTTGGAATTTCTGTGATGGCCTGGACTTTGAGGGGATCCACAGTAATACCGCTTTCGAAAATGATGAACCCTAGGAGGCACCTGGTAGTGACGCAGAACATGCACTTAAGGGGGTTCAAGCAAATGTTGTACTGATGACACATTTGGAAGATGATTCGTAAATAATCAAGATGTTAACTACATTTTTTGGATCAAGATGTGAGGTCGTCCAAGTATGCGAGGATGATATGAGCCAGATCATGAAAATGTATGTCATAGCATGTTGGAAAGTTGTGCCAACATTTTTTAGGCCAAAAGGAATGACATGATGATGCAAGAGCATCATAAGGAGTCAAGCGAGCGTGAAGGGGAAGACAGTTGGAAGGCCACCAAATCATGTTTTGAAGTATTTTCGAAATATTAATGTAATAGCTAGAAGGCGTACCTTGCATTTATATTTTGGAGGATGTAAACAAATCATGAGAGATTTGCTCTCATCTGTCGATGTAAAAGGCATTTATGCCCAGTTAATGAAAGTAGGTAGATTTAAATTCAAGATTACACAGTTTAGGAGCATAGGAGGGAAAACCGACTATAAACACCCTCATCCTGGTATTGTTGTATCAATCAAAGAATTGTAGCATAGACCATAGAGAATAAGAGAGATGTAGCAGAGAGTTGTAGAGACGAACCCATGTACAGAAGTTCTGAATTAATATATGAAGTTTTGATTCAGATTCATGGTGTTATGATGCTTTCTGTGTATACATGTTGAATGGTATGCTTATGGTTGTTTATTCTCTCTGTTATGCATTTGCTTTAATATTTTGTGAATGCATGATTTCATGTTGAATGTTTGAAGTCTGAGAGAGAGATGAAATGAGTTTCAATTGTTTCTCATCGTGAGTGAGAGAAGTTATTGCAAGGAGTGCGTTGACAAAGACTTAGAGCTTATCTCTAAAAAATCAGGAGAGATATTGTTGTTCTCATTCTCACAAAAGTGCAGGTGAAGCACATAAGTCGTGCAAGGTGTGCACAGGCTGGTTGAAAGCTCAGAAATTATCAACTGAGGGGAGAGTTGAAGGACTGTTGTTGCAGAAAAGTGCACAGAGTCAAGAGAATCAAATACCTAGAAGTATTTGAAGGTTGCCACAAGGAGTGCACGTAGGAGTCTTCTTGAAGACTTGAGTTTGCAAGGAAAGCTCAGGAGGGTTAGTGCCTTTGAGATAATCAAAGGGGAGACAAATTGAAGTCACTTTGAAGAAGTTAAGTTCAAGTGGAAGAACCTTCGTTTATTTCGCAGGAGTTATCACAGAGCAAAGAGCGGTCGAAATTCTCTGTTGGGAATTCCCGAAATCATGAGGACCTTAGGATCCAGGGAATTTGCAGGGTGGTTAGGGGTAGGAAAGATTTCCACTCTAGGATCCAGAATTAATGCGGACCATTGATTGTGATTTGCACAAGCCATCATATCATTTCATCATTTCGGGGATCCTAATGATGAGGAGTTGAGCACAGTGAATCGAAAATATCGAAGTCGCGAGTTGCGACAGGAGTTGGGTTGGAGTTTCAGGATTTCGGCACTTTGGGTGTTAGGAAACAGAGAAGGCAATTCTTTGGGAGTGAAAGTCCTAAAAAACCGAAAGCTGAAAGAGTGACAGGTGGCAGTAAAGTTAGAAAACCCGGAAGGATGAAAGGTGGCGTGTCTTCATCAATTGGTGGAGCCAAACCTTGTTGAATGTTTCGGGGTTCGGAGGTCGAAGGACAGAGAGCATTGCATTTGGATTCACAAAATCATGAAGTCTAAAAACTCGATGAGTTGAGAAGCCTATTGAAAGATCAACCTTTGCTGAGTGCATTGGGGTTCGACAATTCAGGTTTCATGGGTTGTAAAGATAGGAATCCTTGACAATAGGGATCACAAAATTGTGAAACTCGAAGTCTCGAAGTTGTGAAGGGTACGATCCTATTTCGAGTCAGGATATTTGGGTTGATGCTTCATGGTTGATCACGTGGGCACACCCATAAGGACTTGTGGATACATTGTTGTGTGTGAAGGGTATCTCCCAAGGGGAAACCAAAGGGTCAATTAGACTCAAAGGGCAGATTAGAACGATCCTGCGTGGACCTTGGACCTGAGGGTTTGGGGATCTGTGTCAGTTGTGGTATCAGAGGACAAAAAAGGTTCTTTGTTTTTTGTATCAGAGGAAAGAAAGAATATTTCTCATCCATGCCACCGAGAAGAAGAGATAGACCAATGCATGATCCAGTAGTGGAAAGGGAAATGCATGAACTACATTCCAGGCTTGATTCCATGGAGACAACACAGAGGTGCACAATCAATGCTGGGGATATCAGTGAGGTTGAAAGTGAGAATGAAGTTGGACATGGAGAAGAAGTCACAATCGAAGATGCTACAGATGAAATCCTATTCAAGGCTATTGCAAGGATAGGTGCCATGAAAAAAATGGAGATTCCCATGTATGAGGTGAACCTGGATGTTGAAGATCTTCTATACTGGATTAGAGCTCTGGATAAATATTTTGACTATGAGGATGTTGAGGAAGAAAATAAGGTTAAACATGTTGTCACAAGACTTAAAGGGCATGTAGCATTATGGTGGGATGAACTGCAGGCTGATAGACGCTACAAAGGCAAGTAGAAAATCAAGAGTTAGGATAGAATGGTTGTGAAGATGAAGGAAAAATTCATACCCAAGGATTATCAAATTACTCTATTTCGGAGGATGCATAATTTGAGACAGAAGATGATGTCAGTGAAGGAATTCACCGAATAATTCTACAAACCAAACATCATGGTAGGTCATCGAGAAAGTGATGATGAAAAGGTTTCCAGGTACATGAATGGTCTGAGATATAACATCCAAGATGAGATGAGTATGATGATCATTTGAAATGTAGAGGATGCTTATCAGATGGCTCTAAAAGCTGAAGAGAAGCTGAGCCGAAAGCAAGGTCAAAGAGGTTGAGGTAGAAGTCAAGCTAGAGGCAAGACAATTTCCTAGGACAACTCAGAAACCTCAAGAAGAGGGGAAAAAACCTCAAACTCAATATGAGAGAGGAGGAAGCTCACAGAGAGGGAAGTATGCTGATAGAAATACTTTTCTTCATACCATAGGAAGAGGCAGAGGCAGAGGTGGAGAAATAAAATGATTTACCTGTGGGAAAAATGGACACAAATTCTATGAATGTCTAGACAGAAAGAAGGAAGGTGGTGAAACTCACATTGCTGAAGCACAAAGATGGAATGTTGAGGCAGAAGATCCTTGATGATGTGAAAAGTTCTCTTGAAGCCAGAGAAAGAGGCAGAGAAACCAGTCCAAAGGAACAGACTGTTTTAGACTTTTTGCAAGACCAAATACAGGGTATGCAAAGTCATCATGGATAGTAGTATCACATACAATCTCGTTTCTACAGAGATGGTAGAAAAGATAGAGCTAGAGACTATTGGACATCCATGCCCATACAGAGTTTCATGGCTACAGAAAGGACATCAAGTAAATGTCACTAAACAATGTTTAGTTGAATTTAAAATAGGAGGATATAAGGATGAAATACTATGTGATGTCATTCCCATGGATGTTTGTCATCTATTGTTGGGTAGACCGTGGAAATATGATAGAAATGTGATTCATGATGGGAGAAAGAACACATACACCCTGGAGAAGAATGAGAGAAATCAAATGTTGTTGTCGATTAAGGATAAAGAAATGAAATCAAAAGTAAGCAATACTGTATTTCTCATGAGTGGGAAGGAACTTCTTAAGGAGGTTAAGAAGAAGGAAGATACACAATTCATTGTGATCAGGAAACCTAGAATTGTTTTGACCAGTACAAGAGTGGATGATTTACCAGAGGAAATCCAGAAGTTGCTGGAAGAGTTTGCTTATATAGTAGTGGACGAACTACCTCGTTCATTGCCACCAATCAGAAGTATAAGTCATCACATCGATCTTATACCCAGAGCTAGTTTACCAAACAAAGCAGCATACAGATTGACACTGCAGGAGAATGAAAAGGTCAAGAGACAAGTCCAGGACTTAATGGAAAAAGGGTTGATTCGAGAAAGCTTGAGTCCATGCGTTGTTCCAACAATGCTCAGCCCAAAGAAAGATGGAGGCTTGAGAATGTGTACAGACTCAAGAGTGATCAATAATATTACCATCGGATATATATTTTCTTTGTCGAGGATGGATGATTTGATGGATTTCTTGAGTGGAGAAAAGTTTTTTTCAAAGATTTATTTGAAAAGAGGATATCATCAAATTATTATGAGAGAAGGTGATGAATGGAAGAAAACATTCAAGACAAATGAAGGGATGTATGAATGGCTTGTTATGCCATTTGGATTAACAAATGCGCCTAGGACTTTCATGATATTGATGAATGAAGTCTTGAAGGATTTCATAGGAAAATTCATCATCGTATATCTTGACGATATACTGATTTTCAGTAAGACTAAAGCAGAGCACTTAAATTATTTAGCTACAGTGTTGAGGAGATTGCAGCAAGAGAAATTGTTGATAAACATGAAGAAATCATCATTTATGAGGACACAAATCATTTACTTGGGTTTTTTTATCTCTGCAAATGAGTTGAAGATGGATCCAGAGAAGGTGGATGCGATTAAGAATTGGCCATCACCAAAAGGTGTGTTTGAAGTTAGAAGCTTTCATGGATTGGCTAGTTTCTACGGGAAATTTATCAGAAATTTTAGTGGGATTAGAAGCTTTCATGGATTGGCATCGATGATGGATACGGTGAAGAAAAGGTACAAATATTTTCACTGGATAGAGGAAGCAGAGAAAAGTTTCAACCTACTGAAGGAGAAGATCACGGAACAACCAATTCTGGTGTTGCCAGATTTCAGTAAGACATTTCAGGTCAAGTGTGACGCTAGTGGGTTTGCAACTGGAGTGGTCTTGAGCCAAGATGACAGACTGATTGCATACCTCAATGAGAAACTGAATGAGGTGAAGGTTAAGTACTCAATGTATGAAAAGTAATTCTATGTGGTCATACAAGCGCTGAAGAAATGGAGGCATTATTTGGTTCCTAAAGAGTTTGTTTTGTACAGTAACAATCATGCTTTGCAATTCGTGACTCAATAGGACAACTTGAACCAGAAGCATCCAAAATGGGTTGAATACATGCAGAATTTTACTTTTGTAACTAAGCATATTTCCGGAACTGCTAACAAAGTTGTTGATGCTTTGAGCAGGAAATGTTTGCTTATGCAGGAATTTAGGGTCAAAACTTTGGGTTTTGATAACCTCAAGGATATGTATAGAGATGATCCAAATTTTAGAGAGGTGTATGAGGCATATGAGAATCCAATTCTTAGGGATAGAAGCCAATGGAATGAGTATATGATCTGGGATCGATTATTGTCAGAGGAAATCAGTTATGTATTCAAAATGCTCCATGAGGGAGAATCTGTTGAAAGAAAAACATAGTGGAGGATTGGTCGGACACTTCGGTCATGATAAGACGTTCTCTAAACTGAGTGGCTCATATTTTTGGCCAGGAATGAGGATAGATGTTAAGAGATTTGTGGAAAGATGTAGAATTTGTCAGCACACAAAGGGAAAAAGGTAGAACACAGGGTTATATCATCCATTACCCATACTTGAGAGGCCGTGGGACATAGTGAGCATGGATTTTATATTGGGACTACCAAGGACGCAAAGAGGTTTTGATTCAATCTTTGTGGTAGTCGATAGATTTTCCAAGATGGCACATTTTATACCATGTCAGAAAACTAGCGACACAACTCATATTGTGAACCTATTTTTCAAAGAAGTTGTCAGACTTCATGACTTTCCAAGGAGTATTGTTTCTTATCGAGATACCAAATTCGTAGGACATTTTTGGAGAACTTTATGGAAGAAGTTGGGGACAAGTTTTTCATTTATCTTATCTTATCATCCTCAGACAGATGGGAAAATATAAGTTGTGAATAAGAGCTTGGGAGATTTACAGAGGAGCCTAGTGACTAAACACCACAGTCAGTGGGATCACATTCTACCATAGGCGGAATTTGCTTACAATGATTCAATCAACAGAAGCATAGGGAAGAGTCCATTCCAAATTGTGTATGGAATGTATCCAAGGGGAGTTTTTGAATTGAAGGATTTAGAATAGAATGAAACTAGAAGTTCTAGTGCAGAGGATTTTGCAGAAGCAATGAAGGAACTTCACAGCCAAGTGAGGGAACATTTGAAAAATTCGATTCAAGAGTATAAATGCAAAGCAGATCAACACAGGTGAGATCTTCAATTTGAAGTTGGTGATCTGATTCTTGCACATCTGAGGAAGGAAAGGTTCCCTAGGGGAACATACAACAAGATTAAAATGAAAAAGATCGGACCATGAAAGGTCTTGAAGAAATTTGGGGCAAACGCATATGAGATTGAATTACCCGATGGGATTGGAATTTCACCGATATTCAACATCTCAGATTTGTACCCTTACAGAGCTAGAGAAGCAGTAGTAGATAGTGAGTAGATAGAGGTTCAGTGGACTAAACAAATGCATGTAGTTGAAAAGCCATAGATGGAAAGTATACTTGACAAGAGAATCAACAAGAAGACCAGGAGGAAAAAATATTTTGAATACTTGGTCAAGTGGAAGGGACATCCAATTGAAGATGCCAGCTGGGAAAATGAAGCAGAAATTCATAAGCATGGACAGACTGTGCAAGATATCGTGAAAAGGAGTCCATGAAAATTTTCAAGTGAGGGAGTATGATGCATGAGCATCGTAAGCCGTCAAGTGAGCATGAAGGGAAAGATAGCTGGAAGGCCACCAATGCACATTTTGAAGCATTTTCGAAATATTAATGTAATAGCTAGAAGTCGTACCTTGAATTTATATTTTGGAGGATGTAAATAGATCATGAGCGATTTTCTCTCATCTATCAATGTAAAAGGCATTTATGCCCAGTTAATGAAAGTAGGTAGATTTAAATTCAAGATTAGACGATTTAGGAGCATAGGAGGGAAAACCAACTATAGCCACCCTCATCCTTGTATTGTTGTATCAATCAGAGAATAAGGCATAGAGAATAGAGAAGAAGAGAGTTGTAGTAGAGAGTTGTAGAGAAGAACCCATGTAGAGAAGTTCTAAATTAATATATGAAGTTTTGATTCAGATTCATGGTGTTATGATGCTTTCTGTGTATACATGCTGAATGGTATGCTTATGGTTGTTTATTCTCTCTGTTATGAATTTTCTTTAATATTTTGTGAATGTATGATTTCATGTTGAATGTTTGAAGTCTGAGAGAGAGAGGAAATGAGTTTCAATTGTTTCTCATCCTGAGTGAGAGAAGTTCCTGCAAGGAGTGCAGTAAAACGTCCACAAGGAGTGCATTGACAAAGACTCAGAGATTATCTCTGAAATCTCAGGAGAGATATTGTTATTCTCATTCTCGTAGAAGTGTAGGTAAAGCACAGAAGCCATGCAAGGTGTGTAGAAGCTGGTTGAAAGCTTAGAACTTATCAACTGAGGGGAGAGTTGAAGGACTACTGTTGCAAAAAGGTGCACAAGGTCGAGAGAATCAAATACCTAGAAGTATTTGAAGGTTGCCACAAGGAGTGCGTGTAGGAGTCTTCTTGAAGACTCGAGTTTGCAAGGAAATCTCAGGAGGGTTAGTGCCTTTGAGATAATCAAAGGGGAGATGAAGAAAAGTTGATTTGCATAAGTTAAGTTTGAGTGGAAGAACCTTGGTTTATTTCACCGGATTTATCAAGGAGAAAAGAGCGGTCGAAATTCTCTGTGGGGAATTCCCGAAATCACGAGGACCATAGGATCCAGGGAATTTGTAGGGTGGTTAGAGGTAGGCAAGATTTCTACTCTAGTATCTAGAATTAACGTGGACTATTGATTTTTCTTTGCACAAGCCGTTCGATCATTTTGGCATTTTGAGGATCCTAATGACAAGGAGTTGAGCGCAGTGAATCGAAAATCTTGAAGTCGCGAGTTGCGACAGGAGTTGGGTTGGAGTTTCAGGATTTCAGCACTTTGGGTGTCATGAAACGGAGAAGGAAAAGCTTTAGGAGAGAAATTCCTAAAAAATCAAAAGCTGGAAGAGCGACAGGTGGCAGTAGTCTACGTCAAAGGTAGAAAAACTGGAAGGACAATAGGTGGGGTGTCTTCGTCAATTGCTGGAGTCAAACCTTGTTGACCGTTTCGGGGTTCGGAGGTCGAAGGATGGAGAGCCTTGCATCTGGATTCGCAAAATCACAAAGTCCGAAAACCTGATGAGGTGAGAAGCCCATTGAAAATTCAAAATTTGTTGAGTGTATTGGGATTCGACAGTTCAGGTTTCGGGGGTTGTAGAGATAAGAATCCTTGACAACAAAAATCGCGAAATCAAGAAACCCGAAGTCCCGAAGTTGCGAAGGGCATGATCCTATTTCGGGTCAGGAGATTTGGGTTGATGCTTCATGGTTGTTCACACGGGCACACCCATAAGGACCTATGGATACACTATTGTGTGTGAAGGGTATCTCTCGAGGGGAAACCAAAGAGTCAATTAGACTCAAAGGGTAGATTAGAATGATCCTGCGTGGACCTTGGACCTGAGGGTTTGGGGGTCTACGTCACACGATATGAAAAAGTACCCCAAGTGGTGGTAAATGCGGTTTTGTATTGATCAGTTGGATGGATTTTTAATTGGTTATATCCAGAGAAATCATCCATGAAGGATAAAGCCTCGTGGCCTGCCTAATCGTCGATAATTTGATCGATGAAAGGCATTGGAAAGTTGTCATTGGGATAGGCATGATTGAGATCGCGAAAGTTCGTGCATACATGGATGGTGCCCTGTTTTTTGTTAATGGGGATAGCGTTAGAGACCCATGAGCTATAGGCGATGGGGTAGATGAACCCAGTGGCGCATAATTTTTCAATCTTGACCTTGATGGCCATTGCTTTGGATGGGTGTAGCAGTCGTTGTTTTTGGCGCACTGGTGTGATATCAGGCCAGGTGTTGATGCGATGTTCAAAAATAGAGGGATCAAGACCAGGAATATTCATGTATGACCAGGAAAAAATATCCCAGTATTCTTTGAAGAGGGTTTTGTAGGCAGTGATTTCTTCAGGAGTGCATGCAGTGCCAATGGTGATTTCCTCGATGACTCCGTTTTTTATGGAAATATCGATTTTGATGGTAGGGGAAATGTTGGCCATATTGTCTTCTTCAAAAGCATCAGGGGCAGGGATAGGGTTGTTGAACCAGTTGATATTCCCTGATGGGATAAAATCCTGGTTAGGAGGCATGAAGGCTTCCTGTGAAAGGAAGAGCGCTCTTTGGTGTAGCACATCCCATGGGTAGTCGGGGGTAGTTAATTCCTTGAGTATGTCCTCATCACAGTGGAATTTTTGGAAATACGAGGGATATAAAATAGTGATATTGGTAACTGTCACCATGTGGTTATCTTCTGGTGTTGAAGAAGCAGGAGGGATGACACAATGAGATTGCGATGGTTCACTCGATATAAACCAAATATCAAGATACTGAGGGTTATAAATGGTAGTTGGGCGTAAAATTTTTGTGGGGAAATGAAGGGAAGAATTGGAGGTAAATCCTTGTACAAGTCATCCAAGAACCATGGAGGAGTGGGGAGTGTTTCTGGCTCAGGAAAAATAATATGAAGAATCTTTGGTGAGGGGGTAGTTTAAGTCATTGATTCTGTAGGGGGTGTAGGAATTTGAATTAGGGTCACTTGGCATTGCCTATATTCAATGATCATAGGACATTAATATGTGAAATGATCTAAGGATTCGTAAAGAGAGTAAGGGAACCTCATACATTCATTGACTAAGGTTGTGACATAATGGATGTCAGTGACAGGAGTTGGGGTGGGTGTTTGCTGAAATCTTTGGCATATAGTTGTTAGTGTCTGTTGGAATTGAGGTAACACTGGATAGTGGTGCGTGTAATGGCCATACTCTGAACAGATGGCACATACAAATTTGGTTTTCACTCCTTTGTTACTTGTGTTTTGTGTGATAGTGGCAATACTGGAGGAGGTGATGAGCGGTGGTGGTGCTCAAGGGAGTTGGATGAGATTATGTAACTCGAGGAGAGACGACAACTTGTTGGTGGGGTGTCCATATTTCTTGCATAGTGCGCATGGTGGTTGGATGCATGTGGGAAGTGGAGTTGTGGGTTCCTTATTCTTTCGTCTGCCCCCTGCTGTGGCAGGGGGGTTAGTGAATGGGGGTGTAGGAGGTATGGTGGGAGTGAGTATGGGAATCTGCATCGAGATTCCTTCTGTTTTGGGGGGGAGGGATGGTTGGGGAACCATCTCAGGTGGATGTAAATACCAAACTGGGATTTCCAGCACCATATTAGGGAGGGTAAGTGTTGCAGTGACCTGGAAATCTTACACACCTGGTGGGGGGTAAAAGAAATGGATTTGAGTAATGGTTTGGGGGACTATTTCCCAAACTGGGATATGGCCTTGGGGTGAGGTGAAATTGTGAACTAGTGGAGTTGACGAGTTCGTTGAAGATTCTTGAGGGAGGAGCTCTGCGACTAGTGGGATGTCAGATATAAGAGAAGCCTCACTGGGAGGAAGGGTATCCTCAATGTTAGTTCCTTTGGATGAGACGACACATACCTGATTGGAAGGATGGATGAGTGGTGGTGCACCATGGTAAGTTCCTAACAAGGATGGGACTTTAAAAATTCTGGGCCCCATTTCGATGAGTTGGTACATCTCAGGATTAGTATGGATGAAAGGAAGAATTCTATCGATGTCAGCAAAAGGGTTAGGATCATAATTTGAAACTTGATCAATGGTAATGATCTTCGCGTTATGAGGGAACATCATGGTTCAAAAGACGGAAGAGCCAACTTCCTTCATAGCATACATGTAGATACGACCGAACAAGATATTGTAATTGAGTGGGGCATTGATAACTTCAATGTCTATGAGAATGGTATTGCCCTCGAGTTCTATGTGGACATTTTGGAAGAGCCCTTTGCGAGAAGATGGTCATCCGTCATAAGCTCTTAAGGTAATGGCAGATGGTATGAGTTTGAGGGAACCAAGTTTCTGCCATACCGACTTGCACATGATACATGTGGACGCACCTTCATCGATGATGCACCGATGAACTATAATATTATGAATTCTAATGGGGATTTGGAAAGCGATGAGGGTGGGGAGGTGAGGCTCTCCATTGTCTAGATCAAATGTGATGAGTTGAGTATCCGCAGGGTCGACTACCCCCAAGGCAGAAAGTAATGACTTCCGCTGAGTGGGAAAAGTTTGAAGTACCTCTAAGACTAACATGGAAGATGGGGATTGTGCCAAGTCATCGACCAAACTGTAATTATGAGCTGCCCTAGCCTGCAAGTTGTGGACATTCTGCATAATGGGATGTGAGGGATGCGAAGAGGGGTTTCTGTGTTAGGGTGAGGGATCATCAAAGGGGTTCCAGTTGGTGCTGGGATGGGTTCTGGGGGAATGGGAGGAGAATCATAGAGTGCACGATATTGATGAATATGTGTTTGTAGAAGGACTTCTTCCTCACTAGTGAGGAGGATAGTATGATCTATGTGATTGCTTGGATTGAGATATTGTCCCAACTGTGGTGGGGTTGGTTGCATGTCCTATTGGGTGTTCATCACTCCTTGGTGTGGAATGGGGTTCTATAGAATAGTTGGGGGTGGTTGTTGCACGTATTGTTGTGGGGCCTACTGAGGGGCAGGCGGTGCTGGAGGATGTGATCCATTCATTGATTCTTTCATCCATTTAAAATAAGCGATTTGGGGGCAATGATGAGTATAATGACCGAACTCACCACAAAGGGAACAGGGGAAGTTGGTTCGAAGGTTATTGTTATTCTTCCCTTGATGTCTATTGTTGTTTTCCCCCTGGGGGTTCTGAGTCCCTCGGTTCTGGTTGTCTCCAATAGGTTGGTTCTGTTGGGGGTGATTTTTGCCTTGACCTGGATTTTTATTGTTTTGGTTTTTTCCTTTATTTTTGGCATTATTCAACTGATGCATTGGATTTTCCATATTCAGCTGTTCAAAATTTTGATATTGTTGAATGGGAGAGGGTTGAACAAAATTCACCCCAGCATGAGGGTGTCCTTGTGGTGGAGCCATGGGTTGTGGAGGGCCAGGAAATGGAAAGTATGGATTCTATTGTGGTAATGATCCGTAAGGTACATAGGAAGGCGTGGTGCTTTCGCTAGTACTTAGAGTATAAGTTGAAGTAGAGGGAGTACCAGAACTTGTTTGGATAGGTGGGAGTATTTTGGGTGTCGACGGTGGCCCACTGATGGGTGGATGAAGGGAAAAAGGATATGGTTGTTGATAAGGGGGTGGAGGATAATAATGGTTCCCTCCATATGCCGGTGGATATTGAGGTGTTCCATACATTGGTGGTTGTTGGGGTTGTGGATTGTGGTGTGTGGTGTTACCAATCAATATGCTTACTGAGTGAGATGTCCCGGGTTTATCTTGGCCAAATGGCACAGGTTTTGGGAGATCAGGAAGTACTATGCACAAATATCCTGATTGTGAATAGATGAGGTCATATTGTTGAGCCTTACTGATGGCTTCTTCTTCAGATTGAGGGAAGGTGGAAGCCACATTATTACTGAGGAGAGAGACAAGTGATCTGAGAAACCAATCAAGACATTGTTGTTTGGTGGTTTCTACTTTGCACAAACTACTTCGTCGATGCCACTCGTGAATGTGATCAATGATATGTGTGGCTGAGGTTTGTTTAAAATTAGAGAGTAGTTCAAGACCATTGTCATGGAAGATTGGTAATTGGAAGAAGGTCAAAAATGATTTGGCCAAGGACTTGAAAGTCGCATGGGACCCTGATTTTTCATCTACGTACCATTTGGCTTATGGGCCAGTGAGTGTACATTGAAATAATCATAGTCGGATAGAGTCATCCATAATGTTGTTGGAAGAGCACCATAAGTGGAAAGTCATGACATGGTTGGCAGGGTCATCTCCTGTCTTTCCTTCAAACTTGGGGATATCTGAAGGTAGTTTGGTAGGCATTGCAAGCCATGTGGGTTCATGCAATATAAGATCATTTGTGAGTTTTCTTAGATCTAGTATTTTGAGAGAGGCCAAATATGGTATCTGGAGTGGTGGTGGAGGACTAGTTCCAGCCATGCTGTGAGTGTTTTGTGAACCTGACCCTTGAGGGGGACTAGGTGGGTTTGTACTTCCCCCTTGAGGAGAAGGTGGCCCCCTACTTCCGTGTAAAGGAGAGAGGGTGAGTGTTTGACCTTGGGAAGTGGATCCAAGTAGGGTTGAACCAAGCAAATATGATCCTAAGACAGTGGCACTCACAAGAGTGTGAGAAGGTGGAGCTGATGAGTTGGCAAGACTAGGAACTCCCCCTAGAATAGGAGGGAGATTTAGCAAGTGTTTGGAATGACGGGGGTTCTGCGGGTCCCATATGATGTCCGACTAGCTGAGTGAATGTGTGCGAATGGTGGTCAGAGAAATAAATAAACAAGATCCTTTGCTGCAATTTTTGAACTTTACATGATATATATCCAAATCAAATGTAATGAGAAGTGCATCATACATAAAATGTTTTGATAAAGAAGAATATATGTGGATAGGTGGATTTTTTCTGCATGGGGGAACAAAGAAAAAAAATACTCGTGTCCTAAAAGACGTAACTTCCTTCCTCTCAAAAATAGCACTAGACCTTCCAATAGTGCTCGACAGTGGGGTTTGAAGCCACCGGAAGAGAAACTAGTGAAGGATGAAGCAATCAATTATAATGAGGGGTAGAGGGGGCATATCCTGAAAGAACTAGCGATATTTCCCAATAGCCATACAAAATCCGATCAAGGTGCAATTGCAGCCCACAATTTCCACCTAGGTAGATGTCCTAAAATTTTGGTCACTAGGTACCTCGGTCAAAGTGTGACATTTAGATTTTCAGCCTCAGAAATGGGTCATGGGATGGATCCCATCCAAGAGGTGGGTGCCTCGAGGGGGGATGCACAGAACAACCGGACCTCGGACTTCAACCCTTCACGGGTATATCCCTGCCTTATGGTGTTAGGAACACTTTATGTGGAGGATTTAAAGTTCCCTATTTGACAAATTATATTGTTTTGAAAATGTGAGAACCAGATAACAGGGAGTTATTTGGATGCTTATCCCCGAAATCCTACCTAAACTAAAATATTTCTTTTGTCACATCCTGTGGAGAAAACTTTAGTGAGTTTTTAGAAAAAAATTAGATGTGGTTGTTTGAGAGATTGGGGGTGTGAGCCAATCTCGTTTGAAATTAAGTGGGAGTGGATAGTTTCGTCAAGAAAAGGGTGGGGTGTTTCAGAATCCTTTTGGATGAAACTTACTTCAACCTCCATGTTTCGAGATGAAAAATATGTGAGTGAGAGGTGACTTTTGTGTGTGAATGAGTTAAAGTGTGCCAATTTTTAATAAATTAGGTGTCACCTTGCTACATGTGGACTTCGCTTGGTCCTTACAAGTCTTTGATTACCTAATTAACTAAATGTCTTTGGTACAACCTTGTGGAATTCAAAAAGTCCCTAGGAAGCTAGCATGTGGACATGTGGGTCCTTTACTATTCCTTTAACTCCCTAATGTGATTTAATCTAAGAAAGATTTGAAGCTATTCTAGATTGTGATCATGTGGGCATGTAAGGGTGTTGAAATTACTAATACAACTGAGGAGCGGGGGGGTGAATCAGTCGTCTTTGAGCTTAAACAATTTTAAGTCTATTAAAATATTCTTAATATTTCTTCAAGTGATCATTAACACTATACAACATATGGACAGTAAAAGTAAAAAGCATCAGTCACACATAAGGTATACATAGAGACAGATTTTCACGAGGAAACCCATAAAGGGATAAAACATCTTCTTCCTTGAAATGATAGGCAGTCTTTTAAGTTATGTACATCATATTTAATTGAGCACCAACTCAATGTGAGGCTGCTACCTCTGTTTTACAAGATGCAACTTGTTTGAGAGCACCAACTCTCTGGTTTCTCTAGTACCCACTAGAAGGAAGCACCAACTCCCTGGTTTCTCTAGCACCCACTAGAAGGAAGCACCAACTCCCTATATGTTCCAGCACCAACTGGATGGAAGCACCAACTTCCAATTACACAGGCTCCAACCTGTATAATAGAAAAGACTTGTTCTCCCTTGCACCACCCTGCCACCCTGGTTTCTCTGGCTACAACCAGATGAAAGCTACAACTTCCTGTGTTCAAGATCTCAATTGGACCTCTGAGGACAATAGTGCTCCCAAGCACCTCCCAACCTCCCTAGAACATAAATGAACATATAAAAATTCAACTACACAGTTACATCAATTCTTACCAATCTTTCTTTGTTCTGTACATCTGGTCATCTTCTAACTGTTCTGCAATTCATTTCTTCCTCTGTCTGTCTAGCAAGTCTGCTCTACATCAACTTGTTCTGTCATTCTTCTCTTCTTCAACTTGTTCTATTATTTTTCTCTGCGTTTCATCTCACACTGCACATATGCTCAATCTCATACTGCGCATCCTCTCATTTTCCTTTTCTTACAGTTTCATTCTTTTCTCATACAGAACAACCAACCCTCCAAAGTCTGTCTCATTTTCTTTTATACACGTACCCACAGCGGTTGCACTTCGCATTTCCTTCGACAAAAGAAAGACAGTTGTGCGAGCAACTGAAACGCCAATTGATTCGCAATCATGAGTCCATTTTTCTAACAGATTTGTAACTGAGGAGTTAACTGTGAGAGAGAACAGTAACCTTCCGATCATACTCCAATTTATCTGCGTCGTTGGATGTATTTTATTGACATTGCCTTTAAATCGGGTTTCGACATTTCGGCAATCCTATGTTGAGTGTATTGACACTTCATTTCACGATCTCTGAAGTTTCGATATAGAACTTTTCTGCACTAGCTCCTTCTCGAATATGACTATGGGCGTAACCAAGCGCCTATGCAAAAAGCGCTTTCATGATTTCTCATTTCATGATTTTTGACACTATGCTCCGTTGACCCCAAGTCAGCAAAATTTTGATCACTTGCCACATGTCCTATGATTCCATGGTTCAGATCTGATCTTGATTCAATGGCTACGAATGAATCACAATTTTGTGATTTCGGCATTCTTGATGCAATGGGTTCTTTGCCTCTCCATGTTGCGATTCGTGAAACTCCGATATGGAGTTAGATCAATGGTTCAGATCTGATATTGACTTAACGGCTGCGATTAAATCATGATTTTACATATCACGATTTCGAAGTTCTTGTTGCATTGTTTCTTTGACATCTCTAGCACGCGATCCTCGAAACTTTGACATGGACTAGAATCAACAGTCCAGATTCAACCTTGATCTGATGGATGAGATTAAGTCGTGTTTTCACATATCGCGATTTCGCGATTCTTGATGTTAATATTCTTTGACCTCTTCAACTCTCGATCCATGAAACTCCGACATGGACTGAGATCAATGGTCCAGATTCAACCTTGATCTGATGGCTCAGATTAAGTCACAATTTTGCATATCGCGATTACGCCCGCTTCTCCTTATACCTCAAAGGACATGCAAGTTCTTCTTGATCCAACGATGGTCAAATCTTGTTCTTGGATCTAACGCCTGAGATCTTTCCTCCTCTTCAATGATCTCTTCTTGTCTACATTCAGATCTGACGACCCTCGTTCTATAGGGAATTTTGAATGGGATCCAATGATAATAAATGCTTCTCAAACTTTATGAGTCCCTCCTCTTTAGTGCGCTCTTCTTGTCGATCTGACGGATCTCGTTCTTTTGGGAATTTGAAGGGGATCCAACGATCAAAAATGGACTTCATCATGCCTGATCAATAGTTTAGATCAATCCTCGATTTGATGACTGAGGATTGTTGCGTTTAGACAATTGTTGCGTTGCTGGTCTTCCTGAACTTTTCTTCTGTTTGCCTGTCTGTTACTCATGCCATATTCATTGTTGTACTTTCCATCAATGACAAGCATTCGCTATCTGTTAAATATTTGCCATTCGTTGTCTATTAAATATTTTCCAACAATGGGCCCATTACAAAACCTTTAAACTTCCCTAGTGATTTAACCTAAGAAAGTAAATTTCAACATTATCCTATCTTTGTAGCATGTGGGCATGTATGGGCCCATTACAATCTTGATATATGTTTGAAAAAATAAACTAAGAGGAGTCCCGAGGGGGTTGTTGTCCTCTCCTAAAGGTTTAGTCTTTTTTAAGGGAGGTGAAATTGTCCTACAACCTTTTTATAATTCTCAAGATCGCTTTGAAGCACGAGAGAAGAGCATACTCAATGTTTGTTATCCAATTTTTGGTCCCAATGTAAGTTTTATGTGATTACAACTAATTCCAACTTATACTTTTAGTCAAAGCAAGCCATCTATGTGGAAAAATGAAAGCAAAAGAGGAAATAATGATTTTAAACCCCTGAAGTGCCTATGTGTTTTGACTAATCCTTTTATATGGAGAGGGAACTAAGTGTGGTGCAGATTACAACATGCATGGAATCATTTTTAAAGAGGCTAGGAGCCTTCCACAAATCACAAAAAGGATTACAATTTGTATTTTTATGCACAGGTGCGTGGGTCTCAGAGCAGATAGAGGTGCACTAAGCACCAATGCGCAAACTGAAAAGGAATTTTGGGCAGAGGTGCACGGAAGGCACTAAGTAACACAATAATTTTGGTGCACGTGTGCACGATGCGTGCCTGTGGGCCAATAAACCCGCGCACAACTGTCACATGGCCGTAGAGAAAATTTGGATGGAATTCTCTCAACTCAACTTTGAATTGGATGTTTTGTAGGTCGTCTTGGGCCAGTTATGGTACCTGTAGGTTAAATAAACAGAAAGAAGAGCTAGAATAACCCAAATGGGGTAGGAAATTGATATCTTTCCCCAATGGAGTCGCCAATCTGTTGCACCTCTTATGTCACCTGAATGAGCAAAACAAAGGTTCTTACAAGCTTAGATGGGTTGGCTATGAAAGACAAAACTAAAGGAAAGAGTTAGAAAAATAAACATAAAAGACTAAGCTAAGAATTAAACTAAGAAAGGAAAGAACAACTAAACTATTGATCATAAGGACATAAGAACAATAAACAAACAAGACTCATGTCACCAATGGAAAGGATTGTATTAGTGAAAAGAAAACACCGAAAAAAATGGGACTTTGGGTCCCTTCTTCCTCCAAGGGAGGGCTCTTGAACCCCAAAAATTAAGCTCTTCTTACAACTTTGAAACTTGAAAGAAATGGTGAAAGAATCCCAAGATAATCCACTCAAAAGGTGATGTGGATTGCCCAAATGGAATGGTGCTAGTATGCTATTGATGAGAAAAGAGGATTCCCCAAGAGAATAGCAACAACATAACCTTGCAAATGAATTCCTTGAAAATGTAGTGCACCCATGGCCTTGTTTTATAGCATCACTTTGAGGTATTATGCACCCAACTTTTAGTGTGAAAAGGGGCTATTTAGGGCACCTTTAGGTCTTTGAATAGCCACCCATCCGGATCCAGCTGAGATTTGGAAGTCAAATCAACTTTGAAGATGAACCAGAAGTGGGTGGGAGGCTGACCAATCTCATAAATACATCGTTCTCAGGTGTGCATGGATTTTAGCATCCACAGTCATGCATCGTGTGCATGTGTTCTTTTCCTACGTTTCTCGATGGCGCATGTGTGCGTGCACCCTGTGTAGTCATAGCGCATCTTGATTTTATAAATGGTTTTATAGTTTTGGACCTTTTGGAAATTATTTTTGGTAATTTTGGTCCATGGGTGGACTCATAGTTGTTTGAAGATGCTGGATTCCTGTAACCATTTGCGGATGAAATTTCAGTGATAAAAATAGCAACAACAATGAATTCTCGAAATATGATGAAGAAGTGGCCAACTTTGTTAGAAGACTAAAAAAGGGAACCGATGATAGATATAGAGGTAAGCTTCCATTGATTTGTTTAAATTGTGATGGTATTGGTCATTTTTATACAAAATGTTCTCACAAGAAAAACAAAAGAAATGAAGAAGATGATTCAAATAGAAAACAAACATATAAAGGAAAAATAACCAAAAAGAAATTCTTCAAGTTGTCTTTGAGCACCAAAGAAGACGGCTCCTCATCAGACAAAGATTAAGTCAATGAAAGTGAGACAGAAAGAGTTCTATTCAAGGTAGTAGAAGAATTTGATAAATAAATCACCGAAGAGGAATATGAATAGGAAGAAGTTGACTACAGAGAAGAAATTTTGAGTGCTATAGAAGTTATAAATAGAGAAAAGAAGAAACACAAAATTCCAACTGTGAATAACTAGAGAAGATGATCACTAAGTTAAAAATTCAAGTTGAAGAAGAAAAAAATAAGAACTCAAGGAACATCTATAAGAAAGAGACAGGACCATTGGAAATTTGGAAGAAAATATTGTCACATTGAGAATAGTTATAAAGTTTTGGATAAAACTGTTAATAGTCATAGACCAAATCATTACAAGTATGGACTTGGATACAATCAGATAGAAAATGGATCAATCTCCAAAAAAACAAATCAAAAAACAAATCCAAGAATACATGTAGAGACAGTTAGAGGAGACAAGGAGTTTTACAAGGAAGATCACAGGGATGCTCCTCCACCTAGAAGATTCATATTTCAGAATCAGTGACAGTCAGAAACAAGCAAGAATCAAGAAGAAGAAGAATTTAGAAGAGTAACTCCTTTGATAATATCTTCAATTTCTAGGTATCAAACTATCGTTTTTGGTTTATGTTCTGCATGTAATAATTTTGGACATAAAGCTATAAATTGCAGAGAAAATAGCATAAATAGAAACAACTTTGAAAGTCATGCACAAAATTGTTATCCAATAAGGCCTAGTGAAACACATAAAAGAAGCTACAATAGGTTTGAATCCTTGAGCACTGAAGTGGAATGATACAAGCACAAAAACTTTGGACACATGGCCAGATATTTTAGAATGATAGTCCCTCCTAGAGAATCACAACAAAATAACAACAGTCACAAATAGGAACCTCAACAGAGAATATGGATAAGAAAGTAGAACCAATATAAAAATGAATAATGCACACTCACTCTACAATCTAAACACAAGAAACGTGGTTGGAATGTTGACAGTGGCTACTCAAAGCATGTGATAGGTGATGAGGACAATTTTCCAACATTGATAAAGGAAAGAGATGGAGCAGTCTCCTTTGGAAACGACTCAGCTAGAATCATTGGAAAGGGAACAGTCAGAATTGGAAACAAGGATACCAAGGCAGAAAATGTTCTACTAGTGGAAGATATGAAATATAATATTCTAAGTGTAAGTAAAATGTATGACCAAGGTAACACAATTATGTTCGATTCACATAAGTGTGAGATAAAAAAAGCAGGTTCAGAAAAATTGGTTGCAAAAGTTATAAGAACTTCAAGCAACAAATATGTATTAAGTGAAATTGGAAATGAAAAGTGTTTTCTATGAAAGTAAGATTAAGTTTGGCTATGGAATAGAAGAATGGGTCACATAAACTTCGATAACCTCATCAAATTCAACAAGAAGGAAGCAGTCATAGAAATTCCCCAGATCAAAAAGCCAACCAACACATTATGCAAGCATTGTCAACAAGGAAAGAAAAAAAATACCAGGTTCAAATCAAAGGAATACTACACAACAAGACCGATGGAAATTGTGGATATTGATCTAGTTGGACCAACTATAAAAAAGCATTTAAAAGGTGAGAAATATTTTATGCTATTGGTTGATGATTAAACAAGGATGATTGTAGATTGTAGGAAATGGCTGAAAATAAAATGGATTCAAAAATAAAATATTTGAGATATGATAATGGAGGAGAGTTTAATTCAAAGGAATTTATGGATTTCTGCAGCAAGCATGGAATAAAAAAGCAATTCTATGTTGCTAGGACACCTTAACAGAATGGAGTTGTCGAAAGGAAGAACAAGACAGTACATGAAATGGATCGAACAATGTTAATGGATTATAAGTTGACAGATCTCTTTTGGACACATGTAGTGCATACAACAATTCACATTCAAAATAGAGTAATTCTAAGAAACAACAATGATAAAACTCCCTACGAGGTATGGAAAGGAAGACCAGTGAATGTGAAGCACTTCATATTTTTTGGAAGCAAATGCTACATCAAAAGAGAATATGGGATAATAAGAAAGTTTGATTCTTGTGTGGACAAAGGCATACTTTTTGGTACTCAAGTACATGGAAAGCATACAAATGTTTCAATCTAAATCTCAACAAAGTTGTGCAAAGAATCAATGTAACGGTTGATGAGACATGTGGACGGAAAATAAAGGAAGAAGAAAAGAAGTTAGTGGAACATGTTTACGAAGAAGAAACAAAGGATGAATAAGTAGAAGAAGGGGAAGATGAAGAAGATCAAATAGAAGTAGAAGAGAAAGAACATAAAGTAACTCCAAAGACACCTAGAAAAAGAATACAAAATAATCATCCCTTAGATCATATTATCAGGAACACAGATGCAAGAGTTGAGACTAGAACAAGAATTCGTTCACCAGAACAACTATACCTAGCACTCTTATCCTTGATTCAACCAAATAGTTTTGAAGAAGCCAAGATGGATGAATTATGGATAAAGGCCATGGATGAAGATTTGGATCATATAGAAAAGAATGACACTTGGGAATTGGTTCCAATACCAAGGTACAAGAATGTGATTAGCACAAAGTGGGTCTTCAGAAATAAATTGAATGAATATGGAAAGGTTACTAGGAACAAAGCTAGATTGGTATGTAAAGGATACTGACAAGTTGAAGGTATCGACTTTGAAGAGACGTTTTTCCCAATTTCCAGAATGGAATAAATCAGATTGATCCTAGCTTATGCATTCTCCAAGAATATTAAAGTGTATCAAATGGATGTAAAATCACCCTTTCTGAATGGGAAACTAGAAGAAGAAGTTCACATTGAACAACCAGAAGGATTTCAATTGTTAGAGAATGAATATTATGTGTGCAGGTTGAAGAATACCTTGTATGATCTAAAATAGGCCCCCAGAGAATGGTGTTCTAGACTGGAAATAT
Source organism: Picea glauca (assembly GCA_000966675.3). Taxonomy (NCBI): domain Eukaryota; kingdom Viridiplantae; phylum Streptophyta; class Pinopsida; order Pinales; family Pinaceae; genus Picea; species Picea glauca. Next base: position 135,326 of record JZKD02S1288058.1, on the reverse strand, counting down.
ATACAACAAAAAGGGTTCAGAAAAGGAAATGTAGACAACAACCTCTACATCAAGGTGACTCAAGATAGTATTTTACTAATTGAAGTTTATGCTGATGATATTATTTTTGGAAGTGATGATGACATGTTGGGCCAAAAATTTTCAAAGGATGTGTAGAATGAACTTGAAATGTCATTACTTGGAGAACTATCCTTCCTTATGGGTCTTCATATATGTTAAAGAAACCAAGGAATTTTTATTTCTCAAACAAATTATATCAAAGAAATGCTAAAGAGGTTCGGAATGGAAGATTGCAAAACAATCAATACTCCTATGCCAACCAGTTGCAAATTAAGCAAAGATGATGATTCAAAGTCTAAAGATTAGAGGCAATATAGGTCAATGATTGGCATCTTAATTTATGTGACATCATCCAGACCAAATGTAATGCAAGTAGTTGGACAAGTGGCACGATTTCAAGTAGCACCAAAGGAATCACATGTTCTAGAAGTAAAGAGGATATTCATATATATCAAGGGTACAAAAGATATTGGATTACAGTATCTAAAAGGAAAGGATCTATCACTTATTTCCTACAGATATAGAGATTGGGAAGGTTCCATTGATGACCATATAAGTACAAGTGGAGAATAGTTATACTTGGGTGAGTGTTTGGTATCTAGGCTAAGAAAGAAACAATCATTAGTATCGTTATCTACAACCGAAGCAGAGTATATTGTAGCAGCATCATGTTGTACACAATTTCTATGGATGACACAAACTCTAACAAATATACAAGTTGACTATGATGAGCCCGTTCCAATATATTTTGATAATACAAGCACCATTAGTATCTCAAAGAATCCAATGATGCACTCCAAGACGAAGCACATCCCAATCAAGTATCACTTTCTATGGGAACAAGTTGTAGAGAGGAACATCAAAGTTGAATACATGGGAAAAAAAGAATAGGTTGCAAATATATTTACAAAATTGCTTCCAAGGGAAGATTTTGAGTATCTTTGAAAGATACTCGGAGTAATTTTTACTCCAAAATGAATGATTTTGAATACTTATCATACATGTATTATATTTATATGAGGAAGAACCATAAAGAGAAAAATTCAGTTCGGGGGAGAAGTTTCAGGAAGAGTTCATTCAAGGGGAGTAGCCCCAATGATACTTTAGTTAGGGTGAGTAGCCCCGATGGGAAGTTACCTTTTCCATTGATGTCAAAACATGATAGATTCTTCATATGCATGGATAGAAAGTTAGATTCTTGGAGAAAGAGCACCAAAGCATGTTTCTAGGGGGAGCATGAGCGATATGACTTCAGTATTGCATTAGAGTGTTTCCATCAATGTGAAAGGGGGATATTGTTGGTTAATTGGGTTGGATGTGATTGATGCCAACCCTTGAAGCAATTCTGGTAGAAAATTATGGTAGCTCCCATGGTATGGTTAAGAGACTTAATCTTGTTTTATGTATAATGGTATGGATATTGGTATATTTTTCAGGTAATACTATTCTATATGGATAATACATGTCATGCCGTTTCCAGTGATATGTGGAATATCACATAACTCCTCATGGTTAGAGAGTTATGGCCTTATGAAGTTGGATAACCCTCATAAGTTATCTAGAAATTCAAAGAATATAAATTATTATAGAAGCTCCTAGAAAAATTTGACTAGTCAAGTGGGTGAAACTAGGAGTTAACCATGGGTTAAGTTGTTGCAATAAGAAAATAATTAAAAATAAATTAGTTGCAACTAGAAGTGGAGAGTTTACTATTTATGGATAAAATGGTTATAAGTGGACAAGTGATTAGAAGTGGGTTATCCCTAAAAATAAGTTGGGTTAAGTTGGTTAGAAGGTAACCTCTTGAGGAAGCTACATGGAAGTATAAATAAGAGAGCAAGGCTCTCCTATTAGCACCTAATTTAGAACATTGAATATATATTATTGATCCATATTATTTTGAGAACGACATGAAGGAAAAAATATAATTGAGATATAACAATGAAATACACAAAAATATAGAAGAGAACACATTAATACAATGAAACCCATCTTCTATTACTAAATAAGATAGAAAAACACTGTAGAACACAAACTGGAAAAAACGAGGTAGCTTGTAACTAAAAATAAAGAGATGTTGGCTACGCTTAATTCATAAGAAGATTTACATCACAATCCATTGCATGCTTAAAGGGACTTCTTCACCTCAATTATATATGAGAGAGTGAGAGGAGAAAAATTCCCATGATGCATGTGGGATAAATTGGACTACGTTTATAAAATTCCATAGGCATGTAAAACACTAGGAATTCTGTGGCAATCACCCATCCCAATACTACTCTATCCTAAGAATGCTTAACTGCGGAGTTCTAATGGGATCCAGTGCATTAATGCTATGTTGTAGGCATGTACATAAGACCACTAGGAAATCATTAAATGATATATGTAATTAACAAATGAAGATGACATTATATTCCATTCCCCATAAAAAGGGTGAATATCATGGTTTATCAAAACCATAAGCTCAAAATGGTGATTCAGTGGAAGAGGTGGATAGCCATTAAGATCCATATGGATCATTCCTCGCCCCTTAGGAAGTAATGGTCCCCATTGCATCAAGTTCCCTTGGGAGACGAGGAGACTTCTACTACATCTGAAGCTTTGTTCGATGCTTTCCTTGTTGAAGAAGTTGTCATGCTTAGCTTGTTGAAGGCTATCATGAACCTATTGCTAGAGGGGTTGAATCTATTCAACCAATATAGCTGCATGATCTACCTGAGTGTGGGAGGAATCTATCAGTGAATATACAACATGAAGAGTATGAAGGGTCTTTTTATAGCCTTGCTTGATTGGGCAATGTGGAGGCACCCCCGTAGGTGCAACAAGAACATCTTGGTACTCATCTACAATATTTTCGATCTGCTTATGTTGGATAGAAAGTTCATGTGTTGAGGATATAGTGGTTGCAGTCTCCTTTTGTTCACCTTCTGATTGGATTGTGAAGAGGCTAAACTTTGAAGTATGAGAGATTACTTTGTGGCATTGTTCTGGTGGGACAATAATCGAAACTACCTCTGGTATCCGATATAGTTGACCCCCTAGAGTAACAATGATTCTATGAGGTCAAGACTTATAAACAACATGACACCTCCACATATATGGCTAGCCTAATAGAACATCACAGAATTCCAGTGGGGAAACATCACACAATACCTCATCCTTGAAGGGCTCAATGTCATAGGATAGGCGACACTATTAGATGACACAAAGATCTTGACCTTGTTGAAGCCACCCAATATTGTATGGCTATGAGTGTCATATTATTGGAAAATACAACTGCTTGACAATCTCTACTGAGATGATGTTATTTTGGCTTCTGCTATCAACAATAAAATTCAGTGGGGTCCCCTTCACCCACATCTGTGAATGGAAGAGTCACTCCCCCTCCTCATGATCCTCTTTTGCTTCGATTGTTGCAATTGAAACAATAGTAGTGGGTTCTGCATAAATGATATATCTCATTTTATTATTTTATGAATCAAGGTCTAGATCGGGGTTCGACTCTTTGTCTTTGAGCTCGACCACCAATGACTGTATTGAGTGACATTCATCAGTGTTGTGCCAATGGATATTGTGGAACTTACACCACTTTCCAATGTCTTTATTATACTTACCGTTACCCTTATTTTCTTGCATCTAGGACTAGCTCTCTTGAGGTTGACCTTCCTTAGTCTATCCATGCTTCTCCGACTTACTCTGCTGCTTGAAGTTTTGCTCAATTTTGACTACATATCGATAAGAAAATCCTAGTGAAGATATGTCCAAGAAATCGATATTTTTTTGGATGTACCTTTGTATACCACTGTAGTACTTCAAAACCAGGTGCCTCTCAGAGTATTTGATACCTAAATTTGATTGCAAGGTACGAAAGATGTTGGTGTACTCCAACACCGTCTCATCTCATTTCTAATGCAGATTTGTCAATCTCATGTATTGGTCATCATAGTTTCTAACAGGGTAGAAATCCTCCTTTAAGGCATCTACAAAGGATTCCTAAGTGGGTTCTCTCCCAAATAGTGTAGATTCATCTGTGGTGTACCTCTCCTAGTAACCTTCCCACCATGATATGACATGGGGAAGGGATTTAAGGAGGGAGAAGGTGATATTTTCACTATTGGAATTTTTTTGGATAGAGTAATAACCTTCTAGTATATTCAACCATTTTTCTAGAGCATCTGCATGTATCTTCTCTTCAAATAAAGGGATATCAAAATTGAATTGTACCTTGAAGGGTGTTGGACTTATGAAATTATTTCTTGTTGAAGATGCCTCGGTTGCTTCCATCGATAGTCTTCGAAGGATCTTAGTGAAGTTGTCCATCATCCCGTTCCTTTGTCACACGAAGGCTTCCTTGAGAAACATCTTGAAAGGATCTCTCGCTCTGTCATATCTCTTTTCTTTCACCATGGGAGGTTGCTTGGGCTAGTGAGAGTGGCTATCCTCAAGAAAAACTAGCTCAAGACCCAAATATCTATACCCTGACCTCGTCGAGGACCTACTCTAAGAAATGACAAGGAGCAGACTACTCTGATACCACTGATCCAAATTATTTTGAGAACGACATGAAGGAAAAAATATAACTGAGATATAACAATGAAATACACAAAAATTAGAAGAGAACTCATAAATATAGTGAAACCCAAATTCTATTACTGAATAAGATAGAAAAACATTGTAGAACACAAACTGGAAAAAATGGGGTAGCTTATCTGTAAAAAGAAAGAGATGTTTTCTACACTTCATTCAAAAGAAGATTTACATCACACTCTAATGCATGATTAAAGGGCCTCCTTCACCTCAGTTATATATGACAAAGTGAGAGAGAACAATTCCCATGATGCATGTGGGATAAATTGGCCTAAGTTTATAAAATTCCATAGGCATGTAAAACACTAGGACTTCCTGGGCGGTCAATGATCCCAATACTAATCTAGCCTGACCGCGCTTAATTGCAGAGTTATAATGGGATCTAGTGCATTAACACTATGTTGTAGGCATGTACATAAGACCACTAGGAAATCATTAAATGATGTCTGTAATTTACAAATGAAGATGGCATTACATTCCACTCCCCATCAAAAGGGTGAATATCATGGTTTATCAAAACCACAAGCTCAAAATGGTGATTCAATGGAAGAGGTGGATGGCCACTGAGATCCATCGAGATCCATTATTGTGTAAGTTTTATTGTAGGTACTCATTAATACATATGAAGTTACACAAGTATGAGGTAGAATGAAGGGTTAACGACGAAAGTTTCAGAATTGCATAAATAGTAAAAAAAACCTAGTTTTTTAGGTGTATGTAGGTGCAGTGGAGAAGGGCGTGTACATATGCGGGGCAGTAGAATAACAGGCTGCATCCATGTGGGAAAATCCATGAAATATCGATTTTTTTAGGGTGTTAGGTTCTCATATTCTGAGAGAAAGCTCCTAGGAAAGTCTACAGTGATCAAGTACAACAGATCTATCTACAGATTCAAAAAGTATGTCATATTCTTATATGTAGTTGGATATTGTTATCTCAATGAGATATGGTTATGGGATATTGAGGTTTTTCCCTAGAGAGGGTGTTGGTTGTATGGAAATTATGGTATGAGCTAGATCTACATAAATACAACACTGGTATGCTGGTATTATTCATTGGTTAATCTTGTTGGTTCAAGTGTTGAGACTTAGTTTGTATTTCTTGGTACATGGTTGAGGGTTTTGGTTGTGAAGTGGTTGTGAAGTTGTTTTGTATAGTGTGATGTTGCATATTAGTAAGGTTTTGATGACTATACCATGTGAGGATTATTACATGTGTTCACGATTGTACACACATGTATGGCACATGGCTAGACAGACATAGATGCACTTGGTTAAGGAATGTATAAGATGATGCATGCAAAGGGAAAAAATATAGAGAAGACACAATGATAGGTTGCAGGTTGATGTGATAGAGGTAGAAAAGTGTTTTAAGTTTCAGAAAATGTGAAAACCCTAGCCTTATGAAGGTGTACGCAGGTTTCAGTATAGATAGGCCGCATACATACACAGGTTGCAGTATAGACAAGGCATGTACATACATGAGTTGCAACACATACAGGTCACATACCTATTGGGTTTTGTTGGTAAAGGATTAGTATAGGTACAGTTTGGTTATAGGTGAGTGGCATGGGATGGTTACAGGTTTTTGGTATAGGTTGGTACAGGTTTACAGTGGTATATCTCATAGTAACAGTGTGACAGTGGTTTCATCATTTGACACTTATATTTTAGGGAAACAAGATGGGGAAAGGATAGGTGTTTGTAGCAACCTTTTGGTTGTAGTCGGAGAACATTGGAGGATGTAGCCTCCTTATGGTTGTAGCTAGAGAAGTGGGGAGTTGGATCTTCCCTCAGGTTGTAGCTTGAAAATATAGGGGTTTGGAGCCTCCTTCCAGTTGCATCTGAAGAACAAAGGAAGTTGGTTCTTCCAATGAATGTAATTGTTAAAGACATATAAGAAAAAATATGTTGTGGTTTTCTCCTGCATGGTGTTTCCACGTAAAAATATTGGTGTACTGTGTATGTGTATGATTGTTCATTTATTCATTGTTCATTTACTCTACACTTGTTGAATGATAATTTTATGACCCAAGGGGGGAATATATATGGATAAATGTATATGATATGACCCCAAGGGGGGGCATATATGGGCCTAAATGTACATGTAATGTGTAAATACATATGTAATAGAGACGGGCTAGTGGTAAAGGAGATTCATATGAAAGTGTGAATAGTTATATATAAGAGATCATGTATTCATTATTGACAGGGAATTGTGAAGTATGAAAGGTATTTGGTTATTTGGAGGGGGTATCTTCTCCAATACCAAATGTTATGATCCAAATGCTCAAAATATCATAAAATAATAGAAGTACATACCATGTACAGAATGTCAATGTGGAGCACAAATCCAATATAGATAATTTAAACAATAAGTCCTTAAGGAATAGGGGAACCCCCTCCAAATAAAACAATACCTTTCATACTTCACAATTCCCTGTCAATAATGAATACATGATCTCTTATATATAGTTATTCACACTTTCACATGAGGCCCCTTTATCACTAGGTCGACCCAATTACATATGTATTTACACATTACATGTACATTTAGGCTGATATATTCCCCCCCTTGGGGTCATATCATATATATTTAGCCATATATATTCCCCCCTTGGGTCATAACATAGTACCCTCCTTCAAAAAGATTTGTCCTCGAAGCTTTGCATTGAATGTCTTCACATGTGATGAAACAAAGTAATATGATTTTCTTGTGTTCCTTCTTTATTCATTCCATTGTTGATGATCTATCCATTCAAAAACAATCATTTTCGGTCTTAATCATTGGTGTCTAGTTGTTGCATAATTTTCTTTCCTTTGATTCGATGTATTTTTGTTGAAGCTTATCCAATTTGTAGTCTTTGTTGGTCTTTGATAATATATTGTTGAAGAGTAGCTTGGTGATTCCTTGTTCCATGAATATTGCCAAGTATTCCATCTTATTCCTTCATAATCTTGATATCGTCCTTCTTGTCTTTCTTGAAATTTTTCTTGGTAATGAGGGTGTCGATATGGTTTCACATTTGATGGTCTTCCTTCACTCTACACATGCATTTCATCTATATTATTTTCAGCGACAATGGCATCCTCGATCATCTTTTCTTGGTCTTTGATTACTCTATCCTTCAAGATAATACCATCATTTTTGGCATGTACATCCTCTAGATGTATTTCAACTTCTTCAAGTATCATTTTTGGACCTTCTTGAATCTTGTCTTTTGTCTCCTTTTGAAGCTACAATGTGATTCCATCTAACAAATTTTGATGTCCTTCTTCAATTTTGGCTTGTAATTCTAATTTTACCTCACCAGTATTTAAGGATTCCTCAACCTTCATCCAAATTTCATCTTCCAATATTTTGGTAGATTCTTCATCCAAGATCCTTATTTCTTCTTGATTTTGAAAATTCTTCTTTTCTTCTTTCAATCTCTTGACCTGATCGAATTTTTTTTATTATGGTTTCATAATCTACATATCGCTTCATTCTTCTTTTTCAAATCTTCCCTTGACTCATCATTTTCCCACTTTGAGTTACTATTCTTTTATTGCTT
>JZKD02S1288058.1:112367-125531 GCA_000966675.3 Picea glauca | reverse complement strand
GACTTTATACTCAAATTTCTCATAACTATAGAAGGATTTCAATGGTAAACTCATTTTCTAGGATTGAGTAGCGTAATTAAAGAGAGTTCAATAAATTGGCTTTTTGTAGTCCCTTTTTGTAATGTAATTTGGCATTTTGAGATGATGAACAATATTACTATCTAAAGGGACTTTGGAGATGAAGTGAATTATGTTATTCATATATGTAATTTGAGTTCTTTATTTTTTGTTGTATTATCTCACTATTCTTCATGTTATTCATCAATATTAATGAAGTTTATGGACACATAAGCATATTCACATGTGTTTTTGAAAATATTCAAGTGATATTCATTTACGAAATCTAGTCGAATGTTTATGTGTATTTAAGAATTAATTGTACATCTAAATATTTTCAGATCACCCGACCTCCTACCATTTCTCAGTAAACCAGCCTACATAATTTCTTTGCTAAAACTACCTCTATATTGTCCTTTTTTGGCCTATACGTGACTGTCAACACTGCAAATCACATATATATGTGATTCACCATTATGCAAACCATGTATGTATGCTCTTCTCCCTTCTGGAGACCACGTATGTATGTGTTTCTCTCTTCTAAAAATAGAGTATGCTTCGTACACATGCAAAAACCCTTGTTCTTCCCAGTACTATTGTGTCTCTGAAAAAATATTTCCTTTGATTTCATTTTCTATTTTATATATATATGCTAAGATATCCTGCAAATCTGACTCATCTGATGCAAAATAAAGTGGATTCGTGTTTATTCCTTGAAGCACCCACCTTGCACTCCTGATCCCATAGATCCGTCAATACCATGTGCACTTGGTTTCCTCCCAGAGCAACCTTACTTTGATACCATGTTGATCTTTTACCACTCTACTCAACACCCAAAAGTTAGTTGAAAATAAAATCACTTTATCTACTAAAAGAATAGTTCAGTAATCAACTAAACATGCAACGAAAATATAAACAAGGAAATAAAATCAAGCATATATTAACACCAATATTTTTGGGTATAAACGCTGGAAAAATATCAAAGGTAAAACCACTCCAATTCTTCTTTTATTAAGGCCAAATTGGGGTTCCGATGATAGGGAAAATGGCCCACTGAGAGAATTATACACTACATACAAACCTTGAAAATCCTATGTTTTTGTACGACCTCTTCTAGAACGTTTCCTGAGGAACACACGATTCACCCTCTTGTGATCCATGTATATATGTTATTCAACCAACTATGAATGACATATCTGTGTAAACAAATATGTACAATAGGCTCTGTACAATATGAATTTTTCTTGTGGATTCTATTGATTGAAACCCATCTGTGAAATCTTTTACTGTCTCCTCATTGACCTATATGACATCTATATGGAATTCCTTCTCCACCTATCCAAGATATTAAATCATGGTCCTTTTTTATCCAAACTGCTTATCAATACTTGGATGAAATACCTTCACCCAATCTGTGAGATATCCTCACTCTAGTGTTAGAAAAATTCCTTCTTTTCTTCTACACTCCTCACACTAGAAAAATCCTTATTTTCTATCCTCAACCTTGGTCTCTCACCAAATTATCTCACAAGTGTATCTCACACAAGTGTCTTACTCCTTCTCCCTAGACTTTCTTTTATAATCATGAGTTACAATCTATTTATAATCTCCAAAGTGATCTACGGTTGAGATTACTTCTCAAACCCACTTAAGATTTAGATTACATGTTGCATGCCATGCATGTTCCTTAAATAACTAAATTCACTAATAAATACAATATTACTTTAATTAATTCCTTTGAACTAAATTAAACTCAGGACTAGAATATTTTTTGATGACTTCCACATGCTAGACACATGCTTATGCGGAAGTAAATGTTTCATGCTACCAAAAATATCAACACTCCCATTTAGAGAGAAAGGTATTTTTCCCACCTATGGTTGGATCAATATTCTCTACCATATATGCTACCATGTCTGCTCTATAATATACCTAATTGGATTCTCCCTCTAATGAAAAATCTATCCCTACCATGATGGTATGACCTATCTCCAAAGACTCACTGCCTCTAAACATTCTCCTAGAATTATCCTTCTCCTAAGCATCTTAGATGGCCATCTTATACCATGAATCCTTCTTGACATACTTGGAAGGTTGCTCCTTCCCACCTAAACCTGAAGGTTGATTCCCTTTGAGATTCTCAACCTTCAAAGATATATGCTTCCTATTATTTTCCCCTGACATCGACCCATGAACCAATATCCCATTGGATCACTTTATAGGCTCATGTCTTGGAATAATGGTTCTCTTAAGGAATACAAATCAGAAAATATATAAGCCCTACAAACCTCAAGATCAGTCCTTCAACATTTTCGGTTGAATTTTATCTCCCTTGCTTCCCCTTTCCTTGAAACCTACCCTACACTCTTGAATGAAATTTCTTCTCCATCCACTCAATAAGATCTTACTCATTCATCTTGTATGTGTCTTATGTCCACTAAAAAATATCCAACACCTACAACTGAGCACCTCTATTTCTACTGTTGTACGATCATCTACCTGCAATTCCTCTACTACCTATATATGTCCTTGCCACCATATTTATCCATTTTTCATTGTTACACACCAAATTACCACACTACTAAGTGTCGTTCTTATGTATCACATTCTACTAAGTGCCGCACTTATGTATCACATTCTAGTAAGTGTTATAAGTGTCGTATTCACCTTATCAAGTGTCGTATGCACCTTACTAAGTGTTGCATCCACTTTATCAAGTATCGTATGCACCTTACTAAGTGTTGAATTCACTTTATTAAGTGTCTCATGTGCTTTATTGACTGTCACAAATTCATGACTATGTGGGAGTACTTGTCATGTTCCCTAGAGAAGTTGGAAGAGAAACATATCATTTGAATGTTGAAATACCATATTTTTACTTAAAATTTTGACCATACTTGAGGATCATCGCCCCCTTTCCCATACACAAAGAGTGATGAAATCTGGACTATCACCCCCCTAGAGTGTCTTAGGGAGAGATAGTCACCATGTACTCGGTGTTGGGAGTGATGAAGATGTTGCAACCATTCCACATTTTTCTAAGTACAATATTTGGGGAGATATGAGTTTTTCTAGGTCAAGGATTCAAGCCATATCTCTTTACTCCATCCTAGGCACCAAATCCCAACCTCATGAGATAAATACTCAACCATTTTCCCAACATATCTCAAAATTTTTATGCCTCAAACAATTATATAATGAGGTTCATTCTTGAGTGAAAGGGGTAGAGAATTCAAGAACATCATACTTATGATTGTGTGATATACAAGGGGTTGGAATGGAGAACTTGTAGGAGGTTGCAACGACATCGAAGTAAAATATTGTAAGTTCTTCCATTTTGTTTCATTCCATTAATAAATAACTTGGCCTATTCCTTTCATGTCCCATGTGTTCAACTCTGAATGAGAAGGAACCTCTCTCTGTATGCTCACCTTCTTTAAACTTGTATTTGGCAGTTGACATGGTAAATCCATCGCTAGAGACATTGGATCTAGTTCTCCCCCATGTTGATCAAAGTGAGTATCTTGACATGTATTCCTTCCAGAGCATTATTCTTCTATCCAATGAAGAGCTCTTAGAATCGATGGTCAACATTTATGAACATAATTCTTTTCCTGTGTCAAGTTCATTAAAAAATGAAACAGATGACTATGAGCATAATCATTTTCCTTTGTCGAGCTCGTTAAAAAATGAAACAGATGACTACGAGCATAGTTATTTCCTTTCATTAAAAAATTAAATGGATCCCCCTCCAATTAAGATGAGTCTTCCAATAGATATTGTACCTAAACCTTCATTTCATCCACCTATGTCAGTTGATCCTCTTTCTTCCTCCCTTTCTGTTGAACCTATTCCTATTAGTATTCAAGAGTCATTTCAGGTGTAGAAAAATATTTCGAAGATGAAACGAAGCTTGCAGGGAATCTCTCCATCCTTTGGACATCATGTTGGAGTTAAGCCGTGTTGGTTGCCTGCAACAACCCCCTTCTTTTTCCTTAATTAAAATCTAGGGTCCCTCTAAATTTTACTTGCATTCTTATTTTATTTCTCTTTGACTTGATTGGATTGGTATTGGTTTGATTTGTTTCGAGGTTGGTTTGAGTTTATATTATTTTCTATTGTTTGGTTTGAATTTCATGAAATTCAAATGCCATTTCATTTTTATTTCTACGGAGTTTTGATGTTGATGGACGAGCTTCATAATTTGGGAGTTTGTTATTACCTCTTCCTTATTGAATTTATCTTCTATGAGAATAGCTTGGTTGAAGACATGGATTAATAACAATGATTTTACAGGAAGAAATCCTATTGCGACACATATTTTCTAAGATATTTGTTCACATTTGATCAAATTTGAATGAAGGAGAGATGAGCACAGAAATCTTAATTATTTAAATGAAAATGATGCAGGAGCATCGCCAACGTCAAGCAAGCGTGGGGCAAGTGCCAACACATTTTAGACACATAATAAATTGTTTAAAATTTTTTGAAGATGGATGCGCCAAATGTAAATGTAATAGTTAAGGAGAGGCGTACTTATAGATTGTAATCGGAACTTGAGCGACCCACTCTCGTCTGAAGGACTAGAAGGAATTTATGTTAGTAGGTAGCTTTGAATTCTTAGATTAGACAGTTTTAGGAGTGGAGGGAAAATGGATATAGACACCCTCATTGTAGTATTGTAGGGTAGTAGTGAAGAACATTACCAACAAGGAGAGAGCATACAGAGCTGGACCAGAGAACTGTATTTGAAAAAAACCCATGTATAGAGATTGAGTTAATAGAAGAAGTCTTAATTTAGAGTCATGGTATTGTAGTTGTTCCTTGTATGTGTATGCTCAATGGTGTGTTCATAATTTTACTCTTTTTGTTATACATTTGCTTTCTATGTTGTGTATGAATGATTTCAGGATTATGTTTGAAGTCTGAGAGAGAAAGAGTTAGGAAATGAGTTTCAATTGTTTCTCTATCTGAGGGAGAGTTCCTACAAGGAGTGCAGTTGAATTGTTTGCAAGGAGTGCATTGACAAAAGGGTTTAGAGGTCTTGTCTCTGAAAGCTCAGATAGGTTAGCTTTTGTTCTCATTTCCTCAAAGGTGTAGTTAGGCACAGAAGTCCTGTAAGGTGTGCAAAGACCAAGCTTGAATCTAGGGTTTGAAACTCGAGAAACTATTGAAGGACTGTTGCTGCAAGGAGTGCGCAGAGTCGAAGGTGTTCAACACTAGAATGTTTGAAGGTTTGTCACAAGGAGTGCATGCAGGATTTTCTTGAAAGACTCGAGGTCATGGAAAACCTCAAAAGGATTCGAACCTGTGATGTCGTCGAAGGGAAGAGATGAACGGACAAAATTCTTCGTAGAGAATTAGTGAAATCCTGCCAGCCATTCGATCTAACAGAGAAGAAAGGAGGTTACAGCTGTTTCCAGAGTTTCACGCTCAGGAGATCATGAACCGTTGGATCCTCACTCAGATACCCGTCATTCATGGGATATGAAAGGAGTTGCATGAGGTTTAAACTCTCGCAAGCAGAGTGAAGATCTCGAAAGGCATCGGGATATCGAGAAACTTTAGGATTTGGGATATCGGAAGTCTTGAGGGTAGGAGATCGGGTCTCTTCACAGTGAAAATCCTGAGATTGAATCAGGACTATTCGTCGGTTGAGACAGGTGGCAACGATCAAGATTTGTCGGCATTTTGCATGTTGGATTTTTGGGGTTCAGGAGGGAAAGAACCCATAGGCATTTGATTTCCCGAAATTGTGAAGCGACGAGGACCATCCATCTTGAGGGGGATGCATGGAAACAGTCTAGGTTTTCGAAAGAATCCCAAAAGGCAAGGCCATTTCGGCACTTCGGGAATCGAAACTTTGGGATTTGAGACACCAATAGGTTGGGCGTTTGAATCGAGAAACCTCGAAACCCAAAATTTCTGTCAGGGAGAGATCAGGTATGCGCAGAAGCCGTGACAGGGGAAAGGAAGGACCTGTGAATCAGATTTTTAAACAGAGATTCTAGTGAGGAATCGAAAGAGACACTTCATCTTGAAGGTGAAATTATAACGATCCATTAATACCGGGAGGTCAGCATAGAGACTGTGGCCGAGATAGAGGGGCCTAGTCTGCGTTAGGTTTGGTATCAGAGCACATAAATGATTCTTTGCTTCCTATAGCAAGGAAAAGGAATGTTCACCATGCCACCAAGAAGAAGGGACATGCAAACACCCGATCCACTAGAGGAAATGGAAATACCCAAAAGAATAGGTAGGCAGATGCCTGACCCAACCATGGCAAGAGAAATGAGTGATTTATGCGCCAGACTTTAGGACATGGTGACGACACAGAGGCACACAGTTGGTATTGGGGATCTTAGTGATTCTGAAAGTGAAAATGAATTTGAACATGAAGAATAAGAAATTTCAGTGGAAGATGCCACAAATGAATGCTTGATTAGAGCTTTCACAAGAATGGGTGCCAGGGCAAAAATGGACATCCCAGTTTATGAGGGAAACCTAGATGCTGAAGAGATTCTAGACTGGATTAGAGCTCTGGACAATTATTTTGACTATGAAGATGTCGAGGAAGACAAGAAGGTCAAACATGTTGTCACAATATTGAAGGGACATGCAACATTGTGGTGGGATGAACTACAAGCTGACAGACGCTGCAAAGGCAAGCAGAAAATAAAGATTTGGGATAGGATGATTGCGAAGACAAAGGAAAAATTCATTCCCAGGGATTAACAGATTACTCTGTTTCGAAGAATGCAAAATTTGAGACAGAAGTTGATGACAGTGAAGGAATATACTGAAGAATTCTACAGGCTAAACATTAGGGTAGGTCATCGGGAAAGCGATGATGAAAAAGTTTCCAGATACATGAATGGCCTAAGATACAACATTTAGGATGATATAAGCATGGTAACCATTCGAACGATGGAAGATTCTTATCAAATGGCTCTAAAGGCTGAAGAGAAGTTGAGCCAAAAGCAGGGTCAAAGAGGGCGAGGCAGGAGTCAAGCTAGGGGAAAATCAGTTGTCCAAGATAAAAATCAGAAACCCAAGGAGGACTGGAAGAAACCTCAGACTCGAACTGAGAGAGGTGGAACCTCACAGTGAGGGAAATATGTTGAATAGAGAGGGAAGCATACCGAACAGAGAGGATATTATGATGATAATAATATTTTTCCTCGTACTAGAGGTAGAGGAAGAGGAATAGGTGGAGTAATAAAATGCTTCACGTGTGGAAAGAATGGACAAAAATATTATGAATGTGTAGATAAGAAGAAAGAAGGTGGTGAGGCTCACATTTCTGAAGCAAAGAGGAAAAATGTTGAGGTAGAAGATGCTAAAGGCGAAAGATCACTGATGATGCAAAAAGTTCTCTTAACACCAGAGAAGGAGGTGGAAAGTTCATTCCAAAGAAACAAACTTTTTTGGACTAATTGCAAAACCAAGGATAGGGTATGCAAGGTCATTGTGGACAGTGGTAGCATGGATAATCTTGTTTCAATGGAGATGGTAGAAAAGCTGGAGCTGGAGACAATTGAACATCCAAATCCATATAGAGTTTCATGGCTACAAAAAGGACATCAGGTAAATGTCACTAAACAATGTTTAGTTGAATTTAAGATAGGAGGATATAATGATAAGATACTCTGTGATGTTATTCCTATGGATGATTTTCCTCTATTGTTGGGTAGAATGTGGCAATATGATAGAAATGTGACTCGTGATGGGAGGATGAACACATACACCCTAGAGAAGAATGGGAGAACTCACATGTTGCTTCCAATCAAGGATAAGGAGGTGAAACCTCAAGTAAGCAACACTGTACTTCTCATGAGCGGGAAGGAACTTCTTACCGAGGTCAAGAAGAAGGAGGATCCACAATTTATTGTGGTCAGGAAGCCAAAAATTGTTTTGACCAACACAAGGGTAGATGATTTACCAGAAGAGGTTCAGGAACTACTGGAAGAGTTCACTGACATAATAGTGGATGAACTACCTCATTCGTTGCCACCAATCCGAAGTGTGAGTCATCATATTGATCTCATACCTGGAGCTAGTTTACCAAACAAAGCAGCGTACAGATTAATGCCGCAGGAGAATGAAGAGGTCAAAAGACAAGTCCAGGATTTGTTGGACAAGGGATTGGTCAGAGAAATCTTGAGTCCATGTGATGTTCCGACAGTACTCAGTCCAAAGAAAGACGGAGGTTGGAGGATGTGTACTAATTCAAGGGATATCAACAAGATAACTATCAGGTACAGATTTCCATTTCCAAGGATGGATGATCTGATGGATTGCTTAAGTGGAGCAATTTTTTTTTCAAAGATTGATTTGAAAAGTGGATATCACCAGATTCGTATGAGAGAAGGTGATGAATGGAAGACAACCTTCAAGACTAATGAAGGGTTGTATGAATGGCTTGTTATGCCATTTGGTTTAATGAACACGCCAAGTAACTTCATGAGGTTTGTTACACCTCAAAATCACTCAACTAGATAAGTGTCGCATATGCCTCTCACTTGTCGCAAGTGTCGCAAATGGTGTTGAATCATCCTATCACAATGACGACAATAAATAGGCACTTGGAACATCTCATATACTTGGTTTGAAGGAAGAAACTGGTTCACTGAAGTCAAACATCTCTTAACACCTGAGAGGGCTTCTTAATCAAGAGTTTGGAAGGGGAATGCTCCTCTAAAACTGCCTGAGGAGCGTTGGCACCCTTCTACCATGCTTCAGAAGTGTTGTAGCACTTCTCCACCCCTTTGCAGAAGCGCTACCCAGATTTGAAGCGCCGGCGCTTCCTTTGACCTTCTCTGGAGCATTCTAGCGCTCTGATACCCCTTTTGAGGGAGCGCTCTCCATTCTGGGTAAATGGTTAGCCCGGTGAGAAGAATAAGGGGAGAATCATTCGAGTTTGGGAGGTGGTTGAACTCGAATTCTTGGTTTTTTCAAAAGATCTATGATCCAAGGAGGAGGTTCCCAACTGGTTCTAAACATAACTCAAGTGGTTAGGCCCTTCCCAACCTATATAATCAAACTTTATGGTGATGTAGAGGGGGAAGAATGGAGCATATGGAACTTATGATATGGAACTTATGATCTTGGAGGAAACTTGCAGTCAGCCAAAGGAGAGAAATCATTAAAGCTGTTGTCATCCAGGTTGTGGATCTTTTAGGCAAGGGTTAGACGAAGAGGATTTGACGAAGCTGTCGCACTCGCATCTACGATTGTAAGTACTGCTGTCGCTATTCTCATTAATATGACAAGCTTGGCCTGTTTCTTTCTAGTTTCTGTTTGACGTTGCATAAACTTATCATTTATTGGTAGATCTGTTTTCAAGATAATTTCAGTAGAGTAGGAAGTGGTCGTATCTTGTTTTGTCCATAGACCTCATCGAGGAGCAAAAGGATTGGAGCGCAACTCGGAGCGTGCAGGGACAAACGTCGATTAAGAGGTACTTCTATCATCCTTCCTTCTCATACATTAGGCTTAGATAGATTTGAAAGGAGGTCAGTGTCCACGATAAGCATTTTTCTATCTAGGGTTAAGGTCAAGCCTTAGAGGTCGATCTACTTGTCCGCAGGCAGATTTTCCTACAACAAAAACTGGCGACTCCGCTGGGGAGATAGCCTTGAATCAAAACCCTTTGTTTGGATTTTTCTCCTCATTGACCTTGTTCTGTCCCTTGATTGTTTCATACCTGGTTTAACCCTCTTTGATTAGTTTCATGAGCTGCTTGGCTCCTTACCCTGTCACTTTTAGCATATTTGTCAAGTTCAGATCTCAATTTTTGAAATTTTTTTACATTTCTGGGACTTTCAGACCCTGGCGCCCCTGACCTAGTGTTATCAGAGCGCCAGTGCTTTTTGTATCCCTACACAGAGCGCTATAACGCTCTTTTCCCTTGGCAACAGAGCGCCAGTGCTTTTTGTATCCCTACACAGAGCGCTATAACGCTCTTTTCCCTTGGCAACAGAGCGCCAGCCTCCTTTTGGTCCAAAAAGCCTTCACAATTGCATTTTTTTTAGGGTTTGCCTCTGTGGCTCTTGTGCTGAGTGACCCAGTGAGTCATTTCTTCTTCCTGTTTAATCTTGACATCAGTCTTGTTGAAGAACAACCACCTTTTTTATTGGATCTTGTAGCCTTCTTCACCTATTTTCATTTGAGTTTTCCTGTTGAGTGAAGCTTGAGATCTATGCATTGCTTTTCTTTTCTCTTCAGTTGAGTAAAACCCTGATGAAGGTCATCAACAGCCTACAGGCCTCTTTATCTTGATTTCAGTCAGGATCATTGTTCTTCAGCTCTTGTTTTTGGGTGTGAAGTTTGTCTTTTTCTTTGATTGTGTCTTTCATTTTTCGTTTGATTGCTACGAAGGGTGTATTGTTTGTGTGATTTTTGCTTATGCTAGTTTGGTTCTCATTCATACCAAGAAGATAATTACCAAAGATAAGCATTGTGATTGTATTGATCATCATTCATACACAAACAATAAAGATCTCTTAGTGAATGATTGAGCATATTAGAAGGTATTTGAAAATTTCTTTGCATTACATCAGGATTTGATTGAAATAAAGAAAAGAATTGTTTGGGAGCATTCAGTAGTTGTGCTTGTCAGTGAAAGAACTCTCTCTCTCTCCCTTAGCTAGATGTTCATCGAAAATAAATGATTGCTTATCATGCTTGATGCACTCTTTGGGTCAAATTCTTAATTCCATTCATTTCACTTCCATGCACCCCTTTGCATAAAGAATAGCCACTAAAATCAACGCTGATTAAAATTTATCTAGAACTTTTCTTTGATAGAATCCTCCACCAACAGTAGAATAGGTGTAGTACTTTGGATTAGGCTGCGAGCATAACTCTCCAAAGTTGTCAAAACAAACAATAGCAGCCTGAGTTAGGGAGAGTAAATCCAGTTGTCGTATAAGTCTGCCTGGGACCCCCCTCTCACACAGGGGTTACACATGAGGTTGCATTCAGGAGAACTATGGGGACTACCCTCTGTGGTTTAACTGAGTGTGGTGGTAAGATCGTATTATGGGGATCACTTTGAGGTAAATCCACAATTACTACGTGGAAACCTCTTAGTTGGTTTCAGGCTTGATACCCTTCCCTTACGTTCGGACCGAACTGTCGACTGTTCCCTCCGAGGGGCTGACTGCGAATTGGTGACCTTAGTGGCCATAATCTTTAGGTTCTTACACAAGGTGACAGTGACGAGTAGTCTAACTGTACCTGGAGCAGACATTGGTCAAACTCACTCGGGATCCTTGGAAGGTAAATCCACAATTACTGCATGGAAGCCTTAGAAAGTAAATCCACAATTACTGCGTGGAAGCTTTCACTAGGGTGTAAGTCTGTTAAGCAGGTCGCCATTGTAACTGTTCCACCATAGCCCCACCCCTTCTGGACTTGATCACGCGACATTGGATTTCATCACCAACTAGTACGATCATCGAAAGAAGGCCCTGTTTGCTTGGTTGTGATTCTTAGATTTTTTTAGCGTGTGTTGTTTCTTTTCGCTAGTTGGCCATAGATATCTTTCGTAGACTCTTTTATTCTACCAACATTGACCCTCCACGATGCTCGCGGAGGCTACATGGACTTCCTTCAGAAAATATGGAAGGAGACATCCCTCGTTCTACGGAACAATCTCCCCAACAGGGTGAGGGTCAAAACACTACAATTTCTCGGGAAGACGCTTTTGTCACAACCGCGGGTCCCACTTCGGTGATCCCTCTCGAACCAATTTTACTTTGTTTGGACTCCCTTGGAAACGTTATAGACGAGGAAGTCCCATGATTGCCAGAGAGGCCTATTACCGAAACATACATGGGATCCACACAACCCATATTTGGTGAGGAATATAGGACCCCCATCCGTCCTAGCACTCCAGTAAGTATCAGCCCCACAACCGCTCATTCTATTTGGAGGACTCCATCAGGGCGAAATCTTTATGAACATTTCGAATCCATTCGATAACCTTTCCATCCTGATAACCTTCCTGGTGAAGCAGGACCATTTGGTCAAACCATGAGTCACCCAGTCGATCATGTTGTTAACCCTACTATTCCCCTCCAAACGGCTCAGTCCACGATGGTCCCTCACATACCGACCATTCCCGCCGACAATCCGGTGGTCACCCAAGCCCCGATTGGTACGCCTGTAACACCAAGACCAAATCTCCCTTTTGGATTTAGGGCACTGAAAGCATCTGCCACTACCACTGCTCAAACCACTACTCAAATTGTACCGGGAAGTTCCATACCTATCCAATAACCTGGAGGGACGGTCTTTGGTGGTCCTAACCCAATCGGAAACACTGGTCAATCTTTCACATCTGGCCCTCAAATCCCGGGAACTCTACCTCAAACTGGGGGGCACCCTCCCACCGGAGGGAAAAACCCATTCGGGGGGCACCCTCATGCTGGGGGGAAACCTCAAACCGGAGTCCACCATCAGCCACAAGGACAAACTCTGTCCATTGCACCCAATCCATGGAGCATCCCCTTTCAAGGCAATCCGCATGCCTCCACGGGACAAACTGTGCCTGTCGCATCCAACCCATGGAATGTTCCTTTCCAAGGAAACCCACACTTTCCGGCAAGACAAAATTTACAGACTCCACAACAACCTCCTTATGGACAAATGCCCAACCCAGCCCATAACCCTCAAAACCCATCCGGTTACCCTCCCCTCACACAGAATTTTCAAAACAATTCAAATCTTATGTACCTTGGCCAAAACCAACCCAACATGAGAGGACCCACGAGTTATAATTATCCACATCACCCAATATTGGGCCTCACTGGTGTTCCTCTGCCGCACCAGCACTACCCACAGGTTAACCGACAACTACCCTTTCTAGCCACCCTGGACCTTCCAGATTTGTCTTGGTTAATGAATGATCCCATTCATCATTCTTCAGGTTGGCCAGCTATTCCCGCGAATCTTCCTTCTGATATCCCAAAATTCGACGGAAAATACGGAGAAGACCCGAACAACCACGTAATGACATTCCATTTGTGGTGCTCATCAAACTCCCTCATGGACGATTCGATTCGTTTGCGTCTTTTCCAACGGACACTTACGGGTTCCGCA
>JZKD02S1288058.1:85709-102451 GCA_000966675.3 Picea glauca | reverse complement strand
CACCTCAAAATCACTCAACTAGATAAGTGTCGCATATGCCTCTCACTTGTCGCAAGTGTCGCAAATGGTGTTGAATCATCCTATCACAATGACGACACTAAAGAGGCACTTGGAAAATCTCATATACTTTTTTTGAAGGAAGAAACTGGTTCACTGAAGTCAAACATCTCTTAACACCTGAGAGGGCTTCTTAATCAAGAGTTTGGAAGGGGAACGCTCCTCTAAAACTGCCTGAGGAGCACTGGCGCCCTTCTACCATGCTTCAGAAGTGTTGTAGCGCTTCTCCACCCCTTTGCAGAAGTGCTACCCAGATTTGAAGCGTTGGCCTTCTCTGGAGCATTCTAGTGCTCTGATACCCCTTTTGAGGGAGCACTCTCCATTCTGGGTAAATGGTTAGCCTAGTGAGAAGAATAAGGGGAGAATCATTCGAGTTTGGGAGGTGGTTGAACTCGAATTCTTGGTTTTGTCAAAATATATCTAATCCAAGGAGGAGGTTCCCAATTGGTTCTAAACATAACTCAAGTGGTTAGGCCCTTCCCAACCTATATAAGAAAACTCTATGGTGATGTAGAGGGGGAAGAATGGAGCATATGGAACTTATGATCTTGGAGGAAACTTGCAGTCAGCCAAAGGAGAGCAATCATTAAAGTTGTTTTCATCCAGGTTGTGGATATTTTAAGAAAAGGTTAGATGAAGAGGATTTGATGAAGCTGTCGCACTCACATCTACGATTGTAAGTACTGCTGTCGCTATTCTCATTAATATGACAAGCTTGGCCTGTTTCTTTCTAGTTTGTGTTTGACGTTGCATACAATTATCATTTATTGGTAGATATGTTTTCAAGCTAATGTCAGTAGAGTAGGAAGTGGTCGTATCTTGTTTTTTCCACATACCTCATCAAGGAGCAAAAGGATTGGAGCGCAACTCAGAGCGTGCAGGGACAAACGTCGATTAAGAGGTACTTCTATCATCCTTCCTTCTCATGCATTAGGCTTAGAGAGATTTGAAAGGAAGTCAGTGTCCACGATAAGCATTTTTCTGTGTAGGGTTAAGGTCAAGCCTTAGAGGTCGATCTACTTGTCCGCAGGCAGATTTTCCTACAACAAGGTTGATGAATGAAGTCCTGAAGGAATTCATCGGAAAATTCGTCATTGTGTATATGGATGACATACTGATCTTCAGTAAAATAGAGGCAGAGTATCTAAAACACTTAGCTACAGTGATGAAGAGATTATAGAAAGAGAAGCTGCTGATAAACATGAAGAAATCCTCATTCATGAATACAGAGCTCATTTATTTGGGTTTTTTTATTTCTGCAGATAAATTGAGGATGGATCCAGATAAGGTGGAGGTGATCAAAATTTGGCCATCACCGAATAACATATTTGAGATGAGAAGTTTTCACGGATTATCTAGTTTCTACCAAAAATTCATCAGGAATTTCAGTGGGATTAGTGCACCGATGATGGACACAGTGAAGAAAAGACACAAATCTTTTCACTGGACAGAAGAGGTTGAGAAGAGTTTTAATCTGTTGAAGAGGAAAATCACAGAACAACCAATTCTGGTGTTGCCTGATTTCCAAAAGACATTTCAAGTGAGATGCGATGCAAGTGGATTTGCAATAGGGGCAGTCTTGAGTCAAGAAGATAGGCCGATAGCATACTTTAGCAAGAAGCTGAATGAAGCAAAGGTGAAATGCTCCCTGTATGACAAGGAGTTTTATGCTATTATTCAGGCATTAAAGAAATGGAGACATTACTTGATCCCGAAGGAGTTTTTCTTATACAGTGACAATCATGCACTGCAATTTGTGACTCAACAGGAAAATTTGAATCAAAGACATGTAAAATGGGTTGAATACATGAAGAACTATACTTTTGCAACTAAGCATATTTTTGGAACTGCTAACAAGGTTGTTGATGCTTTGAGCAGGAAATGTTTGTTGTTGCAAGAGTTTAGAGTTAAAACATTGGGTTTTGATGATCTCAGGGATATGTACAGAGATGATCCATATTTTAAGGAGGTGTACGAAGCAGCTGAGAATCCAATTCTCAGAGATAGAAGCCAATGGGAAGAATACATGATCCAAGAAGGATTATTGTTTAAAGGTAATCAACTTTGTATTCCAAAATACTCCATGAGAGAGAATTTGCTGAAGGAGAAACATAGTGGAGGATTGGTCGGACATTTCGGTCATGAAAAGACGTTCACAAAATTGAATGAGTCATATTTTTGGTCAGGAATGTGAGCAAATGTCAAGAGATTCATGGATAGATGCATAATTTGCCAGCATTCGAAGGGAAAGAGACAAAATGCAGGATTTTATCAACCATTGCCCATACCTGAAAAGCCGTGGGATGTAGTCAACATGGATTTCATATTGGGTTTGCCAAGAACACAAAGAGGGTTTGACTCAATCTTTGTGGTAGTGGATAGACTTTCCAAAATGGCACACTTCATACCATGTCAGAAAACCAGTGACACAACTCACATTGCGAATCTATTTTTCAAAGAAGTCATTCAAATTCACGGCTTACCAAGGAGCATAGTTTCGGATTGAGACACTAAGTTCGTGGGAAACTTCTGGAGAACCTTATGGAAAAATCTGGGAACAAATTTATCGTTCAGTTCATCTTATCATCCTCAGATGGATGGAAAGACAGAAGTCATGAACAAGAGTTTGGGAGACTTGCTAAGGAGTTTGGTGATAGAACACCATAGCCAGTGGCACAACATATTACCACAGGAAGAGTTTTCTTATAATGACTCAGTTAACAGAAGCACGGGACAAAGTCCATTCCAAATTGTTTATGGCATGCATCCGAGAGTAATTTTTGAGATGAGGGATTCAGAACAAATTGCAACTAGAAGCGCTAGTGCAGAAGATTTCACAGAGGCGATGAAAGAACTTCACATCCAGGTGAAGGAGCCTTTATAGAACTTGAGACAAGAATATAATCACAGGGCAAATCAACATAGGAGACAACTTCAATTTGAGGTTGGTGAATTGATTCTGGCACATCTGAGAAAGGAAAGGTTCCCGAAGGGGACATATAACAAACTGAAGATGAAGAAGATTGGACCATGTAACGTCTTGAAGAAATTTGGGGCAAATGCTTATGAGATTGAATTACCCGATGGGATCAGAATTTCTCTAATATTCAATGTCTCAGATTTGTACCCATACAAAACTGAGGAAATAGGAACAAGTGGTGAAAAACCAGAGATCCAGTGGACAAAACAGATGCCTGTTGCAGAGAATCCATAGATGGAAATCATACTGGACAAAAGAATTAGCAAGAAGACCAAAAGAAAACAATAGTTTGAATACTTGGTCAAGTGGAAGGGACATCCAGTTGAAGATGCCAGCTGGGAGAATGAAGCAGAGATTCAAAAGCATGGAAAAACCATGCGAGAGCTCATGGATAGGATCCCATGAAAATTTTCAAGTGAGGGAGTATGATGCAGGAGCATCGCCAACGTCAAGCGAGCGTGGGGCAAGTGCCAACACATTTTAGACACATGATAAATTGTTTAAAAACTTTTGAAGACGGATGCGCCAAACATAAATGTAATATTTAAGGAGAGGCATACTTATATATTGTAATCATACCTTGAGCGACCCACTCTTGTCTGAAGGACTAAGAAGGCATTTATGTTAGTAGGTATCTTTGAATTCTCAGATTAGACAGTTTTAGGAGCGGAGGGAAAACGGATATAGACACCCTCATTTTAGTATTGTAGGGTAGTAGTGAAGAACATTACCAAGAAGGAGAGAGCATATAGAGCTGGACCAGAGAACTGTATTTGAAAAAAACCCATGTACAGAGATTGAGTTAATAGAAGAAGTCTTAATTCAAAGTCATGGTGTTGTAGTTGTTCTTTGTATGTGTATGCTAAATGGTGTGTTCATAATTTTACTCTTTCTGTTATACATTTATTTCTATGCTGTGTATGAATGATTTCAGGATTATGTTTGAAGTCTGAGAGAGAAAGAGTTAGGAAATGAGTTTCAATTGTTTCTCTATCTGAGAGAGAGTTCTTGCAAGGAGTGCAGTTCAATTTTCCGCAAGGAGTATGTTGACAAAAGGGTTCAGAGGTCTTGTCTCTAAAAGCTTAGATAGGTTATATTTTGTTCTCATTTCCTCAAAGGTGCAGTTAGGCACAGGACTCATGCAAGGTGTGCACAAACCAAGCTTGAATCTAGGGTTTGAAACACGAGAAACTATTGAAGGACTGTTGCTGCAAGGAGTGTGCGGAGTCAAAGGTGTTCAACACTAGAATTTTTTAAGGTTTTCCGCAAGGAGTGCGTGAAAGAGTTTCTTGAAAGACTTGAGGTCATGGAAAAACTCAGAAGGATTCAAACCTACGATGTCGTCGAAGGGAAGAGATGAATGACCAAAATTCTTCATGGAGAATTAGCGAAATCCCGCCAGCCGTCCAATTTGAAAGAGAAGGAAGGAGGTTACGGCTGTTTCCAGAGTTTCACACTCAGGAGATCATGAGTCGTTGGATCCTCACTTAGATACCCATCAGTTGTGGGATATGACAAGAGTTGCATGAGGGTTAAACTCTCGCAAGCAGAGTGAAGATTTCAAAAGGCGTTGGGATATCGGGAAACTTCAGGATTCGAGATATCGGAAGTATCGAGGGTAGGAGATCGTGTCTCTTCACAGTGAAAATCCTGAGACTAAATTAGGACTGTCTGTCAGTTGAGACAGGTGGAAAATATCAAGATCCGTCGGCATTTTTCATGTAGTATTTTTGGGGTTCAGGAGGGAAAGAACCCATAGGCATTTGATTTCCCGAAATTGTGAAGCGACGAGGACCATCCATCTTCAGGGGGACACGTGGCAACAGTCTAGGTTTTTGAAAGAATCCCGAAAGGCAAGGCCATTTTGGCACTTCAAGAATTGGCACTTCGGGAGTCGAGAGACCAAGAGGTCGGGCGTTTGAATCGCGAAACCCAAAATTTATGTCGGGGAGAGATCAGGTATGCACAGAAGCCGTGACAGGGGAAAAGGAAGGACCTGTGAATCAATTTTTTAAACAGATATTCTAGTGAGGAATCGAAAGAGCCAATTTGGATCGAAGGTCAAATTAGAATGATCCTTTAAGACCGGGAGGTCAGCGCAGAGACTGTGGCCGAGGTAGAAGGGTCTAGTATACGTCAGAAAACATTAATTTTTATCAAATGTTTACTTTTGTTTAAATTATAATTATGTTTTTGTCTTTTTCTCATTAGCAAGTTTGAATATTTGGAATAATGGGTTCAATACTTCATCAATGTTAGGTAGTTAGAGAGGTAGTAGTGGGGGCCCAGAGGGCCCATAGTGATAATAGTGGAGGCCATTCAATGTAAGCTAGACTAGGTCCACCATATTATTAAATAAGGTCTGCTATGGGTAGTTAAATATAATAAATGTAAGAGGAATTCTTAGAAGTCTTCTTACATTTATTATATCTAACTACCCATAGTAAGCCTTATTTAATAATATAGTGGACCTAGTCCACCTTACATTGAATGGCCTCCACTATTATCACTATGGGCCCTCTGGGCCCCCACTACTACCTCTCTAGCTACCTAACAGTTTCCATTAGCATTCTTTCTTACAATGGGACTCTCAGTAGAAGAAACATTGATGTATTTCGGCTATACATATGTTGCTAACCTCACACATCAGGGGGCATCTGTTATCACTGAAATTTTGTCCACAACATTGCATGCAAATGGTTATAGAAATACAACAGTTCCAAACACCTATTATTTCACCTACAACACCAAAAATGCATTTCCAAGAGGCAAAAACTATACAACTAGACAAAAATTGGCATGCGCTAAATCACTAAAGGAATCGTGCACATAGTGTGTGGGCCAAAGAAGCCTATAGAGTGCACAATGTGCCATATGCGCGATTGTGTACGAGAAAAGCCACAAACTCCTATCAACGATGCAATTATGGTTCTTGTCGGTCCCTCAACCACTTATGGACCAACTCCCAAATTTATTTCACCCTCATATTTGAGCTAAATCCGAATGGGGGGTTGGTCAAGGACCAAAGGGAATGGATGATTTTAAGAATGAAAATTTATTTTTAAATGTAGGAACCTTGGTGAATCTTACTATTCCTTCATATTCCAACAATAAATGATTGGCAATATTTTTGCAAAAATATTCAAATTTCTAAGCATTTTATATAGTTTTTATAACATTTTGGTGATTTTTAAGGTAAAATAATTTTATCCTATAGAATTTGGGTGAATCATTTTTAAAATAGCGAATCTCACTTTTGGAAAAACCATGGAAAATTAGCCCATGAGCGAAATTTAGCTCCTAAAATCATCCCTTTCAAAGGGTGCCCTAAAGGGCCCCATGTTCACACCAAGAACCAACTGAATAATTCCTTAAAGACATGCTATAAATGGAGGCCATGGCTGCACTAAGAATTTAATATTTCTATAGTATTGTTATGATACCTCAATCCTCCATTGAGAATCCTCTTTTCACCTTGGAGCATTCTAGCAACATTCCAATAGGTCATTCCACTCACCTCTTGAGGGAATAGGATTCGATTTCTTCACCATTTTCTTTCTTGTTTATCGTTGTAAGAAGATCTCTCCAATAGGGAACTCAAGAGCCCTCACAAGGAGGAAGAGGGGATCCATAAGTCCTCCTTTCTCTATGGTGTTTTTCCAACTAATATAGTTATCCATTGGTGCCATAATATTGTTCATTTGGTTGATTGATTTTGGTTCAAAGTTTCTTATGCATTCTAGATTTATTTCCTTAGTTGTTTTTAATTTATTTTTCTTGTTTATTTCATGTGCTTGGATTATCTAACTCATGCACTAACCTCTGTCTTTTCTAGCAGGCCCAACTAGACTTTTAAGTTCCCTTGTTTTTCTCACCCAAGCTATGAAACAAACAAAACAATAAGATTTCTTCCAAACCATCATTAGTTGATGGGATGGTCAATTTGGTTCCATCCTTGGTCATTCCGGTTGCTCAAGTGGTCAATCTAGTTTCATCCTCAGTTCAACCACTAAACCAAGTGGTCGATCCATTTTCATCATCGGTCAACCCCACTCCTCATCTGAAGAGTGAAACCAAAGTGGTCAATCCAGTTTTGTCATCGATCGATCCCACTCCTCCCTTGAGGAGTACCAAAGTGACCGATCCAGTATTTTCATCGATCAAAGTGATCAATCCAATTCTATCATAGATCAATCCCACTCTTCATTTGAAGAGTTCCAAAGTGGTCGATCCAGTTCTACCATCTATCGATCCTAGTTTTCATCCGAAGAGTGCCAAAGTGGTCGATCCAGATCCATCATTGATCGATCCCACTCCTCCCTTTAAGAGTGCAACCCCAATGGTCTATCTGGTTCTGTCATTGACCAATCCCACTCTTCCTTTGAAGAGTGAAACCAAAGTGGTTGATCTAGTTCTACCATTAGTCGATCCCACTCCTCCCTTGAAGAGTGCAACCACAGTGGTTGATTTGGTTTCGTCACCAATCAATCCCACTCCTCAGTCAAAGACTGAGGATGTCACTTAGTTCTACCTCATTAATACTAATTCACTTAGACAAAGGGGCACTCCACTCGTTTCGATGGTACACCCTTAAAGAAATCAGATGATTTCTATTAATTGGAATCATTTTACAGAACCTTGTCTTCCTTCTTACGTGCCTTTCCAAATCACTGTGTAGGTTTTTTATAGGAATATTCCTAACACTATAATAGAAGAAGGTTCTTATGTTAGCATCTTATCCATGAATTCTTGGCAAGATTTTGGTTCCTCGCACCTTGTTCCTGTGACTCAGAACCTTTTGACCTTTGAAAAAAGACTTAATCAACCTTTAGGGATCCTTCCTCAATTTTCGGTTACTTTGGGAGGAAAAATGGTCTACGTCAATGTGATGGTAGTTCATGATCCCTTGTAATTTAACTTGCTCCTCAAGCGAAACTATGTCTACATTATGAGAGATTTTGTGTCCACTCTCTTTCGAGTGATATGTTTCCCTCACAATGGAAACATAGTAATGATTGACCAAATTTCATTCATTGACCCTCATCTGATAGTCAACCATCCACCTTCTCTAAATGGTCCATACATGCCAGTTGTTAGCGATAAAAAATGCACTAGCATTTTTGAAAGAACGATGCCTAATGTTGTAGGAAAAATTTGACTATCTTCCCGAGCTCCAAATGAAGATTTGAAAGAACCATTGGAAATATTAGGATTTGTAGATGTCGATAGACTATTTAAGCATGCAAAACGGACTCTCCATGACTGATAAATTTGATTTTGGAAAAATCTACGCTTTCACCAGCGTAGAAGTGATGCAGGAGCATCGCCCACATCAAGCAAGCCAACGCGAGAGCAAGGGACAGCTGGACAAGCCAATGGATTTCTTTTTGAATTTCACTTTAGAATGGTTGCACCAAAAATTAATGTGGAGAGTTAATTAAGTGCACTTTGTATATTGTAATGGACCTTGAGCGGATAAGCTCATGTCTTTAGGTAGATGAGGCATTTAATAGATTTAATGTAAAGTAGATAGAACATTTAATCATAGATTTGATAGTTTTAGAGCTCGAGAGAGAAACGGGATATATACACCCTCCTTTGTACATTGTATTACATTCTTGAGAAGCAGAAGAAAAGGAGAGCACGCGGAGAAGTGTATGAAAAGCTTCCATGTATAGGCATTGAATTAATAGAAAAAGCTTTGAATCAATTCCATGGTTGTGTTATTCTCTGTGTATTGATGACCTTATGCTCATGAATGCTTGCTTCTTATCATGAATTTGATTTTATATGCTATGTATGTGATTTCATGGTTGAACTGAAGTCTAAGAAAGTGAGTGAATGAGTTTCAATTGTTTCTCTAAGTGAACCAGAGGATTCCTGCAAGGGGTGCAGTTGAATTTGTCCGCAAGGAGTGCGCGACTACAGGGTTTACTTAGAGATAGCTTTTGTTCTCATATCTTCGAAGTGCAGATTGGCACCGAAGCCGTGCAAGGTGTGCGTAGGCTAGACAAAGTCTCAGAGTTGCGATTCTGAGCAAAGAGTTGAAGGATTTCTGCTACAGGAGTGCGCAGGATCAAAGACTTCATCACTTAGTCGTGATTGAAGATTTGTCGCAAGGGGTGTGTGCAAAGAGTTTTCCTGAGGGATTTGAGGTCATAAAGCTTAGGAGAGATAAGCCTTTGAATCCATTGAAGGAATGCACAGAGATGTCGGACCGGGAGTGTTCGAGCAAGTGTTGGAAACTTGCATGCAGTTGGACAGAGCTTCATGGAATAAGCGTTTGTTTTCAAATTGCAAATTTGAAGGACCGTTGGAATTCTTCGAGGAGAAGTCATGAGAATATGAGGCATGGGATCTTGCAGAGGTGCAAGGAAGTTAGCGCACAGGCATAGAGAAAAGGTTCGAGGCTCAGGGGAGCAGAAGCGTCAAGCAGGAACACGAGGAGCGTGAGTTCTACTCGCGTATCGGCATATCGGGACATCGGGAGAAAGGAGCGGAAGATTAGGCAGCGGAAGTCGCGATAGCACGAGGCACGAAGTCCCGATGGTTGTGTGGATAGTGTGGGTCACAGTGAGGTGATGTGATAGGTAACGCGGGTGAATCGGCATATCGACGTCTCGGGCATCGGGAGTCGAGGCAGGAATCACTTGGTCGCGCGAGTAGCGAGGTTACAACGAAGCGAGATCGCGAGTTTGTTGGCATATTGGTGCATTGGATCTCAGGAGTTTGAACTCCGACTGTTCAGTGCCACGATTGGTGAAGGGTGATAAAGCGAAGTTCTGATAGAGGAGAAAAGAAAGTCAGCGATTGACTGACATATCAGGCCTCGGGGAGTCGGGAGCCGAAAGAGCAAACAAGAATTCACGAAGCCGCGAGTTCTGAACCTCCGAGAAAAGAAAAGGAGGATTGCGCGAAGTGAACTATGTGTGTAGATCTTCCGATCGGGAGATAGAAGAGTGTTGACGCTCTTCGGGCCAAGTGGAAAGAAGGTCATGGAGGTAGCGCGTGTACCAGTGAGGGTGCGGCTGCATCAAAGTGGTATCAGAGCGGGAATATTTTTGCTTTCTGTAGCAGGGAAGACGATTCATCATGCCGCCCAGAAGAGAAAGGCAGTCACCTGATCCTGAAGACAGGGAGGTGAGAAGAAGAGGTAGGCCGGCAGGAAATCCAGAAATGGAACGGCAGATGAGAGATCTCCGAGCAAGACTCGAAGAGATGGAAACAACGCAGAGATGCGGAGTTGGCACAGGGGATCTTAGTGATTCTGAAGTTGAAGAAGAAGCTGGACATGTAGAAGAAGAGGTCACAGCAGAAGACGCATCAATCGCTCGATTGATCAAAGCCATCGCTAGAATGGGTGCGAAGGCAAAAATGGATATTCCAGTCTACGAGGGAAGTCTGGATGCAGAAGAGTTGTTCGATTGGATCCGAGATCTTGACACCTACTTCGATTATGAAGATATCGAAGAGGATAAGAAAGTCATACATGCTGTCACCCGATTGAAGGGACATACAGCGTTGTGGTGGGATGAGCTACAAACTGATAGACGCTACAAGGGCAAGAAAAATATTAAAAGCTAGGATCAGATGATCACGAATATGAAATCAAAATTCATCCCAAGAGATTATCAGATCACTCTGTTCAGGCGAATGCAGAACCTGAGACAGAAGTTGATGACAGTGACAGAGTACACCGAAGAGTTTTATAAGCTTAATATTCGAGCAGGTCATCGGGAGACCAATGATGAGAAAGTGGCGAGATATCTGAATGGTCTGAGATATGACATTCAGGATGAATTAAGCATGGTAACTATTAGGACGGTTGAGGATGCTTACCAGATGGCTTTGAAAGCCGAAGAAAAGCTGAGCCGAAAGAAAGGTCAGCGAGGGTGAGGCAGAAGCCAGCCCAGAGGCAAGGCAGTTGCCCAGGACAAATACCAGAAACCCAAGGAGGAATGGCAGAAACCTCAGGGTAAGATTGGAAGAGGTGGAACCTCACAACGAGAACAACCACATGTTGAACAAAGGGCGCAACATACCGAGCAGGGTAGCGGTTATGCTGATGCAAACAAATTTCCTTGTACTAGAGGTCGAGGAAGAGGCCGAGGTGGAATAATCACATGTTTCACATCTGGAAAAAATGGGCACAAGTCATTCGAGTGTCCAGAGAAGAAGAAAGATGGAGGAGAAGCTCACATCACTGAGGCGCAGAGGCGTGATGGTGAGGATGAAGACACTGGAAGTGGGAAGTCACTAACAATGCACAAAGTCCTTTTGACACTTGAGAAGGAGGTGGAGGACACAGCTCAGAGGACCAGAATGTTCAGAACCACATGCAAAACCAAGGGTTGGAAATGAAAGGTTATCGTGGACAGCGGAAGCACAGACAATCTCGTTTCGACCAAGATGGTAGAAAAGCTAGAACTGGAGACGACTAATCACCCGAGTCCATATAAAGTATCATGGCTACAGAAGGGACATTAGGTGAGTGTCACTAAACAATGTTTAGTTGATTTCAAAATGGGTGAATATAGGGATAAGGTCCTATGTGATGTCATTCCCATGGATGTATGTCATTTATTGTTGGGTAGACTATGGCAGTATGACAGAAATGTAGTTCATGATGGAAGAATGAACACATATACTTTGGAGAAGGATGGGAAGACACACATATTGCTTCCGATAAAGGATAAGGAAGTGAAGCCAGAAGTAAGCAGTACCATACTTCTCATGAGTGGGAAGGAGCTTCTCACAGAGATGGAGAAGAAGGAAGATCCACAATTCTTTGTGGTCAGGAAACCAAGAATTGTCCTGACTAGCACAAGAGTGGACGACTTGCCAGAAGAGATTCAAGAACTGCTGGAAGAGTTCACTGACATCATCATGGACGAATTACCTCATTCGTTGCCACCGATGAGGAGTGTGAGTCACCATATTGACCTCATACCAGGAGCTAGTTTTTCGAACAAGGCAGCGTACAGGTTGACGCCACAAGAGAATGAGGAGGTCAAGAGGTAGGTACAGGAGCTGTTGGACAAAGGACTGGTCAGAGAAAGCCTGAGTCTGTGTGTTGTTCCGACAGTACTAAGTCCAAAGAAGGATGGGGGCTGGAGAATGTGTACAGACTCCAGAGCGATTAACAAGATTACCATCAGGTACAGATTTCCACTGCCGAGGATAGATGATCTGATGGATTGCCTAAGTGGGGCAAATTATTTTTCAAAGATTGATCTGAAGAACGGATATCACCAGATTCGCATGAGAGAAGGTGATGAATGGAAGACAACATTCAAGACAAATGAAGGTTTGTACGAATGGCTGGTCATGCCGTTTGGTTTGACAAACACGCCGAGCACATTCATAAGGCTGATGAATGAAGTCCTGAGGGAATTCATTGGGAAATTTGTAGTCATATATCTGGATGATATCTTGATCTACAGTAAGACAAAGGCGGAACATTTGAAGCATTTGGCCATTGTGATGAGAAAGCTACAACAAGAGAACTTGTTGATCAATATGAAGAAGTCTTCATTTATGCAGATAGAGCTCATTTATTTGGGCTTTTTTATTTCAGCGAATGAGTTGAAGATGGATCCGAGTAAGGTAGAAGTGATCAAGAATTGGCCATCACCAAGAAATGTTTCTGAGGTGAGAAGTTTCCATGATTTGGCTAGTTTCTACCGGAAGTTCATCAGGAATTTTAGTGGAATTAGCGCAGCAATGATGGACAGAGTGAAGAAGCGACACAAGACTTTTCATTGGACAAAAGAGGTTGAGAAAAGCTTCAATCTGTTGAAGCGAAAGATCACAGAGTAACCAATGTTAGTGTTGCCAGATTTCTAGAAGACATTTCAGGTGAAATGTGATGCAAATGGATATGCCATAGGAGCAGTCTTAAGTCAGGAAGATAGACCAGTTGCATATTTTAGCGAGAAGCAGGATGATGCAAAACTGAAGTACTCCACGTATGATAAATACTTTTATGCTATCATACAGGTGTTGAAGAAGTGAAGGAACTACTTGATACCAAAGGAATTTGTATTGTATAACGATAATCATGCATTGCAGTTTGTGATTCAACAAGAGAAGTTGAACTAGAAGCATGCAAAATGGGTAGAGTATATGCATAATTTTACGTTTGTGATTAAACACATTTTAGGGACTGCTAACAAAGTCATTGATGCTTTGAGCAGGAAATGCTTATTGCTGCAGGAGTTCCGAGTCAAGACATTGGGTTTTGAGAATCTCAGAGATATGTATGCAGGAGATGCAGACTTCGGGGAAGCATAAGAAGCAGCTGAAAATCCAGTTCTCAAAGATCGGAGCCCTTGGATAGACTATATGATCCAGGAGGGATTATTGTTCAAAGGAAATCAACTGTGTATACCAAATTGCTCCATGAGGGAGAACTTGTTGAAAGAAAAGAACAGTGGTGGATTAGCAGGACACTTTGGCCATGAAAAAACATTCGCAAAGCTGAGCGAATCATATTTTTGGCCAGGCATGCGAGCTGATGTCAAGAGGTTTGTTGATAGGTGTTGAATTTGTCAGCATTCAAAAGGTCGAAAGCAGAATGTCGGGTTTTATCAGCCATTGCCCATACCCGAAAGGCTATGGGAGGCGATCAACATGGATTTTGTATTCGGTTTGCCAAGGACGCAGAGGGGCATTGATTCCATCTTTGTGGTGGTGGACAGGTTTTCGAAGATGGCACATTTTATTCCGTGTCAAAAGACCAGCAATGTAACCCACATCGCAAACTTGTTTTTCAAAGAGGTTGTTAGACTTCATGGATTGTCGAGGAGCATAGTCTCGGACAGAGATACCAAGTTCATAGGTCACTTTTGGAGGAAACTATGGAAGAAGCTAGGGACTAATTTGGATTTTAGTTCAGCTTACCATCTGTAGACAGACGGACAGACCGAGGTAGTCAACAGAAGTCTGGGAGACTTGTTGAGAAGATTGGTGACAGAGCACCATAGTAGCTGGGACAACATATTACCACAGGAAGAGTTTGCATACAATGATTCGGTGAATCAGAGTACAGGAAAAATTCCATTTCAGGTTGTATATGGGATGCAGCTAAGAGGAGTTTTTGAATTGCGAGATTCAGAACAAACTGCGACTAGCAGCGCTAGTGCAGAAGAGTTTGCTGAGGCAATGAAGGAACTTCACAGTAAGGTGAAGCAAAGACTGATTGATTCAAATCAAGAGTATAAACGTAGAGCGGATCATCATTGGAGACAAATTCAGTTCGAAGCTGGTGATCTAGTTCTTGCACACTTAAGGAAAGAAAGGTTCCCAAGGGGAACATATAATAAATTGAAGATGAAAAAGATTGGGCCATGTAAAGTCCTGAAGAAATTTGGTGAGAACTCTTATGAGATTGAGTTGTCGGATGACATCGGGATATTGCCGATATTTAATGTCTCAGATTTATACCCATACAAGGCTGGAGAAGTAGAGGCTAGAACTGAGGAACCAGTGATCCAGTGGATGAAAAAATTGCCAGTTGCAGAAAAGTCGCAGATGGAATACATACTGGACAAGCGGGTCGGCAGAAAGACCAGGAAAAAGCAATATTTGGAGTACCTGGTCAAATGGAAGAATCACCCAGTGGAGGATGCCAGCTGGGAGACTGAAGAAGTTATCCAAAATCATGGGCAGACCATGCAGGAGCTCATGAACAGGAGCCCATGAAATTTTTCAAGCCAGGGAGTATGATGCAGGAGCATCGCCCACATCAAACGAGTCAGCGCGAGAGCAGGGGACAGCTGGACAAGCCAGCAGATTTCTTTTTGAATTTCACTTTGGAATGGTTGCACCAAAAATTAATGTGGAGAGTTAATGAAGCGCACTTTGTATATTGTAATGGACCTTGAGCGGATAAGCTCACGTCCTTAGGTAGATGAGGCATTTAATAGATTTAATGTAAAGTAGATAGAACATTTAATCATAGATTTGATAGTTTTAGAGCTCGAGAGGGAAATAGGATATAGACACCCTCCTTTGTACATTGTATTACATTCTTGAGAAGCAGAAGAAAAGGAGAGCACACAGAGAAGTGTATGAAGAGCTTCCATGTATAGGCATTGAATTAATAGAAAAAGCTTTGATTCAATTCCATGGTTGTGTTATTCTCTGTGTATTGATGACCTTATGCTCATGAATGTTTGCTTCTTATCATGCATTTGCTTTTATATGTTGTGTATGTGATTTCATGGTTGAACTAAAGTCTGAGAAAGTGAGTGAATGAGTTTCAATTGTCTCTCTAAGTGAACCAGAGGATTCCTGCAAGGGGTGCAGTTGAATTTGTCTGCAAGGAGTGCGCGACTGCAGGGTTTACTTAGAGATAGCTTTTGTTCTCATCTCTTCGAAGTACAGATTGGCACCGAAGCCATGCAAGGCGTGCGTAGGCTAGACAAAGTCTCAGAGTTGTGATTCTGAGCAAAGAGTTGAAGGATTTCTGCTACAGGAGTGCGCAGGATCAAAGACTCCATCACTTAGTCGTGATCGAAGATTTGCCGCAAGGGGTGTGTGAAAAGAGTTTTCCTAAGGGATTGGAGGTCGTAAAGCTTAGGAGAGATAATCCTTTGAATTTGTCGAAGGACTGCACAGAGAGGTCAGACCGGGAGTGTTTGAGCAAGTGCTGGTAACTTGCGTGCAGTTGGACAGAGCTTCATGGAATAAGCGTTTGTTTTCAAATTGCAAATTTAAAGGACCGTTGGAATTCTCTTAGGAGAAGTCACGAGAATATGAGGCGTGGGATCTTGCAGAGGTGCAAGGAAGTCAGCACATAGGCATAGAGAAAAGGTTCGAGGTTTAGGGGAGCAGAAGCGTCGAGCAGGAACACGAGGAGCATGAGTTCTACTCGTGTATTAGCATATCGGGACATCGAGAGAAAGGAGCGGAAGATTAGGAAGCGGAAGTCACGATAGCGTGAGGCACAAAGTCCTGACGGTTGTGTGGACAGTGTGGGTCACAGCGAGGTGATGTGACAGGTAACATGGGTGAATCAACATATCGACGTCTCAGGCATCGGGAGTCGAGGCAGGAATCACTTGGTCGTGCGAGTAGTGAGGTTCTGAGGAAGCGAGATCACGAGTTTGTTGGCATCTCGGCACATCAGATCTCGGGAGTTTGAACTCCGACTGTTCAGTGCCACGATTGGTGAAGGGTGATAAAGTGAAGTTCCGATAGAGGAGAAAAGAAAGTCAACGATTAACTGACATATCGGGCCTCGGGGATTTTGGAGCCGAAAGAGTAAACAAGAATTCACGAAGCCGCGAGTTCCGACCCTCCAAGAAAAGAAAAGGAGGATTGCGCGAAGTGAACTGTGGGTGCAGATCTTTCGATTGGGAGATAGAAGAGTATTGACACTCCTCGGGCCGAGTGGAAAGAAGGTCCTGGAGGTAGTGGGCGTACCAGTGAGGGTGCGACTGTGTCAAGAAGGAAGAATTATAACTAGTTAGTTGGTGAAAGCTCTGCCTTTCACCAGCTAAGGAGCAGATTTTCGAGTATATTAGCTGGTGAAAGCCTGTCACGACCAGAATAGCCGAATTTTTTCCCAGATCGAGATTCTTTGGTTTTGAATGGTTTGAAATTTTCTTCAATAAGCTGGTTATGAATTATCAAATCAAAATCTGAAGGCCATTCTTGGAGATGAAAGTCAAAAGGGAATTTTTTGACTAGATTTGGTCAT
>JZKD02S1288058.1:19377-81669 GCA_000966675.3 Picea glauca | reverse complement strand
CTCTTTTCATCTAGTTAAGAAAATATCGAAGGGATGTTAGTGTCAATTTGCATATTTCTGTCTCAGTATTAGGGTTCTAGAATCCGAGGGAAGATCCACCTATCTGTAGGGGGATTTTTCTGTAACAAATATATTCCAGATAAAATGGCTATCATAATCTCCAACCAGCACATATTTTGAAAGATGAATAGAAGAAAATGCAGAAAATAAATAAATAAATAACATCAAGATGAACAGTCAATTTCACATACGGCTTGATTGACACATTCATATGGTTGAAATTTCATTAATTAGAATCCTTCTAATCAAGAAGTAAATATTTTCTTCAAGAAGAAAAGCTTCAAAAAATACATAGTAAATCATTCACCACATAACTCTGTTAACAAAGTTGTTGATAAATACTTTATCAATCAGTATTCCATTAGAGAAAGAAGACAAAGAAAATGGGAAATGAAAGGAGCACAAGATGATCTTTGAATACACAAGAATCCTCCATCGAGATATACAAAGTCCGAGAGTTTACAAAATAGGAACATCCTTTACCCTCTCACAAGAACCCCTCTAAAAGGCTACCTCTCACCTACATATAGTATACACATGTTTTAATCTTTCAAGGAAGTCGATGTCCAGTTGTTACATATGATTCTATCCCTCATGGAATTCATTGCATGAGATAACAACAAAAAACTCAACAAACCCCTAGATTATAGGATCTCATCTGCAATCATTAATACAGACTAAACAACACATGTTGTGTAATCTAAAGAAGCTAAATTGATGGGACACATGTCCCTCATGATTGACTGAATCTTTGAAGGGATTAAAATAGAATTGGTAATTGAAAATCTCAAACAAACTCAAATCTGAGCTAACTGTAAGATTTCTCAGCGAGCTCGTAAAGTTTGTTGTCAACTCCTTGTTATTGACTATTGATGCTTTATCACCAGCTTTTCTCTGATCATATCTGATTATCTCTTTGTGGAGGCACTTGAACATTAGCTAGGTTGGATACCATTGCAATTTTTCATTAGATTGTTGTTGGTTTGGTCTCCTAGATTGAGTGTAAGCTCTCCTTAATTGCTACAATATAAATTTCACCAAGTTTTCCATGTCACTGTCGCTACTAACTGCTACATTGTTATTTTTACCATTTCTCAATATGTATCTGGCATCATTGTCCACACCCAAATTCTCATCATATGGTCCTTGTTGCACTATATGTTGTTATGTTGTAGAGACCGACTGCTTTTGAGGCATTTCTTGTTCAGAATTTGAATTCTCAAATGTTGAATCCACAACAAGTGCAGACAATAAATTCATATATTGAGCACCTCTATTGACATTTTGAGTTTGAGGCTGCACATGGGAAATAATTTAGGGGAAGAGAATATTTTTTTAGGACTATTGTTGAAAAGTGGCATTGCCACTATATTATCCTATATTGATAAATTTATGGGCTACACCTCTTGTAAGAGAACCCTGACCAAGGTT
This sequence comes from Picea glauca, assembly GCA_000966675.3. Taxonomy (NCBI): domain Eukaryota; kingdom Viridiplantae; phylum Streptophyta; class Pinopsida; order Pinales; family Pinaceae; genus Picea; species Picea glauca. Next base: position 80,178 of record JZKD02S1288058.1, on the reverse strand, counting down.
CATCTACTAAAATCTAGCAAGAAGTGGATAACAAGCACTAAAAGTAGAAATGGATGTTTTAGTAAGAAGGCGAGTAGGGACAACTACAACCATGTTTTTAATTGGCACTACATGGATAGACCATGTCTCCCTGGAAGCTAATATACCATCTCTAGCCTGATCTTGATATGATTTTTCTTTAATTTCCAAACTTGTAATTTCTTTGAACATAAAGAGATGAAACCTTGAGTAGAATTGGCTGAGACAGTTTTCAATGTGCTTCTTCCAGTCAATATCACTTGTATGTTCGATGAAATTGAGTTCCATTGGTAAAGAGGAGAAAACATGTAGCAAATAATATTGTGTGACAAACATATATTCTGAAGCACTAAGGTTTATGAACCAATGCCATTCCTTACTTTGTCTTAGAATAATTTCCACAACTTGTAGAGTATAAGAAACCATGGGAACTAATCATTTCTATTTGTAACTTCCCTCTAGAAGTGAATGTTTTTTCTTCATTTCTTCTCAGTCAACTGATATTTTTCAAGGGACTTCTTATGCCCAAAAAATTAACCATCCAATTTTGGGCCAGAACTCTCAATAGAAGAAAAAATTGCGAAACGCACTCCAAATATAATGGCTGTAAAATCTAATAAATATACTACAAAACCACAGTCGTGAATGTTTCAATGAAAACAACCTATTAATACACATGCATTCCACCAAGGTAAGATTCTTCTTTTTGACTGATTAATTCTCTGTAGGATTTTTTTTTCCATCTTGTAGAGGCACAGTATTAGAAACATTTCATGGAGGGAAAATGCCACTCATTGAATGCATCACTTTCAACATCAAAAGAGCCACTTTATATAAGAAACCTGACAATACACCTGTGAACTCAAGCAATCGATCACTTCACATCTGGACTAGAGCGATTTTCACCAATAACCTTGTTGGTCCCCATATATAACAACAATTATGATAAACTTCCATACATGGATCATTATCGTTGACTTTGGAACAATGCACTATGAGACCTCTGATACCCAGTATTACAAAGAAAATGAAAACACCAAAACTATGGTAAAATATTATTGGATGCTTTGATAATAGTTGGTCATGTCCATTACTGAATGAAATTTGGAATCTCCCATTTGTGTTCATCAAGTATGCAATTCCATCCATTACAACGATCATCTTTTGCACAGCCAAAAACAGGAGGACATCTCGAAACCTAAATTTTTGAACCTGACATTGAGCATTCAATAGATGAAAAATCTTGACACTCGGATTCTCTTCGACATGCATTGGTTCTCATCTATAACCTTGGCTTCCAAATAATACCATAAAAATCATCCTTCCTAGGAAACAAATCTATACTCCATGAACTGAAACTCAACGCATTTGGAATAAAACAATATACTTGACATTTGGCAACGCGAGTGCATTAATATATTCCACATTCAATGCATACAAGTATCATACAACTTAAACACGTTGTACACTTATAACATATGTGCTAGTGGGAAAACCCCCCTATGACTACACCAGGGTTTAGAATGTAGGCAGATCAATTAACCATTTAAAAGTGAACTACTTCTCTAACTACCCCAAGCATACCAAAAATAATACAATAAAATCAAAGATGATATGGATCGGGTAACTATACCTCTACTCCACGTCCGATGATGATCCCCTTGTGCTTGAAAGCTTCATTGACTGCACGCCTCCTCCCAAGGTTGGTCTACATTCAAAGACAGACAAACAGAAAGCTACAAGCATGTTATTCATATACAAATTAGGGTTAGATGTTAGAATGTCAAAACATAAACCATTAAAATCATTCAATACACCATGATTTGGGACAGGAAAAGTAATTATTTTATTAATAACTCAATGATTATACCTTTACAACCAAACACGACTACTTATCCATGAACCTAGTCTGGGATCCTCTTCACCAAGCTCCAAGTACACCTTTGTATCAAAATTATGATCTCTTCTTGGGAAGTGAATGGGTTCTGATGGAGGAAGAAGGGCTAATTGGGGAATCTCGAGGAAGTTCTCGCAAAAGGGCTGCAATTACTTGGGGCAAGGAGGGGATGTGAAATGGGAAGCGTTTCACTATTCTTATGTCTATATGTGGAATGAGACTGCAAAACCTCCTTTTATATGACAAAAGGATGGTTATTTGGTTGGGCGATGGGCTACAGGCGGTGGATTAGTTGGGAAACTACCTAATAGCCCATAATCTCAATGAATTCCTTACAACTTTTTATTTTTCACAATGTTTGCAAGTATACGTGGGATGTAGTGGTGAAACATGTGTACGTACGTGGGTTGTAGTGATGCAGCAAGTGTATGTACACAGGAAGTATTAGTGGAGGGTGCGTACATATTCAAAAAATGGTTTTTTTAGAAGAGAAACTCAGTGATGGCTTGGAAAAAAAAGCAAGTAAGAGGGCCAAAGGCCAGGTATGCATGTGTAGAGAAATTTAGGGTTATAACGATGTGATGACAATGGAACTCCTCATGGTGATGATAAATATTGTTGTTGATACCTAGCATCTCATGCACCTTACACTTACATGTGTTTTTGATAGGTTATCTTCTTTCCTGTGCAAGAGATTTATCCCACACGTATAGAAAATAAATCGACTCTTTTTTTTATATGCATAGGCAATTTTATAATCCCTTGACGTGTTGTGCAAGACTAAATATCCCTTGTGGGAATCCTCCTCATGGCCTTGTGTGTGTTGATGTGATGCCTTGTGAATTAGTTCTTTATGTGACTTGGAATATGATAGAGCCTTGGTAATGCACTTAAGACAAAAACATTCTTGAATTGGAGATTGGATACAAAACCCAATATTTTTTTTTAATTTACCCAAAACCAATAAAATAATACCAAGATAACAATTTAGGTATAAATACCCATTTTTTTTATTTTTTCCAAAATGAATAATAAAAGACTCAATTATATTAGGAATGGAACAAGCTTTATCATTTCAGATATCTTGAAGAAGAAAGGAAAAATTTATAAAATGGGCAATAGGCTAGTGCAATTGGCGTAGGTGTGGAAAATTTTATGATGCAAATTTGAGCACTAACATTTGGCTCCACAAGGGATGGCATGCTACCTGGGAGATGCCAAGAACTTATGTAGACTTGATGCCTTACCTATTGGTCTTATGGAGTCTTTCACCTCGTTCCAAACCTGTGCAATATATCCAAACAAACTGAAAGAGCTACTGAAAATATCACACTACAACTGAATATTGAAAACAAACATACTAGCGCATACTGTAATCTATCCCTACTGTAAAAAATTAAGCAAACAAAATTCTCATGAAGAGAGCTTATACTCTAACTAGCTCTCCAATTTTCTCAAGTGAAAGCAAATTTCAATAGCAGCCATGAAAGTATCTTTATGACTGATAAAATATCATCTATGCAACTGATTAATAAATGATAGTAAATATATATCAACATCCATAGAAAATTATTTGGAAAATCATATTCACCTTGATAAGTGGGTGGTATGATAAAATATGAAAACTTCAAAGAATTTGAAAAATAAGAATCCAACACAAGTGTTATTGGGTCTTCAAAACCAAGATCAAAAACCTGTTGATTCAAAAGAGATTCTTGCCACTGCATGAAATGTCTTTTACTGAGAAAAATATGACCTCCTTGTTCCTCAAACGACATCTCTTTGGCATAATTCATTTCATTACAATCAGGAGTAGCAAAATTTATTTGATCATGCAATTAAAATCCCTTACTAAAATGTCCCAAATCTAATTTATTCTTACCTCCTTCATCCTACTCCTATACATGCAAATCTTCAACATAAGCCTGATCTCGAAATCTATCACAAACCTGAAATTTATTCTCAATTTCTTTATCATCCACAAACAAATGTGCTAATGATGAAGGTCTTCTTTCTCTAAAAAAAAATACAAGATCGGGGTGTTGAGCTTCTAAATATTACATCATGGAAACAATTTCAGTAGGTCGGATCTCCAAAGTCATACTGCAAATAAAACTGTCAAACCTCTTGTTCAATGTAGCTAGGATTTCATCCTTTTCTCTCATTAAAGAATAAAAACCAGTTAAATATTGATTGAAGGATTTGCTTCCACCCCAATATCTTGAAAATGCACCATATAACGCATCCCACAAACCAATGGAACCAACCTATAGATTTTTAAACCACAAAGAAGCATCCCCAACCAAATATTTGGAAAATAACCTCATGACAACATCCTCATGCATTATTTCCAAATTGTCAATGAAAATTTGAAAAGATCTCAAATGATTCCCAGCTATGATATGGTCTTCCCCAATAAAAAGAGGCAAATATTCTAAATAATTGGGAGGGTAAGGATGAAGAGTAGATGGAATCTTTAAGGGTTTAAAAATGTTCTCCTTAATTCTAGACTACACATTAGTGGGATGAGCACTAGGTACATGTTTATTAATTGGGTCGGTTTTCATTGATGTCAACCCTTGAAAAAAGTCTGGTAGCAAATTATGGTAGCAAAAACGTTTGGGTAATGGAACCAAGTTTGTTTGATGTATAATGGTATGAGTTTTAATATATTTTAAGGAAATATTATTCTATATGGATATTACATGTCATTCCATTTCTGATGGTATGTGGAATGTCAAATAACTCCTCACAGTTAGAGAGTTATGGCCATGTGAAGTTGGAGAACCCTCATGAGTCATCTAGAAGCCCCAAAATGTCAAAGTAGTCAAAGTGGTTGCAAAGAAGAAATTATTTAAATAATATTATTCTATATGGATATTACATGTCATGACATTTCCAGTGGTATGTGGAACGTCACATAACGCCACACGATTAGAGATTTATGGCCATGTGAAGTTGGAGAACCCTCATGAGTCAACTAGAAGTCCCAAAAGGTCAAAGTAGTCAAAGTGGTTGCAAAGAAGAAATTATTTAAATAATAAAGTGAAGTGATGAGTGTACTATAAGTCAAAGTGGATACAAAAGAAATTATTTAAATAATAAAGTTAATGGAGAAATTACTAAGTGGACAAGTGGTTATAATTGGGTTAGCCATAAAATAAGGAAAGTGGTTTAAGATGGTTATAAGGTAACCCCTTGAGGAAGCTACATAAAAGTATAAATAAAAGGAAAGGGTCTCTAATTTTAATTAAACTTAAGCATATTAAATATCTATAAGTGAATGAGGCAACCAAAGGATATCTAAGGTGAATTTCAGAGGGAAGGTGAAGTAAAGAAATATGAAATTCAAGGGAGGATAAATTATTTTGATGATGCTTTCTAAGGTATGTTATTTACAGGCCATCTTACCATTTTCGCAATAACGTTTTTTCTAGAATGATATAGAACACGAAATATAGAGGTTGTTGAGGAAACATATCCAAGTATCTTTGATAAAAAATTCATCTTTTGGGTCGTTGTATTTTTGGAGTTACATTTTGTGGCAAATAGGGTTTGTGGCTAGTCCTGAAACTAGTCTAAAAAAGGTGTTTCGGGTAAAAACGTCATAACTTATTCATAACAGATTCAAATTTGGTAATACCAAATGTACTGATTAGAGTACAAGCTGTAGTATTATGTGTACCATTTTCATATCCATACAACAAACATTTTTTGTGGGAAAGGCTCTAAAAGTTAGCTCTCTAGAATAAGCCAAAATTTAAAATGGTATGCCATTTTTGCTATAACTCTTTTTTTGAGAGGTTCCAAGTATTTAAACCTGCAGGAATTGCACAAAAGACACTGAAGAACATTGTGTATTGTTTTAAGATCTTTATTCATTACAGGTACATAGTTATGATTATTTCAAGTTAGGGTTGTTGACTAATCCAAAATTAGTCATGTGAGACTAAAGTAAAGTTTGATGAAAATGCTAGTCTCTTGTTGTTAAAGTTAAGGAAGCTTTGCAGGTATGTGATCATATAAATCAGGTCTATTACAAACTTACAAATCAGATTTGGATGATGAAATTGTTGAGGGCTTTTGGTTGAGGTACATGTTGAGTACATGGTTAAGACAAGTAGTTGATGAGTTGGCACATATATGAGGTGTATAATTGATGATGTTGGTACATCTTGATGTGTCATATTTTATGTGTATTTGATGCATGATTGGTACATATTTGGTGTATGGTTGATGCACTCGTTCATGGTACAAGTTGAGGTACAGTTTGGTACATGGTTGATGCACTTGTTTATGGTACAGGTTGACTACAACTTGTTTATGGTACAGGTTGATTACAAGTTGATTGGTACAATTTTACAACAATATATCTCATAGTGATAGTGTGACAGTGGTTCCATCATTCTACTTATACGTCAGGGTGGTTGGATGGGGAAAGGACAGGTGGTTGTAGCCACCTACCGGTTGTAGCCAGAGAACATAGGGGGTTGTAGCATCCTTCTGGTTGTAGCCAAAGAATTGGGGAGTTGGAGCTTCCCTCAGGTTGTAGCTTGAGAAACTAGGGGGTTGGATCATCCTTCCAATTGTAGCTGGAAAATAAAGGAATTTGTTGCTTCCAATGAATGTAATTCTAAAAGACATATCAGAAAAATTATTATGTGGTTTTCTCCCGCTTTGGGTTTCCACATAAAAATATTGGTGTACTATGTATGTGTATTATTGTTCAATTGTTGATTGTTTATTTACTCTGCAACTATTGGATGATAATGCTACATTCATATAAAAATTGCATTTTATGGTTAAAAAATATTAAATTTCTCTATTAATGATTCACCCCCCTTCTCAGTAATCCAACAATTGGTATCAAAGTAGGTTCCTTCAGGAAACAGTTTAACCACCGAAAGGAGATCATGGATAGTTCTGAGAATGGAGTACCACTATTTAATGGTCAAAATGGTTTAAAGTATGAGCTATGGAGTGGAAGGACGAAAATATTTTTACAGGCATGGGGGTATTGTATTTGGCTATCAATCGTTACAGGATATCATAGTTCAAAAAGGGAAAAGACTGCAGCCAAGAAGGAATTGAAGAATAATAACAAAATAGCAATGGATTTCATCGGGTAAGGATTACCGAATCTAGTAAGAGAAAAGGTTGGTAAATGTTCATTAGCCAAAGAAAATTGAGATAATTTACATGATATATATTCTTCACCCATCACACATTCAAAAAATTCCAAAGAAGATGAAGGTACATATCAAGAAGAAATATGTTCACCATGTCAAACAGATTCATAAGATGAAGAGTACATAATAAATAGAGGTATGTTGGTTTGATTTAATTGTGAAAAATGCGGACATCTTGAAATTCCAAAGAAGATGAAGGTACATATCAAGAAGAAATATGTTCACCATGTCAAACAGATTCATAAGATGAAGAGTACATAATAAACATAGGTATGTTGGTTTGACTTAATTGTGAAAAACACAGACATCTTGAAATAGAATGTCATGAAGGAAATAAGACAGAAAAACTAATTGAAAAAGAAGACAATTATGAAGAAGAATTGATCAATGCTTTAGATGAACTAAGAAAAGAAAGAGAAGAAAACAAGTCACTCAAGAAAGAATTGATGAAACAAAAGGAAAGTGCTCAATTTTTTTAAGAAGCCCAACACGTCATCAAGAACTTAAGAACTCAGCTAGAAGAAGCCAGAAAGATCGAAAAAAATCTTAAATATCAAAAGAAGTATTTGGAAGCCAACATAGTAGCACAGAAGGAAGAAGAAGAAATGAGAGAAACAATATTGACATATCATCTTAAGGAAAGAACTAATGATATAAACCATCTTGAGGAAGATTTTGGTCAAGAAGAGAAAGGACTTGAATAATAAATAATCACATTAAAAATCCATCTTGAAGAAGCGAAAAGAACAAAAGAAGTCATGAAGTCTCAGATAATGAAGAAAGAAGAAGAGGTTGAGAATCTTGAATAAGAAGTTGTCACATTGAGAAGTAAAATCGCCAAACTCAACAAGAACGTTGAAGAGACAAAAACATCCACATCAGTTATAGAGAATGAAGAGAAGCACTCTAGGTTTCTATAAAAGAAGAATGAAGAAAATAGAATGAGTTATGCAGAAGTAATTAAAGGAATGAATCATGGTCAACCAGAATCTAAGAAAACTATTAAAGATACATCTTCAATAAGACCATCCATGTTCAAGTCACAAAGAAGCTTCAATCATGATCATGCTCATTCAAGGAAGAAATTCATAAGGACTACACCGCAAATAATATCATTCACTCCCAGGTATGCAAATTTCTTTTATGTTCATTGTTTTTATTGTACTAATTTTAGACATAAGGTTGGAGATTGCAGAGATTATAAAAATGTTCAAGCAAGAAATGCATGTGTGGCCCCACGTAACATTGAATGTTACAAATGTCATAACTATGGACACATAACTAGTGATTGTAGAAGCATGATCTATACTTCCATGAAAGAGAACATTGATATCATATATAAGAAAGTATGGATAAGAAAACACCAAGAACAAGTGAACAAAGACCAAGTCCCATAGATTGCAAGATTGGCAATAAGACGAGATGAAGAAAATGCTACAGAGAAAAAGAAAGATGTCAGATACAAAAAGGTTTGGAAAATAACTGAAAGAAAAGAAGGATGTGTAAATAAGGAATAGTTTCAAGAGATTGTACTTTCAAGCATTGTAGTGAAACATGAATCCACAGACAAAAAGAAAGAAGTTAGAGCACAGAGAGATGATGAATCTACCAATGAAGATGATGATGAATACACATCAGAGAAGGAATTGTTATGAGCCATCTGTCTTAAAGACTCTCAGGTAACATGAATATTAGACAGGGGGAGTCTATGCGATAATTGTGACAGACTAAAGAACCATCCTTCGAGTAGCTTGTAGAGTTTGAGTAGACAGATCCAGAGCAGTCAGTTAGAAGAAGTACAGTTTACTAGTTGTAGTAGTGAAGAATTCATGATAGTATAGTGATAAATGGGTAATCATTATGAACAATTGTACAATAGATTCTTGGACAGTATGGACAGATATGGATTTGTAAAAAAACTTAGAAGGTTTGGAAAGATATATGACAGTGGATGAGAGAATGGATTCATAGATTGGTTCAGAGAGTGGTTCAAAGAAAAATGAACATTATGAATGTTAATTACACAGGAATTGGCTCGAAAAATTCTAATGGATTCCAAATTGACAGATATTTCTTGGACACATGCAGTGCTTACAATAGTTTACATTCAAAATAGAGTAATGCTCAGAAACAACAATGATGAAACTCCCTATGAGATATGGAAAGGAATACCAGCAAATGTGAAGCACTTCAAAATATTTGGAATCAAATGCTACATCAAAAGAGAAGATGGAAGAATGGGAAAGGTTGACTCTTGTGTGGAAAAAGGAGTACTGTTTGGTTACTCAAGTACAAGGAAAACATACAAGTGTTACAATCTGAGATTGAACAAATATGTGGAAAGCATCAATGTAACAATTGATGAAACATGTGGATGAGAATCAAAGGAAGAAGAAAATGAATCAGTGGAACAAATTTACGAAGAAGAAGCAAAATATGAAGAGGAAGATGAAGAAGTTGGACATAAGTAGAAGATAAAGTTCACCAAGTGCCTCCAAAGACACCTAGCAAATGAGTACAAAAGAATCATCCTTCAAATCATATTATCGGAAACAAGGATGCAAGATTTGAGACTAGAAGAAGAATACGTTCACTAGAACAAATGCACCTAGCACTCTTATCTATGATTGTACCAAACCGTTTTGAAGAGGCCAACAACGATGAATTCTAGAATAAGGCCAAGGATGAAGAATTGGATCAAATAGACACTTGGAAATTGGTTCCAAGACCAAAGAATAAGAATGTGATTGGCACAAAGTGGGTTTTCATAAATAAATTGAGTGAAGATGGAAATGTTACAAGGAACAAAGCTAGATTGGTATGTAAAGGATATGCACAGGTTCAAGGAATCAACTTTGAAGAGACATTTTCCCCAGTTGCTAGAATGGAAGCAATCTGATTGCTTTTAGCTTATGCATGCTCCAGAAATATTAAAGTATATCATATGGATGTGAAATCATATTTTATGAATGGGGAACTTGAATAATAAGTCTACATCGAACAACCAGAAGGATTTCAATTGTCAGAGAATGCAAATTACATGTGCAAATTGAAGAATGCCTTGTATAGTATTAAATGGGATCCTACAGCATGCTACTCTAGACTGGATAAATATCTATAGCAGGCACGGTTTAGAAAAGGAAGTGCAGAAAATAACCTCTACATCAAAGTAACTCAAGATAGTAATTTACAATTGAAGTTTATGTTCATGATATTATTTTTGGAAGTAATGATGACAGGTTAAGACATAAATTTGCAAAGGATATGCAGAATGAATTTGAAATGTCATTACTTGGAGAACTATCCTTCTTTCTGGGTCTTTAGTTACATCAAATAAACAAAGGAATTTTTATTTCTCAAACTATATATATCAAAGAAATGCAAATGAGCTTCAGAATGGAATATTGCAAACCAGTTACCACTCCTATGCAAACCAGTTGCAAGTTGAGAAAAGATGATGATTCAAAGTATACAGATGAGAGGCAATGCAGGTCAATGATTAGAAGCTTACTATATGTGACAACATCCAGACAATATGTAATGCGGGCAGTTGGATAGGTGGCACAATTTCAAGTAGCACCAAAGGAGTCACATGTATTAGCAGTGAAGAGGATTTTTAGATATATCAAAGGAACATAAGAGTTTTCATTATGGTATCCAAAAGGAAAGGATATATCACTTATTGCCTACACATATGTAGATTGGTTAGGTTGCATTGATGACCAAAAAAACACCAGTGGAGCAACATTCTACTTGGTTGAGTGTTTAGTATCTTGGTTAAGAAAGAAACAATCATCAGTATCTTTATCTACAATCGAAGCAGAGTATATTGCAGTAGCAGAATGTTGTACTCGGGTTCTATGGATTAAAAAAACTTTGAAAGATATACAATATGAGTATGATGAGCTCATTCCAATCTATTGTGATAATACAAGCGCCATCAGTATCTCAAAGAAACCATTGATGCACTCCAAGACAAAGAACATTCCAATTAAGTATCACTTTCTATGAGAACAAGTTGCAGAGAAGAACATCATAGTTGAATATGTGGGAAAAAAAGAACAAGTGGCGAACATCTTTACAAAATCACCTCCAAGGGAATCCTTTAAGTATTTTCTCTACAGACTCAGAGTAATTTCTACTCCAAAATGAATGCTTTTGAATTCTTATCTTATATGTCTCATATGTACATGAGGAAGCACCATAAAAACGACAGTTCAGGTTGGGAGATCAGATTTAGGAAGAGTTCATTCAGGGGGGGTATCCCCAAGGACAATTTAGTTAGAGGGAGCATCCTCGGATGGAAAGATATATTTTCCATTGATGACAAAGGGGTAGAGATTTATTAGATATAGAGCACAGAGGCATGGTTCCAAGCGGATCATGAGTGATATGACTTCATTATTGCATGATATGACTTCAGTATTGAATCATATTGTTTCCATCAATGCCAAAAGGGGATATTGTTGATTAATTGGGTTGGTTTTCATTGATGTCAACCCTTGAAGAAATTCCGGTAGCGAATTTTGGTAGCACAATGGTTTGGGTAATGGACCCAAGTTTTTTTTATGTATAATGGTATGAGTTTTAATATATTTGAAGGTAATACTATTCTAGATGGATATTACATGTCATTCCATTTTTTGTCGTATGTAGAATGTCACATAACTCCTCACGGTTATATAGTTATGGCCATGTGAAGTTGGAGAACCCTCATGAGTCATCTAGAAGCCCCAAAAGGTCAAAGTAGTGAAAGTGGTTGCAAAGAAGAAATTATTTAAATACTACTATTATAGATAGATAGTACATGCCATGTCATTTTTGGTGGTATGTGGAATGTCACATAACTCCTCATGGTTAGATATTTATGGCCATGTGAAGTTGGAGAACCCTCACGAGTCATCTAGAAGCCCCAAAAGCGCAAAATAGTCAAAGTGGTTGCAAAGAAGAAATTATTTAAATAATAAAGTGAAGTGATGAGTGTACTATAATTCAAAGTGGATATAAAATAAAGTATTTAAATAATAAATTCAATGGATAAATTACTAAGTGGAAAAGTGGTTAGAAGTGGGTTAGACCTCAAATAAGGAAACTGGTTTAAGATGGTTAGAAGGTAACCCCTTGAGGAAGCTACATAAACGTATAAATAAGAGGAAAGGGTCTCTCATTTTAATTACACTTGAGAATATTGAATATCTATAAGTGACTGAGGTAACCAAAGGATATCTAAGACCAATTTCAGAGGGAAGGTGAAGTAAAGAAGGCCAAAATTCTAGGGAGGATAAATTATTTTCATGATTCTTTCTAAGGTATGTTATTTGCAGGCCATCTCACCATTTTCGCAATAACATTTTTTCTAGAATGATTCAGACTGCAAAATATGGAGGTCGTTGTTGAAACATATCCAAGTATTTTTGATAAAAATTTCAGCTTGTGGGTCATTTTATTTTCGGAATTACACACCATGGAAAATAGGGTTTGTGGCTAGTCCTAAAACTAGTCTAAAACATGTGTTTCGAGTAAAAACGTCATAACTTTTTCATAACGGATACAAATTTAGGATGACCAAATGTATTGGTTAGATTAAAGGCTGTAGTATTCTATGTACCATGTTTATATCCATACAACAAAGATTATGTGTGGGGCACGCTCTACAAGTTCACTCTCTAGAATAAGCCAAAATTCAACAAGGTATGCCATTTTTGCTATAACTCATTTTATGAGAGGTTCCAAGCAATGAAACCTAGATGAATTTCACAAAAGACATTGAATAACACTGTCTACTATTTTCATATCTTTATTCATTACAGGTAAATAGTTATGATTATTTCAAGTTAGGGTTGTTGACTAATCCAAAATTAGTCATGTGAGACTAAAGTAAAGTTTGATGAAAATGTTAGTCTCTTGCTTTTAAAATTAAGGACGGTTTGCAGGTATGTGATCATATACATTAGGTATATTATAGAGTTACAAATCATATTTGGATGATGAAATTGATGAGGGATTTGGGTTGAGGTACATGTTCAGTACATGGTTGAGACAAGTAGTTGATGATTTGGCACATACATGAGGTGTATAGTTGATGATGTTGGTACATCTTGATGATTCATAGTTTATGTGTATTTGATGCATGATTGGTACATATTTGGTGCATGCTTGATTCCACAGGTTGAGGTACAGGTTGGTGCATGGTTGATGCACTTGTGTATGGTACAGATTGATTATAGGTTGTTTATGGTACAGGTTGATTACAGGTTGTTTGGTGCAAATTGATTGGTACAAATTTATAGCAGTATATCTCACAGTGATAGTGTGACAGTGGTTCCATCACTCTACTTCTATGTCAGTTAGGTTGGATGGGGCAAGGACAGGTGGTTGTAGCCACCTTCCGATTGTAGCCAGAGAACATAGGGGGTTGTAGCCTCCTTCTGGTTGTAGCCATAGAATTGGGGAGTTGGAGATTCCGTCAAGTTGTAGCCTGAGAAACTAGGGGTTGGAGCCTCCTTCTAGTTGCAGCTGGAAAACAGAGGGAATTATTGCTTCCAATGAATGTAATTCTTAAAAACATATAAGAAAAAGCATTCCATGGTTTTTTCCCGCTTTGGGTTTCCACGTAAAAACATTAGTGTATTGTGTATGTGTATGATTGCTCATTTGTTCGTTGTTTATTTACTCTGCAATTATTGGATGATAATGATACATTGATATAACACTTGCATTTTATGGTTAAAAGGGATTAAATTTCTCTATTATTGATTCACTGCCCCTCTCAATAATCCAATGATTTGTTTCATAGCAAGTTCCTTCAGGAAAAAATTTAACCACTAGAAGGAGATCATGGATTATTCTGAGAATGGAGTACCACTATTTAATGGTCATAATGGTTTAAATTATGAGCTATGGAGTGGAAGGAAGAAAGTATTTTTACAGGCATAGGGGTATTATATTTGGCTATCAGTTGTTATAGGATATGATAGTTCAAAAAGGACAAAGACTACAACCAAGAAGGAATTGAAGAAGAATAAAAAATAGCAATGAATTTCATCTCGGAAGGATAACCTAATCCGATAAGTGAAAATGTTGGTAAATGTTCATCAGCCAAAATAGTTTGGGATAAGTTACATGATATATATTCTTCACCCATCGCAGATTCAGAAAATGCCAAAGAAGAGGAAAGTATAGATCAAGAAGAAATATGTTCACCATGTCAAACAGATTCAAAAGATGAAAAGTACATAATAAATAGAGGTCTGTTGTTTTTCTTTAATTATGAAAAACACAGACATCTTGAAATAGAATGCCATGAAGGAAATGAGACAGAAAAACTAATGGAAAAGAAAGACAATTATGAAGAAGAATTGATGAGTGCTTTAGATGAACTAAGAAAAGAAAGAGAAGAAAACAAGTCACTCAAGAAAGAATTGATGAAACAAAAGGAAAGTGCTCACATTTTTGAATAAGCCCAACAGGTCATCAAGAACTTAAGAACTCAGATAGAAGTAGCCAGAAAGATCGAAGAAAATCTTAAATTTCAAAAGAAGTATTTGGAAGCCAACATAGCATCACAGAAGGTAGAAGCAGAAATGAGAGAAAAGATGTTGACAGATCATCTTAAGGAAAGAACTAACGACCTAAACCATCTTGAGGCATATTTTAGTCAAGAAGAGAAAGGACTTGAATAAAAAATAATCACATTAAAAATCCATCTCTAAAAAGAGAAAAGAACAATAGAAGTCATGAAGTCTCAGATAATGAAGAAAGAAGAAGAGGTTGAGAAGCTTGAAGAAGAAGATTTCACATTGAGAAGTAAAATCGTCCAGCTCAACAAGAATGTTGAAGAGAAAAAAACATCTCTTTCAGTTATAGAGAATGAAGAGAATCACTCTAGGTTTCTAGAAAAGAAGAATGAAGAAAATAGAAATAATTATTCAGAAGTTCTCAAAGGAAGGAATCATGGCCAACCAGAATGTAAGAAAACTATTAAAGATACATCTTCAAGAAGACCATCCATGTTCAATCCACAAAGAAGCTTCAATCATGATCATGATTAGTCAAGGAAGAAATTCAGAAGGACTACACCACAAAGAAGATCATTCACTCCCAGGTATGCAAATTTATTTTATGGTCATTGTTTTTATTGTACTAATTTTGGACATGAGGTTGCAGATTGCAGGGATTATAAAAATGTTCAATCAAGAAATGCCTATGTGGCCCCATGTAACATTGAATGTTACAAATGTCATAACTATGGACACATAGCTAGTGATTGTAGAAGCATGATCCATACTTCCATGAAACAAAACATTGATATCAGATATAAGAAAGTATGGATAAGAAAACACGAAGAACAGGTAAACAATGACAATGTCCTAGAGATTGCAAGATTGGAAATACAACAAGATGAATAAAATTCTACAAAGAAAAAGAAATATGTTAGATACATAAAGTTTTGGAAAATAACTGAAATAAAAGAAGGACAGGTAAATAAGGAACAGGTTCAAGAGATTTTCTTTCAAGCATTGTAGTGAAAGATGAATCCAAAAACAAAAATAAATATGTCAGAGCTCAAAGAGATGATGAATCTACCAATGAAGACGATGATGAATACACATCAGAGAAGGAATTGTTTTTTGAAATCCATCTTAGAGACTCTCAAGTAACATGAATATTAGATAGGGGGGGTTTATGCGATCGCTATGACAGACCAAAGAACCATCCTTTGAGTAGCTTGCAAAGTTTGAGTAGACAAATCTAGTGCAGTCAGTTAGTAGAAGTACAATTTGATAGTTGTAGTAGTGAAGACTTTATGATAGTATAGTAATAAATGGGTCAACAATATGAACAGTTGTGCAATAGAGTCTTGGATAGTATGGACATATATGGATTTGTAAGAACACTTAGTAGGTTTGGAAAGATATATGACAGTGGACGAGAGCATGGATTCATATATTGGTTTATAGAGTGGTTCAGAGACAAAGGAACATTATGGATGTTAATTACACAGGAAATGGCTCGAACAATGATAATGGATTCCAAATTGACAGATATTTTTTGGACACGTGCATTTGTTATAGTAGTTCACATTCAAAATAGAGTAATGCTCAGAAAAAACAATGACAAAACTCCCTACGAGCTATGGAAAGGAAGACTAGCAAATGTGAAGCACTTCATAATATTTGGAAGCAAATGTTACATCAAAAGAGAATATGGAAGAATGGGAAAGTTTGTCTCTCATGTGGACAAATGAGTACTTTTTGATTACTCAAGTACAAGGAAATCATACAAGTGTTACAATCTGAGATTGAGAAAAGTTGTGGAAAGCATTAATGTAATAATTGATGAAGCAGGTGGACGAGAATCAAAGGAAAAAGAAAATGAATTAGTGGAACGACTTTAGGAAAAAGAAGAAAAAGATGAAGAATAAGTAGAAGAGGAAGATGAAGAAGATCGGATAGAAGTTGAAGAGTAATTTCAGCAAGTGCCTCCAAAGACACCTAGCAAATGAGTACAAAAGAATCATCCTTCATATCAGATTATCAGAAATAAAATGCAGGAGTTGAGACTAGAAGAAGAATCTGTTCACCAAAACAAATGCACCTAGCACTCTTATCTATGATTGAACCAAATAGTTTTGAAGAGGACAGCAAGGATGAATTCTATAATAAGGCCATGGATGAAGAATTGGATCAAATAGACACTTGGGAATTGGTTCCAAGACCAAAGAATAAGAATGTGATTGGCACAAAGTGGGTTTTCAGAAATAAATTGAGTAAATATGGACATGTTACAAGGAACAAAGCTAGATTGGTATCTAAAGGATATGAACAAGTTGAAGGAATCGACTTTTAAGAGACATTTTCCCCAGTTTCCATAATGGAATAAATTTGATTGCTTTTAGCTTATGCATGCTCCAAGAATATTAAAGTGTATCAGATGGACGTGAAATAATATTTTTTGAATGGGGAACTTGAAGAAGAATTCTACATCAAACAACTAGAAGGATTTCAGATGTTAGAGAATGTAGATTATGTGTACAAATTGAAGAAGGCCTTGTATGGTCTAAATAGGCTCTTAGACCATGGTACTCTAGACTGAATAAAAATCTACAGCAGGAAGGGTTCAGAAAAGGAAGTGCAGAAAATAACCTCTACATCAAGGTAACTAAAGTAGTATTTTATTAATTGAAGTTTATGTTGATGATATTATTTTTGGAAGTAATGATGATAGGTTAAGCCAGAAATTTGCAAAGGATATGCATAATGAATTTGAAATGTCATTACTTGGAAAACTAACCTTCTTTTTGGGCCTTCATATACGTCAAAGAAACCAAGGAATTTTTATTTCTCAAACTAAGTATATCATAGAAATCCTAAAGAGGTTCAGAATGGAAGATTACAAACCAATTACCACTCATATGCAAACCAATTGGAAGTTGAGAAAATATGATGATTCAAAGTCTACAGAATAGAGGAAATACAGGTCAATGATTGGTAGCTTACTATATGTGACAACATCCAGACCATATGTAATGCAGGCATTTGGACTGGTGGCACAATTTCAAGAAGCACTAAAGGAATGACATGTATTAGCCGTGAAGAGGATTTTCAGATATATCAAAGGAACATAAGAGTTTGGATTACGATATCCAAAAGGAAAGGATATATCACTTATTTCCTACACATAAGTAGATTGGGCAGGTTGTGTTGATGACCAACGAAGCACTAGTGGAGCAACGTTCTACTTGGGTGAGTGTTTAGTATATTGGCTAAGAAATAAAAAATCATCGATATCTTTATCTACAATCAAAGGAGATTATATTGTAGCACCAGGATGTTGTACTCAGGTTCTATGGATGAAACAAACTTTGACAAATATAGAGGTTAATTATGATGAGCCCTTCCAATCTATTGTGATAATATAATCCCCATAAGTATCTCAAAGAAACTAATGATGCACTCCAATACAAAGCACATTCCAATCAAGTATCACTTTTTATGGGAACAAGTTGCAGAGAAAAACATCAGAGTTGAATATGTGGGCACAAAAGAACGAGTGGCAGACATCTTTACAAAACCACTTCCACGAGGATCCTTTGAGTATCTTCGCCAAAGACTCAGAGTAATTTATACTTCAAAATGAATACTTTTGAATGTTTATCTTATATGTCTCAGATGTACATGAGGAAGCACCATAAAGAGGACAGTCCAGGTTGGGAGATCAATTTCAAGAAGCGTTCAGTCAGGGGGAGTATCCCCAAGGACAGTTCAATTAGGGGGAGCAGCCCCAGATGGAAAGATACCTTTTCCATTTATGACAAAGGGGGAGAGATTTATTAGATGCAAAGAACAGAGGCATGGTTCCAGGGGAAGCGATGGTCATAGGGGGAGCATGAGTGATATGACTTTAGTATTGCATGATATGACTTCAGTCTTGCATCAAAGTGTTTCCATCAATGCCAAAGGGGAATATTGTTGATTAATTGGGTTGGTTTTCATTGATGTCAACCCTTGAAGAAAGTCTGATAGTGAATTCTGGTAGCACAAATGTGTGGGTAATGGACCCACGTTTGTTTGAAGTATAATGGTATGAGTTTTAATGTATTTTAAGGTAAAACTATTATGTATGGATATTACATGTCATGCCATTTCCGATGGTATGTGGAATGTCACATAACTCCTCAAAGTTAGATATTTATGGCCATGTGAAGTTGGAGAACCCTCATGAGTCATCTAGAAGCCCCAAAAGGTCAAAGTAGTCAAAGTGGTTGCAAAGAAGAAATTATTTAAATAATATTATTCTAGATGGATAGTACATGTCATGTCATTTTCGGTGGTATGTGGAACATCACATAACTCCTAACGATTAGAGAGTTATGGCCATGTGAGGTTGGAGAACCATCATGATTCATCTAGAAGCCCCAAAAGGTCAAAGTAGTCAAAGTGGTTGCAAAGAAGAAATTATTTAAATAATAAAGTGAATTGATGAGTGTACTATAAGTCAAAGTGGATACAAAAGAAATTATTTAAATAATAAATTTAATGGATAAATTACTAATTGGACAAGTGGTTATAAGTGGGTTAGCTCTAAAATAAGGAAAGTGGTTTAAAATGGTTAGAAGGTAACCCCTTGAGGAAGCTACATAAAAGTATAAATAAGAGGCAAGGGTCTCTCATTTTAATTACACTTGAGAATATTGAATATCTATAAGTGACTGAGGTAACCAAATGATATCTAAGGAGAACTTTGACACAGACCGCACCCTCTGCCTCGACAGAGACCTCTGCGTTGATCTCTCGGTCTTAAGGATAGTTCTAATTTTACCCTCGAGCCAGAGTGGATCCTTCGATTCTACCCTGAAATATTTATTTGAACTTGACCCACAGGTCTTTTCCGGCACCTCACATCCTTTAGCCCAGGTTCTTTCTCTGTTCCCAACAGAAAATCACAATCGGGTTTCAGGGTTTCACAATCCTCGATGTCGCAAACACTTGCTTCCTCGAATCCCCGATCTCCGATATCCCAATGCGCTCCCTTTCTGCTTCCATCCCTCCTGGATATGCCCCAAATGCATGCAACCTTATCTTATATGACCACACTCTTGCCTCTTATTGGGATTTGGTATTTCGAGAGTCGAAATGTATAAAACCTCTTGTCCACAGGATCCCCGATTTCCAGATTCTCGGTTTTTCGATTAAGGACTATTTATTTCGGGAAATTTCCCAAAAGCTTCGATCTCGGCCACGCGTCCTTAAGGATGGACGGTCCTCGCCACTTCGTGGTTTTCACCGTGAAAATTCCCGATGTCTCGCTATCATGAGATGACGTCAACTAGGTCCCACACGAGACTCTCTTTCCTTTCGGAAAATCGGACTTCACGATTCTGAAATGCATGTCCTCCTTGTCTCCAGGACTCACAAAATTTTGATCCTCGACTTTCTTCAGATCTCTGACACGCATCCCAAGTGGATGGATGGTTCAGATCAACCCTCGAGTTTCGTCAATTATATAAACCTAATCCACTTACCTATGTGAGTCCCGATGACCAAAATACCGATGGAGCTTCCGATCTCGTCCACGTGTCCCTACTGATGGACAATGTCGATCCTTTACGAGATTTCCAACATGGATTTTCCCGATCTCTTTCTCGTAGAACTTTCGATTTCACGAATGTCGAAATTCTGATGGTCGCGCCCCTCGTCGAAACTTTCCTCCTCCTGTTCATGAAGCTTAAACTTTATGCAACTCCTGGTCAATCCAATGACTGACGGGCATCTATGCGAAGATCCTACGGTCCACAATCCCCTGAGATTGAACTCTGGATGTAGCCGTAACCTCCTCGCTTATCTGGCAGATATGACAGCTGGCAGGATTTCGTTAACCCTCCCCACAGATTTCTAATCATCGGTCTCTTCCCTTTGATGATTTCTACGAAGAAAACCAAGGACTCTTCCCTGGACTTATCCGCTTGTGCTATGAACTTCTGATGCCCCTCAATGGTTTCAAAGGATTTACTCCTCCTAAACGTCTCGCAACTTTGAACCTCGAAGAGGATCTTTGCATGCACACCTTGAAACAACCTCAAAACATGTCTAAGTATTGAGTTTCTCTGACCCTGCACACTCCTACAGCAGCAGTCTTTTAACTCTTGCTCGGGTTCGCAACCCTGAACTTCACTTTGCCTACGCACTCCCTGCACGGCTCCTATGCCCAGCTGCAATTCTGGGGAAATGAGAACAAAAGTAAAAATATCTGAGCTTCAGAGACGCAACCCTGAATTCTTGTCGACACACTCCTTGCAGACACTTCCATTGCACTCCTTGTAGGGATTCTTACTCAAATAGAGAAATAATTGAAACACATTCCCTCTTCCTTTCAGACTTCAACTTAGAATATGAAATCATATACACATCATATCAAAGCAAATGTATACCGGGAAGCAAACATTCATGAGCATAACATCAATACACAAAGAACAACACAAAACCATGGATTTGAATCAAAGTTATCTATTAATCCAAATATCTGTACATGGGTGTTCTTACACAGCTCTCTGCGTGCTCTTGCTCTTCCTTCTTCAGAATAATGTTACAATGCACAATGAGGGTGTCTATATCCTGTTTCCCTCTTGCGCTCTCAAACAGTCTAATCTAGAATTAAATTCTATCTACCTGCATTAACTATATTAAATGCCTCCTACCTACTAAGGACGAGAGCGTATGGTTCAAGGCCCAATTACATTACATAAGTGCATATCTTCTTAAATGACTTCATTTAAGATGGTGCATCAATCCAAGGGATTTTCAAAATTTGTGCTGGTGCTTGTCCAGCTATCCATCATTTTCCGCACTGGCTCGCTTGATGTGGGAGATGCTCCTGCATCATACTCCCTCGCTTGAAAACTTTAATGGGCTCCTGTTCATGAGATCCTGCATGATCTGTCCATGCTTATGTATCTTCGCTTCATTCTCCCAGCTGGCATATTCAACTAGATGGTTCTTCCATTTGACCAGATACTCAAAGTATTGCTTTCGCCTGGTCCTCTTGCTAATTCTTTTATCTAGTATGCGTTCCATCTGTGGCTTCTCTGCAACTGGAATCTGCTTTTTCCACTGAACCTCTGACTATTCATCACTTGTTCCTGCTTCCTCAGCTTTGTATGGGTATAAATCTGAGACATTGAATATCGGAGAAATTCCAATCCCATCGGGTAATTCAATCTCATAAGAATTTGCCCCAAATTTCTTTAAGACCTTACATGGCCCGATTTTCTTCATCTTCAACTTATTATATGTTCCTCTCGGGAACCTTTCTTTTCTCAAATGTGCCAGAAATAGATCACCAACCTCAAACTGAAGTTGTCTTCTATGCTGATATGATCTTCGCTTAAACTCCTGACTTGATTGTAGCAATCGCTCCTTCACCTGACTGTGAAGTTATTTCATCGCCTCTGCGAAATCTTCTGCACTAGCTCTCCTAGTCGCAGTCTTTTTCGATTCCCTCAGTTCAGAAATTCCTCTCGGCTACATTCCATAAACAACCTAAAATGGACTCTGCCCTGTACTCCTGTTAACAGAGTCATTATACACAAACCCTGCCTGTGGTAATATATTATCCCACTGGCTGTGGTGTTCTGTTACCAGGCTTCTTAGCAAGTCTCCTAGACTTTTGTTTACCACTTCCATCTGTCCATCCATCTGAGGATGATAAGCCATACTAAATGACAAGTTAGTTTCCAGCTTCTTCCATAAGGTCCTCCAAAAATGCCCTATGAACTTTGTTTCTCGATCCGAAACAATACTCCTTGGCAACCCATGAAGTCGAATGATCTCTTTGAAAAACAAGTTTGCAATGTGAGTTGTGTCACTGGTCTTCTGACATGGAATGAAGTGTGCCATCTTAGAAAATCTATCCACCACCATAACTATTGAATCATAACCTCTTTGTGTTCTTGCCAACCCCAATACAAAATCCATGTTAATCGCATCCCGCGACCTCTCTGGTATGGGAAATGGTTGATAAAACCCTGCATTCCGCCTCTTTCCCTTTGAATGCTGGCAAATTCTACACCTGTCCATAAATCTTTTTGAATCCGCTCGCATTCCCAGCCAAAAATATGACTCGTTCAACTTCGTGAACTTCTTGTCATGACCAAAGTGTCCTGCCAATCCTCCACTGTGTTTTTCCTTCAACAAGTTCTCCCTCATGGAGCATTTCGGAATACACAGTTGATTGCCTATGAACAACAATTCTTCCTGGATCATGTATTCTATCCATGGGATTCTGTCTTTGAGAACTGGATTCTCAGCCACTTCATATGCCTCCTTAAAATCCTGATCATCTCTGTACATGTCCCTGAGATCATCAAAACCTAACGTCTTGACTTTGAACTTCTGTAACAACAAACATTTCCTGCTCAAAGCATCAGCCACTTTGTTAGCAGTACCAGAAATGTATTTAATCACAAAATTGAAATTTTGCATATATTCAACTCATTTGACATGTTTCTGATTCAACTTTTCTTGTTGAGTCACAAACTGCAGTGCATGATTGTCACTGTATAAAACAAACTTTTTCGGGATCAAGTAATGCCTCAATTTCTTCAATGCCTATATGACAACATAGAACTCCTTATCATAAGTGGAGTACTTCAATTTTTCTTCATTCATATTCTCACTAAAATACGCTATCGACCTGTCTTCCTGACTCAAGACTGCTCCGATTGCAAATCCGCTTGCATCGCATTTCACCTGAAATGTCTTCTGGAAATCCGGCAACACCAAAACTGGTTGTTCCGTGATCTTCCTCTTCAACAGATTAAAAATATTCTCAGCCTCTTCTGTCCAGTGAAAAGATTTGTGTCTTTTCTTCACGGTGTCCATCATCGCTGCGTTAATTCCACTGAAATTCCTGATGAATTTTCATTAGAAACTAGCCAATCCGTGAAAACTTCTCACCTCAAAAATATTTTTCGGTGATGGCCAATTCTTGATCACTTCCACCTTGTCTGGATCCATCCTCAACTCATTTTCCGAAATAACAAACCCCAAGTAAATGAGATCTGTCTTCATGAATGAGGATTTCTTAATGTTTATCAACAGCTTCTCCTGCTGCAATTTCTGCATCACTGTAGCAAAATGCTTCATATGCTTCACCGTTGTCTTACTGTAAACTAGTATGTCATCCAAATACACAATGAAAAACTTCCCTCTGAACTCCTTCAGGACTTCGTTCATCAACCTCATGAAGGTACTTGGTGCATTTGTTAATCCAAACAGCATAACAAGCCATTCATACAACCCCTCGTTTTTTTTGAATGCTTTCTTCCACTCATCACCTTCTCTCATGCGGATTTGGTGATAACCGCTTTTCAATTCAATCTTTGAAAAATATTTTTCTTGACTTAAGCAATCCATCAAATCATCCATCCTTGGCAATGGAAATATGTACCTGATGGTTATCTTATTAATTTCCCTTGAGTCAGTACACATCCTCCAGCCTTCGTCTTTCTTTGGACTGAGTACTATTGGAACAACACATGGACTCAAGCTTTCCATGACTAATCCTTTGTCCAACAAATCCTGGACTTGCCTCTTAACCTCTTCATTCTCTTGCGGAATCAACCTGTACGCGGATTTATTTGGAAAACTGGATCTTGGTATGAGATCAATATGATGACTCACACTTCTGATCAGTGGCAACGAATGAGGTAGTTCATCCAATATGATGTCAGCGAACTCTTCCAGCAGTTCCTGAACTTCCTCTGGTAAATCATCCACTCTTGTGCTAGTCAGAACAATCCTCGGCTTCCTGACAACAATGAACTGTGGATCCTCCTTCTTCTTAACTTCGTTAAGGAGTTCCTTACCACTCATGAGAAGTACTGTGTTGCTTACTTCCAGCTTCACCTCCTTATATTTTATTGGAAGCAACATGTGTGTCCTCCCATTCTTCTCCAGGGTGTATGTGTTCATTCTCCCATCATGAATTACATTTCTGTCATACTGCCATGGTCTACCCAGAAATAGATGACAAACATCCATAGGAATAAAATCACATAAAATCTTATCATTATATCCTCCTATCTTGAATTCAACTAAACATTGTTTAGTGACATTTACCTGATGTCTCTTTTGTAGCCATGAAACTCTATATGGACTTGGATGATCAATCATCTCCAGCTCCAGCTTCTCTACCATATCTATCAAAATGAGATTATCTGTGCTACCACTATCCAAAATGATCTTGCATACCCTGTACTTGGTCTTGCAAGTAGTCCTAAAAATTCTGGTCCTTTGGACTGAACTTTTCACCTCCTTCTCAGGTGTCAAAAGGACTTTTCGCATCATCAGCGATCGTCTTCCTTCAACATCTCCTACCTCAACATCTCACCTCTGTGCCTCGGCGATGTGAGTTTCTCCCCCTTCTTTCTTCTTATATGGACACTCATAAGACTTGTGCCCATTCTTTCTACATGTGAAGCATGTGATTACTCCACCTCTTCCTCTTCCTCTACCTCTAGTACGAGGAAAAGTATTGTTGTCAGCATAATCTCCTCTCTACTCAGTATGCTACCCTCTCTGTTCAGCATGTTGCTGCCCTTGCTGTGAGGTTCCACCTCTTTCTGTTCGTTTGTATTTAGGATCAGACTTGAACTTCCAATCCTCCTTGGGCTTCTGATATTTGTCTTGGGCAATTGATTTGCCTCTGGGCTGACTCCTA
Organism: Picea glauca; assembly: GCA_000966675.3. Taxonomy (NCBI): domain Eukaryota; kingdom Viridiplantae; phylum Streptophyta; class Pinopsida; order Pinales; family Pinaceae; genus Picea; species Picea glauca. The sequence continues at coordinate 54,855 of JZKD02S1288058.1, read as the reverse complement.
CCTCGGCCCCTCTGACTCTGCTTTTGGCTCATCTTATCTTCTACTTTTAGAGCCATATGATAAGCATCTTTCATCGTTCGGATGGTTACCATGCTCATCTCATCCTGAATCTCATACCTCAGGCCATTCATATGCCTGGCTACTTTTTCATCATTGCTTTCACGATGACCTGCCCTGATATTCAACCTGTAAAATTCCTCAGTATACTCCTTCACTGTCATCAGCTTCTATCTCAGGTTCTGCATTCTCCTGAACAGAGATATCTGATAATCCCTGGGGATGAATTTTTCTTTCATCTTTGCAATCATCTTGTCCCAGCTCTTAATTTTCTGCTTGCCTTGGCAACGCCTATCCACTTGTAGTTCATCCCACCATAATGCTGCATATCCTTTTAATCTCGTGAAAACATGCTTGACCTTCTTGTCCTCTTCGACATATTCATAGTCAAAGTATGTGTCCAGAGCTCTAATCCAGTCTAGAATCTCTTCTACATCCAGATTCCCCTCATAAACTGGAATGTCCATTTTCTCTTTTACACCCATTATTGCAACAACTTTAAGCAAGCGTTCATTGGCTGCATCTTCTGTTGTGGCTTCTTCTTCTCCATGTCCAATGTCATCTTCACTTTCGGACTCACTAATATCTCCTACATCAGCTGAGCGTTTTTATCTTATCTCCATGTCCACAAGTCTGGTGCATATGTTATGCAAATCTCTTTCTACTTCTGGATTTTGCACCTGTCTACCCCTTTCTCTAGACGTCTCCCTTTCCTCCTCTGGATCGGGTTATTTTCTATCTCTTGTTCTCTGCAGCATGGTGAATCTTCCTTCTCCCTGCTACAGAAAGAAAAGAAGATTTTATCATATCTGATACCAAACTGACACAGACCGCACCCTCTGCCTCGACAGAGACCTCTGCGCTGACCTCCCGTTCTTAAGGATTGTTCTAATTTTACCCTCAAGCTAGAGTGGCTCCTTCGATTCTCCCCTAGAATATTTATTTGAACTTGACCCACAGGTCTTTTCCGGCACCTCACAGCCTTTAGGCCCGGTTCTTTCTCTATTCCCAATAGAAAATCACAATCAGATTTTGGGGTTTCACAATCCTCAATGTCGCAAACACTTGCTTCCTCGAATCCCCGATCTTCGATATCCCGATGCGCTCCCTTTGAGATTCTAGCCCTCCTGACTATGCCCCAAATCCATGCGACCTTATCTTATATGACCACAGTATCGCCTCTTATCGAGATTCGGGATTTTGAAAGTTGAAATGTATTAAACCTCTTGTCCATGGGATCCCCGATTTCCCAATTCTCGGTTTTTCGATTAAGGACTATTTCTTTCGAGAAATTTCACGAAATCTTCGATCTCAGCCACGCGTCCTTAAGGATGGATGGTCCTTTCCACTTCGGGGTTTTCACCGTGAAAATTCTCGATGTCTCGTTATGATGAGATGATGTCAACTGGGTCCCACACAGGACTCTCTTTCCTTTCGGAAAATCAGACTTCACAATTCTGAAATGCAAGTCCTCCTTGTCTCTAGGACTCACGAAATGTTGATCCCCAACTTTCTTCAGATCTCTGACATGCGTCCCAAGTGGATGGACAGTTCAGATCAACCCTCGGGTTTCACCAATTATATAAACCCAATCCACTTACCTATGTGAGTCTCGATGACCAAAATACCGATGGATCTTCCAATCTCGTCCACGTGTCCCTACTGATAGATGGTGCCGATCCTTTATGGGATTTCCAACATGGATTTTCCCGATCTCTTGCTCGCAGAACTTCCAATTTTGCGAATGCCGAAATTCCAATGGTTGCGCCCCTCGTTGGAACTTTCCTCCTCATGTTCACGAAGATTAAACTTTGTGCAACTCTTGGTCAATCCAACGACTGATGGGAATCTATGCGAAGATCTTATGGTCCACAATCCCCTGAGCTTGAACTCCGGATGCAGCCGTAACCTCCTCTCTTCTCTGGCAGATCTGATGGCTGGCGGGATTTCGCTAATCCTCCCCGCATATTTTTGACCGTCGGTCTCTTCCCTTTGATGATTTCTACAAAGGAAACCCAGGACTCTTCCATGGACTTATCCACTTGTGCTATGAACTTTCGATGCCCCTCAATGGTTTCAAAGGCTTTACTCCTCCTAAACTTCTCAAAACTTTGAACCTCAAAGAGTATCTTTGCACGCACACCTTGCGGCAACCTCAAAACACGTCTAAGTATTGAGTTTCTCCGACCCTACACACTCCTGCAGCAGTAGTCTTTTAACTCTTGCTCAGGTTCGCAACCCTGAACTTCACATGGCTTGTGCACTCCTTTCACAGCTCATGTGCCCAGCTGCACTTCTGGGGAAATGAGAACAAAAGTAAAACTATCTAAGCTTCAGAGACGCAACCCTGAATTCTTGTCGACGCACTCCCTGCGGACACTTCCACTGCACTCCTTGCAGGGATTCTTACTCAGATAGAGAAACAATCGAAACTCATTCCCTCTTCCTTTTAGACTTCAACTTAGAATATGAAATCATATACACAACATATCAAAGAAAATGTATATCGGGAAGCAAACATTCATGAGCATAACATCAATACATAGAGAACAACACAAAACCATGGATTTGAATCAAAGCTTTCTATTAATCCAAATATTTGTACATGGGTGTTCTTACACAACTCTCTGCATGCTCTTTCTCTTCCTTCTTCAGAATAATGTTACAATGCACAATGAGGGTGTCTACATCCCGTTTCCCTCTTGCGCTCTCAAATAGTCTAATCTAGAATTAAATTCTATCTACCTGAATTAACTATCTTAAATTCCTCCTACCTACTAAGGACGAGAGCGTATGGCTCAAGGCCCAATTACATTACACAAGTGCATCTCTTCTTAAATGACTTCATTTAAGATGGCGCATCAATCCAAGGGATTTTCAAAATTTGTGTTGGTGCTTGTCCAGCTGTCCATCGTTTTCCGCACTGGCTCGCTTTATGTGGGAGATGCTCCTGCATCAAATTTCAGAGGGAAGGTGAAGTAAAGAAGGCCGAAATTCAAGGGAGGATAAATTCTTTTGATGATGCTTTCTAAGGTATGTTATTTACAGGTCATCTCACCATTTTCGCAATAACTTGTTTTGTAGAATGATTCTGATTGTGAAATTTAGAGGTCCTTGAGGAAAAATATCCAAGTAGTTTTGATAAAAAATTAATCTTTTGGGTCGTTGTATTTTTGGAGTTACACTCCATGGAAAATAGGGTTTGTGGCTAGTCTTGAAACTAGTATAAAACATATGCTTCGAGTAAAAATGTCATAACTTATTCATAATAGATCCAAGTTTAGTAAGACCAAATGTATTGGTTATCGTACAGTCTGTAGTATTATTTTTACCATTTCCATATCCATACAACAAATATTCTATGTGGGGCATGCTCTTCAATTTAACTCTCTAGAATAAGCCAAAATTCAACAAGGTATGCCATTTTTTCTATAACTCTTTTTCTAAGAGGTTCCAAGCAGTCAAACCTTGAGGAATTGCACAAAATACCTTGAAGAACATTGTGTACTATTTTCAGATCTTTATTCATTATAGGTACATAGTTATGATTATTTCAATTTAGAGTTATTGACTAATCCAAAATTAGTCATGTGAGACTAAAGTAAAGTTTGATGAAAATGATAGTCTCTTGTTATTAAATTTAAGTAAGGTTTGCATGTATGTGATCATATACATCAAGTCTATTAAAGATTTACAAATCAGATTTGGATGATGAAATTGCTGATGGATTTTGGTTGAGGTACATGTTGAGTACATGGTTGAGACATGTAGTTGATGAGTTGGCAGATACATGAGGTGTATAGTTGATGATGTTGGTACATCTTGATGAGTCATAGTTTATGTGTATTTGATGCATGTTTGGTACATATTTGGTACATGGTTGATGAACTCGTTGATGGTACAGGTTGGTGCATGGTTGATGCACTTGTTTATGGTAGAGGTTGATTATAGGTCATTTATGGTACAGGTTGATTACTGGTTGTTTGGTGTAGGTTGATTGGTACAGGTTCACAACAATATATCTCATAGTGATAGTGTAATAGTGGTTCCATATTTATACCTCTACGTCAGGGTGGTTGGACAGGGCAAGGACGGGTGGTTGTAGCCTCCTTCTGGTTGTATCCATATAATTGGGGAGTTGGATCTTCCCTCAGGTTGTAGCCTAAGAAAATAGGGGGTTAGAGCCTCCTTCCAGTTGCAGCTGGAAAACAAGGTAAGTTGTTTCTTCCAATGAATGTAATTCTTAAAGACATATATGAAAAAGTATTATGTGGTTTTCTCCCACTTTGGGTTTCCATGTAAAAACACTGGTGTACTGTGTATGTGTATGATTGCTCATTTTTTCATTGTTTATTTACTCTGCAACTATTGGATGATAATGCTACATTGATATAACACTTTCATTTTATGGTTAAAAAGGATTAAATTTCTCTATTACTAATTCACCCCCCCATCCTACTCATGTACATGAAAATATTCAACATAAGCCTGATCTCGAAATATATCACAAGCCCGAAAGTTCTCGATTTCTTTAGCATCCAAAAACAATTGTGTTAATAATGAAGGTCTCCTTTCTCTAAAAACAAATACAAGATTGGGGTGTTGAGATTCTAAATAGTACATCATGGCAACAATTTCAGTAGGCCGGATCTCCAAAGTCATACTACAAATAAATTGCCAAACCTCTTATTGAATGTAGCTAGAACCTCATCATTTTCTCTCCTTAAAGTATAAAAAACAGTTAAATATTGATCAAAGGATTTGTTTCCACCCGAATATCTTGAAAATGCACCATACAACTCATCCCATGAACCAATGGAACTAACCTCTATATTTTTAAACCACAAAGCAGCATCCCCAACCAAATATTTGGAAAATAACCTCATGACAACATCCTCATGCATGATTTCCAAATTGTCAATGAAATTTTGAAAATCTCTCAAATGATTCTCAGCTATGATATGGTCTTCCCCAATAAAAAGAGGTAGATATTCTAAAAATTTGGGATGGTAAGGATGAAGAGTAGATGACATCTTTAAGGGTTTAAAAAATTTATCTCTAATTCTAGACTGGACATTAGTAGGCTGAGAACCAGGTACAATAGAATGATTTCAAGATATAACAGAGTTTTCAGGAGGAAAATAAAATTTATAATCCACATGGCTATAGGGATGATCCATTTCTGGAGGTATTTGGATACATAAATACTTCTCACATGGTTTGGACAAAGGAAAATGATCAAAATCAATGATGCAAGAAGAAGATAAATATTCTTCTTTCAAAGAGGGATATACAACAGTGGGTTGATGGTCATACGAATAGACAAAGAAACGGATGATTATTTTGATATGTGAAGGAAGATACAATAAAGAGTTGATGAAAATAAAATAAGTTCGTGAAAGAAACTTACGACTTGATGCCTGGACTCCATGTGTCTTCCTTTAATATTTTTTGTCTAAGCTCATTCTTTAGTTGAGTCTTATAACTGATTTGAATCACCAATAGTTTATTCAAATGTGTGGAGTTTCCACATCAAGTGTTGGTCATAATCGTTTTCGTACAGACCAAGGAAGATATCTTTGTGTCTCCGCTCCCTGGAAACGACGCCAAAAATGTTAGCACTAGGAGTTGTGGTTTAAACTACTGGAAATACAAGCCTGGTACCCATTTGAATATTTAGATTTTGATTAGTGATTATGTTAAAAAATGGATCAAACTGATAAGGTTCAAATCCTGATTCTAATACACGAAATCTCAAAGACTATATTCCAGCAAAAAGAGCTATCATAATCTCCAACCAGCACATATTTTGAAAGATGAAAAAAAGAAAATGCAGAAAAAAAACATCAAGATGAAAAGTCAATTTTACATCCGTCTTGATTAACACATTCATATGGTTGAAATATCATTAATTAGAATCCTTCTAATCAAGAAGTAAATATTTCCTCCAAGAAGAAAAAAATCACAAAATACATAGTAAATCATTCACTACATAACTCTATTAACAAAGTTGTTGATAAATCCTTTATCAAGCAATATTCTAATGAGAAAGAAGACAAAGAAAATGGACAAATAAAGAAGCACATGATGATCTTTGACTGTACACAAGAATCCTCCATCCACATATACAGAGTCTGAGACTTTACAAAATAGCAACAGCCTTTACCCTCTCACTCAAAACCCTCTAAAAGGATACCTCCCATATACATATAGTCTACACATATTTTACTCTTTCAAGAAAGTCGATGTACAGTTGTTACATAGTATTTTATCCCTCAAGGAATTTTTTGCATGAGATAACAACATAAAACTCAACAAACCCTAGATTCTAGGATCCTGGCTGCAATCATTAATACAGACTAAACATCACATGTTGTGTAATCTAAAGAAGCTAAATTGATGGGACACATGCCCCTCGTGACTGACTGAAGCTTTCAAGGCATTAAAACACAAATGGTAATTGAAAATCCCCAACAAACTCGAATCTGGGATAAATGTATGATTTCTCAGCGAGTTCGTAAAATTTGTTGGGAACTCTTTGTTCCTGACTATTGATGTTTTATCACCATCCTTCCTCTAATCATATCTGATGATCTCTTCGTGGAGACGCTTTCAAATTATCTTGGTTGGTTGCCATTACAGTTGTTCAACAGACTCTTGTTGGTTTGGTCTCCTAGATTGAGTGTAAGCTCCCATTACTTATTGCAATATAAAGCTCACCAAGTTTTCCATGTCACTGTCGCTACTAACTTCTACATTGCTATCTTTACCATTTCTCAATATGTCTTTGGCATCATTTTCCACACCCAAATGTTCATCATATGGTCCTTGTTGCACTATATGTTGTTTTGTTGTAGATCCCGACTGGTTTTGAGGAATTTCTTGTTCATAATTTGAATTCTCAGATGTTGAATCCACAACAAGTGCAGACAAGAAAATCATATATTGAGTGCCTCTATTGACATTTTGAGTCTGAGGCTGCACATGGGAAATAATTGGGCGGAAGAGAAGATTTTTTGAGGAATGTTGTGGAAAAGTGTCATTGCCACTAGATTTTCCTGCATTGATAAATGTATGGTCTACACCTCTTGTAAGAGCACCCTGACCAGGGTTCATCTGTTGAAATCTAGCAAGAAGTGGATAGCAAGCACTAAAGGCAGAAATGGATGCTTCAGTAAGAAGGGGAGAAGGGACAGTTGCAATCACTGTTCTAATTGGCACTACACGAGAAAACCTTGTCTCCCTGGAAGCTAATATACCATCTCTAGCATGATCCTGATCTGCTTGTTCTTTAATTTCCAACCTTGTAATTTGTTTGAGTAGAATTGGTTGAGACACTTTTCAACGTGCTTCTTCCAACAAATATCACTTGTTTGTTCAATGAAATTGAGGTCCCTTGGTAAAGAGGAGAAAACATGTATCAAATCATCTTGTGTGATACGAAGATACTCTGAATCACTAAGGTATGAACCAATCCCAGTCCTCACTTTGTCTTAGAATAATTTCCAGAGTATAAGCATAAGCAACAATAGGAACTATTCATTTCTATTTGTAATCACCCTATGGAAGTGAAGGTTTTTTCTTCCTTTCTTCTCAGTCAACTAAGCTTTTTCAAGGGACTGCTTATGCCCAAACAATCAACAATCCAATTTTGGGCCAGAAGTCTTAATAGAACAAAAAATTGAGAATCGCACCGCAAATATAATGGCTGTAAAATATGATAAATATACTAGCAGACCATAGTCATATATTTTGTAATGAAAACAATCTGTTAATACACATGCATCCCACCAAGGTAAGCTTCTTAATTTTGACTTTCCATCTCGGAGAGGCACGGTATTAGAAACATTTCCTGGAGGGAAAATGCCACTCATAGAACGCAGTTCTTTCAACATCAGAAGAGCCACTTGATATAAGAAACCTGACAATACACCTGTGAACTCAAGCGATTGGTCACTTGACATCTGGACTAGAGCTATTTTCACCAATAACCTTGTTGACCCCATCTATAACAACAATTCTGAGAACCTTCCATACATGGACCATTATTGTTGACTATGGAACAATGCACTATGAGACCTCCAATACCCAGTATTACAAAGAAAATGGAAACACCAAAACAATGGAAATATATTATTGGATTCTTTGATAATAGTCGGTCCTATCCATTACTGAATGAATTTTGGAATTTCCCATTTGTGCCCATCAAGTATGCAATTCGATCCATGATAATGATCATTGTTTTCACAGCCAAAAACATAAGGAGGACATATGGAAGCCTACATTTTTGGACGACCTGTCGTTGGGAATTAAATATTGACACTCGGGGCCTCTTCGGCGTGCTTTGGGGCTCCTCTATAACCTCGAATTCCAATTAATATCATAAAAAATATCCTTCTCAGATCACAAATATGTACACCATGACCTGAAAATCAACGCATTTGGAATAAAACAGGATACTCGACATTTGGCAACTCTTTGGCAACTCTAGTGCATAAATATATTCCACATGCAGCGCATACAAGAATCATATAGCTTTAACAAGTTGTACATTTATAACATATGAACACAATGGCATTCTTCATGGTGATGATAACTAGTGATAATTTTAAAGATGGAAATTTATTTTAAAATGTAGAAACCTTGGAGAATCTTATTAATCCTTCATATAATAACTATAAAATGTTGACGATATTTTTATAAAAATATTCAAATTTCTAAGGATTTTATACACTTTGTATAAAATTTTGGCAATTTTTAAGGTAAAATAATTTTATCTTAGAGAATTTGGGCGAATCATTTTTAGAATAACGAATCGTTTTTTGGAAAAAACCATGGAAAATTATCCCATGAGTGAAATTTATCCCCTAAAATCATCCCTGGTGATAACAACTATTGTCGATACCTAGCATCTAGTGCAACTTACACTTACACCTGTTTTTTTATCGATTCCCTGCTTTCCAATGCAAGAGACCTTTGTCCCACACGTATAGAAAAGAACTTGACTCTTCTGTTTATATGCATTAGCAATTTTATAATCCCTCGACGTGTTGTGAAAGACTAAATTCTCCCTTGTGGGACTCATCCTCGTGTCCTTGTGTGCGTTGGTTTGTTGCCTTGTGCATTGGTTCTTTGTGTGACTTGGCATATGATAGAGGATTGGTAACACACTTAAGACAAAAACATTCTTGAATTGGAGATTGGGTACAAAACCCAATATTTTTTTTTAATTTACACAAAACCAATAAAATAATACCAAGATAACAATTTAGGTATAAAAACCCATTTGTTTATTTTTTCCAAAATGAATAATAAAAGGCTCAAATAGCTTATTCATGGACCAAGATTTATCATTTCAGATGTCTTGAAGAATAAAGGAAAAGTTGATCAAATTGGCAATGGGCTAGTGCAATTGTCGTAGGCGTGGAAAATTTTACGATGCAAATTTGAGCGCTAACAGGAGGCATTCACAGTAGTGAATCTAGAGGTCATCCATCTGAGTATATTTAGTTTTATAGTATACTTTCATGTACCCAAGGAAAAGAGGATGAAAATAGAACCCTACGGAAAGAGGGCACCTTTATTGGATATAGAGAAACTTCAAAATCCTATAGAATCTATATTCTAGGACAACGTAAGATTGAAGTCAGTCATGATATTACCTTTAATGAAGAGCTATCTTTCAGGAGATCCATAGAATCTCATAGAGAGATTGTTAATGAGGAGAAGGAGGCTCTAAAATATGATGGTATATATCCAACTAGTCCAGTTGATCATCCTTCATACCATCAAGAAGAGCCAACAAGACCAATGGATCTACCTAGAGACGTTGTAGTGACCAAGAAGAGGTTAGCATGGCTTTGTGATACTTTGGACGATGTAGAAGTACATGTGATTCTCCATAGTACTTTTAGGGATAGAAAGAGACCTAAAAGGTTCTCAATTTATATGGTAGTGATGAGCCACATCATTGATTCAAAACCTTCTAGTTATGAGGAAGCAACTTACTATCAAGTTTGAAAGGATGCCATGATGGAGGAGTATCAGTCCATCATGAAGAATGTTGTGTGGGAGGTCGTTCTGACACCATAAAGGAAGTCAGTAGTAACTTCCAAGTGGATTTATAAAATCAACCATGCAGTAGATGGAAACATCGAAAGTACAAAGCCAATTTTGTGGCAAGAGGATTCTCCTAGAAAGAGGGAGTGGATTATGAAGAGACATTTGCTCCAATTAGCAGGTACACTTCCATTAGCATCATTATTTCTATTTCTTCAGTTATGGGTTGGAAATTACATCAAATGGATGTAAAGACTATGTTCCTCAATGATGTGATTGAGGAAGAAGTGTACATAGAGAAACCTCAATATTTTGTGATACATGGGAAGGAATCCCATGTTTGCAGATTAAAAAAGGCATTGTATGGAATCAAGAAGGCACCCAGAGCATGGTACTCCTAGATTGATGGATACTTGATGAGCTTAGGGTTCACCAAGAGTGATGCAGATCCAAACCTTTATTACAAGGTTGTTGATGATGATCCCTTGATCTCGGTGCTATATGTTGATGATTTGTTCCTCACGGGAGAAGAATGGCTCATTATCAGGTGTAAGAGGGATTTGACCTCAGAATTCAAGATAAAGGATCTTGGTTTGATGCGCTATTTATTGGGATTGGAGGTATGGAAAAGACCACACGATATTTTCCTTGGACAAGGAAAATACAAAGTTGATATTTTGCGTAGATTTGGTATGAAGGACTACAAGTCCATGGCTACATCTATGGAGAAAAATCTAAAGAATTTGAGTGATTCTACTTCAGTTTCATATTTGGTGAATCCCACTATGTACAGGAAGTTGATTGGATCCTTGTTGTACCTAGTTAACACCAAGCCAGATATTTTCTTTGCAGAAAACACCTTGATCCATTTTATGGTAGAGTTGAGACACTACCATTGGGTTGAAACAAAGCATGTGTTGAGGTATCTGCATGGTACAGTTGGATATGTTCTCAGATATCTCTCAGGTGGTGAAGTGAAGTTTCAGGGATATATAGATTCTGACTGGGCAGGAAGTGCAGTGGATAGAAAGAGCACCTATGGGTGTTTCTTAAGTTTAGGATCAACTATAATATCCCAGATTAGCTGGAAACAAAATTTTGTAGAACTTAGTACAGTAGAAGCAGATTATATCGCATCCAATGCCACAATTCATGAAGTGGTATGGCTCTGAAAACTACTTGCAAGACTATTTGATCAACAGCTAGAGACAACCTTGATACAATTTGATAACCAAAGCTATGTCAAGATTTCAGAAAATCCAGTAATTCATGACAGGTCGAAACATATCGAGATCAAATGCCAATTCATCTTAAACATGGTACAGAAGGGAGAAGTGAAGCTCCAATACATATCCACATATGAGCATATTGTGGACATTCTCACCAAATCTCTGTCAAAGGAGAAATATGAATACTTCATGGACAAGCTTGGCGTGATGTAGAATGTATCCCTCACTGTGAGGAAGTGTTGATGTTTTGGGAAACATCGAGAAGACATTCTCCTCATATTGGCCATGTGACTTGGTTAAGGAGAATGTCCCAGGCATATTCTCTATCCTTGATCATGTAACTTAAAAAAGACCGACAAAGACTTGAGGCTCATGTGCATCAGGCAGAAATTCTCCTCAGATGGCCATGTGACTTGGCTAAGGATAATGGACAAGGGCATTTATGTTCTCCATGCATTAGAATCAGGCATACATTCTCCTCAGATGGACATATGACTTGGATAAGGATAATGGCCACATGTAGTCTCTATCATTGATCATGTGACTTGATAAGGATTGACAGAGACTTGAGGTGTTATGTGGGAAATGAACACATCAACTAGGTGCATGCCAGAGAAGATTACATCAACCAGGATCAAGGACAATATTTCTTGAAAAGAAGAAGTGTCAAGAATACAAGACGATTCCCATATGACCATTAAATAATCACCATGAATCAATTGAAGATCCAAGAAGAGAATTCGGCCTCCACAAGTAAAAGACAGAAAACAATAAAGAAAAATTGAAGACCTAGGAAGAGAAGTTGGCCCCACATGAAAAATACGGGTGACTTGAAAAATATAAATAAAGGTTCATTTCATCTCATTTGACACACTTATCTTTCACTCATATCTCACTCAAGAAAGAAGGCGCAAGTTTTAAGGTCATCTTATTTGGGGTAAAATTCGTTGCAACTTGAAGTTCTTGGTATTTTATCTTGTGCACTACCTCTTGGGAGTTGTGTTGGGCTTGGGAGGTGACTCTTTGATATCTCTTGATCTATTTTAATGGTGATAAACTTGTAAACTCTAGAATTGATTCTTCTATAAGAAAGGTTGTTTGGTTTTCTCCCAAGGTTGGGTTTCCCAGGATAAATTGTTGTGTTCTTGTGTCTATTGTGCATGGTTTATATTTCTAGATATTTTCATTTATGTTGCATTGTAATAGAACTAATATTTTTAGTGTATAGTTATTCTATGATAAATGTGGCATGAACGGAAATTTTTCATTGAAATTATAAAACAATAACTATCATATCTGAGAATCAGAAAAATCAATAGTGAAGGGGTACATTCCTTGTGTTGGGAAGGTCAAAAGGAAGAGATTTGGGAGTAATTCGAGATAGTTGTAGGAGAAAACCAATGAGTTGTGTGATGTGGATTTGTGAGTGGACTGTGAGATGCACCCTTATCTTGTGGATTCCTAACCCTATCTCGGGGGTGATTTGATAATGAGATTTGGAACAAGAATTCTATGGTTGGGTGGAACATCCTTCCCAAGAAGTTGGTTGCACAAATATTTTAAAAAGATAAGTGTTTTTATCTATTTTTTTTAGTTGTTCCATGAGTTTAAATGTTATGTTTAACTTTGTATATGAAAATGGTTTAATTGTTTCTATGAATGAGTTTATTAGTTCCATTTGCATTCATTTGGATTTTTGTAGATGCAGTTTACTCATGGATATCAGAATCTAGTTGAATATTTGTTTAATCTGTAGTTGGTAATCTACATGAATTAATTAGTGGAAGAATTATTCGAATTTATGTGTTTCTTTCCGCAATTAATGTTCCTCGGTTAAGCTGGGGGATGTTATGTAACACACCCGACCCCTAAATACCCTTTCTAGGGATGGGGCATCAAAATGTTTTTTCCTAACTATATCCAATACTAATTTTGGGCTCTCTATTGGCTATTGCTCACCACAAGCTTTCTAATGGTCTGCACCACACTAAAATATGAGACCTAGTCTGCAATTTCTCCCCTCCTGAAGTTACCCAGGCATTATTGGTTGGCATTCAGTGCTTAACACCCATTTTTCTTACTCCTTGAAGACCTGAAATCTCGCCACATGGCCTTGGCCCTTCAACGATCGACATTCAATGTTTTACGTTGAACGTCCCTTTTTCAACATTCGATGTTCGATATTTGACATTAGATGTCCTACATTTGTGGCACTTCGACAATTGGCGATCATCGTTGAACGTTCAACGTTCAACAATCGACATCCGACGTCCTATATTTTCGGCATTTCAACAATCGATAATCATTGTTGAATCTTCGACATTCGAAAATCATTGTTGAACGTTCGACATTCGGAGATCGTCAATCTACATCGAACATCCCTTTATTATACTACACCCAAATATTCTAAACTCCTAAAGTTATCTAGACTCATGGAGTCCCAAACACGTCACCAACCACATTGGCTAGGCGGGCATAAACCAGAAGCTAACACATGATGAGAGTCAAGGGTTGCATGTGTCCTCATTGGGGGGTGACACATGTCATTCTCTAACAGGCATAAGGGGTATATGAATCATCCATATCAGGGTGACATGTGACACCTATAATGTGGGTCCACGTCACCTTGAATGACCTCAGCATGCCATGTCATCTTGGACTGATATTTTCCTAGTCCTTCGATCTCACGGTTAGTAAGATTCCACGTATTCCTCAGATCCATGGCCTCCATTACTTCGGAGTTTCAGACTTCACAACTCCTCACATCAAAAATACCCTGAAGAGCCAAATCTTTGGACTCTCGAATCTAGAGCCACATGTCCTCTACCTATCAACAGTCTAGATTACTTCGTCATTCGCGAATTTGGGAGTTTTTACACCTAGAAGACTCTTGGCCAAGTTCCTCCAGAGTACTAAGTCTCTGGACTATAATATCACTTGCCACGTACCCTCTCATCCAACAACTCTATTTCAATAGACAACATTTGACAAGCGACAAGTAGGGGCCACATGTCTCTCCACGACGTGTTCACGGTTAGTTGAGCATTCGAGGGTGGGTTCCTTATATCAACGACTGAGAGGGTTCCCGAAGGATATGAGGATCGATGGTCCATGTCACTTCAGAAGTTTGGCATTCAGTTGTTTGACTTGTATCTTCTAGCTTCCTCTTCGGACCATGCTCGATCTATCGCCACGTGTAACTAGCATTCATGACTAGGATTTACTCTTGCTCAGAGAGCTCCAGGGAAACTTGTGCATCCCTATACCTTTGAATACCCATAATTTTGGATAGTCGTTGAACTTTTGAAATGAATCCCTCTATTATCAACAATCCAGATCAAATTTGTGACTCCATCATTTGGGAGTTTCGGAGCTAGACCACTCATATTCTCCCGAAGTGAAATCTTCACCGAGGCACTTAACATTACCCTTCCTAAGCAATATCTAACGGATAAGAGGGATCTTCTCTGGATGCACATATCTATGTCCCTCATCAATTCATGAATCTGGCTTTTGGTTGTTTTTGAGGATTGTGGAATCATAAGTTTCGAATTCCCAAAGCCAAAAGGGCTAGTTCCTTTCAAACTAGCGTAGGGTTCCCAAACCCTGGTCATATGGGTCCTTTGGAAATTCTTGGGGCTAAGCACTAATCCTTTTAGAAACAAATCGTTTAAGGACATGGGCATGAGCCCTCGGTTAGATGGGTGGATACTCTGAAGGAAACACCCTTTTCCCACAGAGTTGAACTTGACATTCCCACTAAGGTAAACTCAAAATATTGGGAGGACTTACACATTTTAGTTAATCATACCCCGACTCTCCTACAGATTCACATTCCATAACTCTATAGCAGCTAAAATGAGGTAAATTGAAGACCAAGTAAATACAATAGTTTACACAATCAGATGAGCATTTATAATAATTGAACAAACATTGCAAGACTTAACCATAAACACAAAAATTCAATCATCACTTCCAATGTATTATGTAGAGTATGAAAATACTTATCAGAACTACAAAATGTGAAGTGACTTCTGAAAGGGGTGCATGTTTCCTCCCAACCATAGGCACAACCACTCCTGACAGATTTACCTCTGGCCACCCCCAAGCTATACCATGATGCTCTGAGAGAGATTCTTTCTCCTTGTTCCACAATAGTTAGGGACAGAGATTACTTTCCTTCTCCCATAAGAAATTGGCGATCGGTTTTCTTTAATCCAATAAAGGAGGTCTACACGAGTACTTCCTCAATCACTCATCAACCTCATTTATCAACTTGTAGCGAAACCCTACCCATGGCTTCTTACAGGAAAAACGAGCTTGTTTCTCATCTTTTCTCTAAACTCCAAAGTGGATACAAATTCTTCTCTTCTCGAGATTGTTCTCTCTACTCTTCTTCCTTGCAGATTTGTCTTTGTCCCCCAAATTTCCTCCTTTCTTGACTTCCTCAACAAGGTTGCGTGGGTATGAATCCAAAATTTTTGGTCAGGCCTGGAAGCCTTATAGATGGGTACCCTACCCCATCTCCTAATTAAATATTGAGGATAGCCTTCTAATTACCAGCCTGACTGGTAATTCATTTCTGTGTCAACAGACTATTGAGCAATTACACCCAGTAGGTACTGGTTTGGTGAGGGTCATATCAACCATTCTTGGTTTCCCTCACCATATCTCTCATAGAATCCATGGTCTATCTTGGAAAACTCCCCCCTTTCAACAGTTGTGCAACACATATCCAATTTCTATTAATAACAGAAAATTCATACATTGACTCTTTTATACAAAGGTTCATCAAATCAAACATTCACACATATTTAGTCTTACATAATCTCTTGGCCAGTTATAGTTATATTTACAAATTGGTGGAAATAGAGGCATTACAATCCCCTCTCCATTAAAGGAACATCGTCCTCGATGTTCTATCTGTCGATGTGCTCTGTATGTACAAAAGCAAACAAAAATGGATATTCATGTTTCATGGCATCCTCCATTTCCCATGTAGCCTCATCTGGGCCAAAGTGTTTCCATAACACCTTGACCTATGAAATGCTTTTGTTCCTGAGTGGGGTTTCCTTCCTATCTATTATGAATTAAGGTTCTGGTAGGAATTCTCCCTCGATTTCCACCTAAATCACAGACCAGTCAATAATATGATTAGAATCATGTACATACTTCTTTAATAACTAAACATGGAAAACATTATGTACCTTCTCTTTGGGAGGAAGTGCTAGCCGATATGTTACCGGTCCCACTCTATCCAAAACTTCAAAGGGTCCACAATACTAAGGTTCCAACTTGGCACAAGCTCCCATCCTCAAAGATATTTTCCTCGGTCTAAATCAAAGATACACATGATCCCCTTCTTTGAACTCTCTAGGAGTTTGTTTCATGTCTACATACCTCTTTTGTCTATCTTGGTCTATCTTTAGATTTCGTCTGATATGAATTACTTGTTGTTCCATTTCCTTTAGAATATTTGTCTTGATTGTAACTCTGTCTATTGGGTTTTCCCAGCTGATTGGAATGTTCCATTATCTTCCATAGAGGGCTTCAAAAGGGATCATTTTTAATGACTCTTGATAACCATCGTTGTAGGAAAACTCTACCAATGGTAGGTAGTCCTTCCACTTCTTGGGTTGATGCATTACATGCATCCTAAGCATGTTTTCTAATACTTGGTTTACCCTCTCTGTCTTCCCATCAGTTTGAGGGTGATAGGATGTACTAAAGAGAAATTTTGTTTCAAAACCAACAAACAGAGATTTCCAAAAGTTTGAAGTAAATTTTGTATCTATGTCGGATATAATTTACTTAGGCATGTCATGCAGCCTAAATATCTCTTTCATGAAAATACTAGAAATATTTATTTCCTTGCAAGTTGACTTGACGGGTATGAAGTGAGCCGCCTTGTTCAGTTTGACCACAACTACCATGATGGCGTCAATTTGTTTGGTTGATCTTGGTAATCCTGTGATGAAATCCATGGATATGGTTTCCCATTTCCATTTGGGAATTGGTAGGGGTTGCAAAATCCATGTTGGGTGTCAGTGATCTCCCTTGACTTTCTAACATTCTAGACACTTATCTAAGTAATCAACTATGTCCTTTTTTATTATGGGCCAATAAAATATTTTCCTAGTGGTCGTGATTATCTTCTGATAACCAGGACGACCAGTATATGGTATTTTGTGTGGTTCATCCATTATGAGCCTCTTCAGGACATCACAATTTGGAATATACAATCTTCCCTTGTAAGTTAGCAGGCAATCATTAACCATCTGATAGCCTTCATACTTTATCCGTGTGGGCTCTTTCTTTAGGTATGATGTCACAGTCTTGAAAAATGTATATGTTTCTTGTGTAGTTTTGACCCTCTCTTTGATGTCTTATTCATTGGCGCTTACAACTTCCAAGTGAACTAATTTCATTCTTCTACTAAGGGCATCATCCACCATATTCTCCTTTCCTTTGATATGTTTGATTTCAAAATCAAACTCACTAAGGAGATCCATCCACCTAGCTTTCCTGACATTGAGTTTTGGTTGGTCAAGAAAATACCTTAACCTACTATGGTCTGTCATAAGTACAAATATTCTACCTATGAGGTAATGCCTTCACATTTTTAAAACATGAAGTATGGAATCCAATTACATATTTTGGGTCACATAGTTCACTTCATTCTCATTCAATTTTATGGATTCGTAGAAAATCATATGTCGTTCTTTCATAAGGACTCCTCTGATCTCTTCCTTGCAGGAATCTGTACACACAAAGAAGTTCTTGTTTGGGTCTGCAATATCTAGTACAGGTGCATTGGTTAGAATTTATTTCATCTCTTGAAATATCTCTTCACATTCTGATGTCCAAATGAATTTAACCCCCTTTTTTTGAAGGGAGGTGATTGGGTAACCAATCTTGGAGAATCCCTATATGAACCTCCAACAGTATCCTGCTAGGCCCATAAAGGATATGATATCAGATACATCCTTTGGAGTAGGCCAATCCATAATGGATTTAATATTTTCAGGATCAACTGCCACTCCTTCCTCAGAAATAACATGGCCTAAGTAATGGACTTGTTTCTAGAAAAAGTCACACTTACTAATCTTAGCATAAAGATGATGTTCTCTTAGTACTTGGAGTACTAGCTTGAGATGTCTTCATGTTCTTCCCTATTCTTGGAATAGATTAGGATATCATCAATGAAAACCAACACAAACCTATCCAAGAAATTTTTGAATGTGTTATTCATTAAGAACATAAAATTGGTTGGTGCTTTAGTAAGCCCAAATGGCACCACTACAAATTCATAGTGACCATATTGTGTCTTAAAGGATGTCTTGAGGGTTTCTTCATCTTTAATTCGGACCTGATGGTATCCATACCTCAAGTCAATCTTGGATAATATTGTAGCACCCCTTGATTGGTCAAACAAGTCATCGATCCTTAGCAAGGTATACTTATTCTTGGCGGTCATCTTATTGAGTTGTATATAATCTATGCATAATATGAACGTGCCATCTTTCTTTTTCACAAACAAGGTTGGTTCTCCCCATGGAGTCACACTAGGATGAATGTAGCCTTTGTCCCACATCTCCTTCAACTGTAGTTTTATTTCAAGTAACTCTGGTGTACTCATTCTACAGGGTTTTCTAGACATTGGCACCGCTCATGGTACGCGTTCTACTGAAAAGTCAATATCCCTTCTTGGAGGTAGACCTAGTACCTCTTCTGGGAATACATATTTATATTCTCTTAATATGGGATGGTCCTCTAGGGTGGGTTTTTCATTCTCAGCAGAGTTTAGTACTTGTATTGCATACAAGGGACATCAATTTTTTCAATACTTCTTCACTTAGCGGGCTGATATTTGTCTCACTGAGACAAGATTTTGAATCCCTTGTAGGGTTACCCTACTTCCTTCTTCATTTTCACACTCCAAAGTTTTACTGTGACAGTCCAACTTGGTTTTGGGTGTATCCAACCAGCCCATTCCAATCAACATGGCATAAGATCCTAAAGGAAGTATGTTTAGGTTCGCTTGGGTGGGCAACCCACTTATAGCGAATTGGCATGTTGGTATGACCTATGTTACTTTTCTTTTGGTTCCAGTGGCTAGTTGTACCAACCATGATTTAACATATTTAACTTGTTGCAATTTACATTTCTCAATAGTTTGAGGGGAAACATAACTCAAATTAGAACCAGGGTCAATTAAAATGGAAACAGGATGGTTGGAAATCATACCTTCCATCTCCACCACTGAAGCTTGCTGGTCAGTGTGTCTATTTTCCAAGGCTGCATAAATTTGTGGCATGATCCTAGTCACATCATTGATTGTAGTAGCCTATTGGATGTTGCATATCCTCCCATTGTTTTGTTGTATATGCGGACAGTCCCTCAGCAGATGTTCCTCTCCACAACCCTAACATTTTAGGGGTTCTCTCCTTGTGTTATCAGTCTTGGAAATTCTCTTAAGGGTTTATTTCCACTCCGGGATGGAAAATTTTGTTGATACACACTTTTGGTAGGAAGTCTCATCCTATATCTCTTCCCATGGTTCTTAAATCACGAGGATTTAAACCCCTTCTTCTTGAATCCCGAATTATTTTCCTCTTCCAGTCTTCATGGGGTTCTGTCTTATTCTTCAATTGCTTGTAGAAATAGATTTTTTTTAGAATAGTATATTCTAAGGTCTTTGGATCATCAAACTCAATTTTGTCCTGGTAGGACTAAGGTAATCCACTAATAAATCATTGCATATTTACCTTTTCAGCCTCTATCTAGAGGAATTTGTTGATATACTCATCTATGATGAGTTGTCCTAGCTTACGTTCATAGGAATCCTTGGTCTTCCCATCAAAGTACTTTTCTGATAGATACTTATTCTTGAATTACTTCTCAAATTGTTTCCATTACAAGTCCTTCTCATGGATTCATTTCACATTCCTAAGGTCCTCCTTCCAAATGGAAGCTTTCCCATTCAAGTTGAAAATGGATATCCGAGCCTTTATGCTATCAGAGTAGTCATGAACTTTGAAGTACTTTTTCAGGCCGAGTATCCAAAATTTTTATTCTCCCCCCTTCTTAAGCTCTCCATTGAAGGTGGGTGGTTTTTCTTTCTTGAATTGTTCAAGGTAGTGACTCTTGGAATGTTTCCTCTTCTTTCCTGTCGCCTGAGAATGGGAACTAGTTTTTCCACTAGAAGATTCTTGGAGTTGTCAGTGTCCTCAGAGAGACATTCTGGTGAGTGTCCCTTGACTCCATGTTGGGCCTTCCTTGAGGTGTTTCTCTTGGTGTGGCCACTTTTTGGACCATTCTTTTGTATCTCAGGTGGACTTGGAGTTTTCTGAGTATGGTTCTTGTCCATATGACTAGCAGTTGGACCATGTTGTAGTTGTAATTGTTTATATGATAGACTTTGCAGTATGACTGCATTAATTTCAATCTGCTTTTCTTGCTCCTTTATCATGCTTTTATTTTCATCCTTATAACTCTATAATTCATCCATGAGGCTTATTATAGTTTCTTCCAAATCAAGAGGGCTTTTCACCACCCTCCTTTCATCAGATTCTTCCTCTCTATTGTGGGAGTTCTCCCCCAACTCATGGTGTGTCACCATTCCTTACATTGTAGTTTTCCCATTGTTCACTGACTGCTTGAGTGTTGGAAAAACATTTTTTGTTATTTACTAATCTACCAATTCATGAACAACACATATCATTGCAAAGTGAAGTCAACTTCTTTATTTGGAAACATTAGCAACATACAGTATAGACTTCCAAAACATGTATCAACAGTAGAAAGTTTTGTTCCTCTCTTCAATAGAGGTTCAAACATGTTTCTTATAGAAGAGGGGTAAGGTAGGGTGTTACCCTGTAAATTTCTCTAATAATATTTTTATGTGACTCGTGCATGAGCCCAAGTAGGCCTAGTGTTGTTTCCATTCTCTGCTACCAATTTGTAACACACCCAACCCCTAAATACCCTTTTTAGGGATGGGGCATCAAATTTTTATTTTTTCTAACTATCTCCAATCCTAATTCAGGGCTCTCCATAGGCTACTTCTTGCCATGAGATTTCTAACAATCACCACCACACTAAAATATGAGTTTTGGTCTGCAATTTATCGCCTTTTGAAGTTACCCAGACATTATTGGTTGGGGTCTTCGATGTTCGACGTTGAGTGCTCCTTTTTCTTACTCCCTGAAGTCCCGAAATCTTGTCACGTGGCCTTGGCCCTTCGGCGATCGGTGTTCAACATTTTACGTTGAACTTCCATTTTTCAACGTTCGACGTTTGACAATCAGCATCTAACTTCCTACATTTTCAGTGATCCAGATTATTTTTCGGCACAAATTGAGAGTGGAGATATAATAAAGAAATGCACAGAGATATCATGAATATCCAATAATATAAAAGAAATGTATCAAATATGAAACTATAAACACAGAGATACAGTAATACATGATTTCTATTAATGAAAGAAATGTACAGAGACTGTAAAAATACAGAGTGAAAGACTCGCTAGAATGGTGGCAGCTTATCTCTGAGAAGAGATGTGATGGATACTCACATTCACAAGAAGATGATTGTTACAATGAGGCTCCAAAGGCCTTTTTAACATAAGTAAAATCCAAAACACTGACCCCAGAAGCTGAAAAGCCAACAATGTTGTGAACCCCGTTTTGGGTAGTTTGGTGTATCAACTTCCCAGGGGTGTAACATTGGCATACGATCTTCGTTTGGGGCGCACAATAGATCGTTAGAAAGATCTATATGAGGACTACAATAGTTGATAGAAAATATCATGATGATATTTTTCAACCGGACCATGCCCAAAAAACTTCATTTAGGGCCTCAAAACAACTCCAGAAGTTCACGACCCGAAAAACAACTAAAAATAGTAAATTACCAAAATTTCCAGAATTTTTTTTTGAGCCAGTTGGAAAAGGTCGGTGGCCATCAATATCCACCTGGATCAATCCTCTGTCCTTAGGAATCAATGGTCTCCATTGCGTTGAGTGATCAGGGGAGAGGGAAAATCATTTGTTGAATCTCCATCTTCATGAGTTGCTTTCCTTGTTGTAGAAGTTGCATTGCTTAGCTTGTTAAAGGTTGTCACAAACCTGTTGAGGTTGAGCCTTTTCAACAAGTTGAGCTACATGAGAGGACTATGTGCAGAAGGAATCTTTGCACTTTTCTGCAACCTTGTCAACATGTAAATGTGTTGAACCTGCACGAAATAGATCTATCTAGAAAATACTACACAGATTTGCAGAGAGAAATTAAGAAAGAAGAAGCAAGATAGAAAGAATGGAAGAATTCTCATTAACTGTATTCCACACTCAAAGAGTGAATAATTTACAATAGATATAGGATACATGAGTAACTAATGAGCCATAGTGGTGGTCTAGATTGATCTGGACACACACCAATAGTTACAAGAGTAAACTGACACCTAGTCTAGTCTCTCAAGAAGTTACGAGAGTAAACTGCCACCTAGTCTAGTCTCTCAGACAGTTACAGGAGTGAACTTCCACCTAGCTGACTTAACTAGTCAACTAGTCTTCAGTTAACTGACTGAACAAAGAGTAGTGAGTTGGTGATGATCCCAATGTTGAATGGTGACAAAACCAATGCAACATCTAAACTCAACTCAATTAGTCAAACTGAAGTGTCAATTGAAAGAGAATATTCTCCAAGTGAAATATTCTCCCCTAAAATATAGGAGACATGATAATGACTAATTATGACTAATAAACAAGGAATAACCTTAGGAAAAATAAATCCTAGGTATGTGTGAAGTAACTCCAACACCCCCCTGAACATCACTATGGTGAAAATAAAGAATGGGTCCCGGCTACGAGGCCATGTTAGGTACCCAAATACAAAAGATACACTGAACTAAACGAGGAAAGAGGGAAAACCTCATGGGAACAAAACCCCCCCTCAAATTACAATGCATAAAATAAATAATAAGAAGGAACAAAAGGCAATTGCTAAGCAACCATGTCCTTCACTCCAAGAAGACCTCACAACTGTGCAAGTTTGTGCTCTTTGAAGATTTTGTTGAAGATGTAGATGTATGCACGGATCTGATGAAGTATACACATCATTGATATTTCCACACATATCCACTTTATCTTCTTGTAATGAATAATATCCAAATAAATTTTGGATGAAATTTTGAAAACCGTATGGCCGTTTCCGGAAAAATACTGAAATTTTGTTGATTTTGAAACGATCATAACTTTAGTTCCCGGACTCCGTTTTAGACGATGTTTTTTTTTTAAATTGGATATTTTCCAGAGAGGAATTCAAATATCCAATTTGTTTCTGCAATTGTTTCTCAGAGAATATCAGAATGGCGTCTGATGTGCGCAGATCCATTTTTGACTTCTGAGATGCATGCATGGTGCATGCAAAGGTGTCTGCATGTGACCCCTGAGATGCATGCCATTATCCATATATCTTCCACATGAATTTCAGAAAATAAATCTGAAATAAAGTAGACATCATCTTCAATTATTGGAATACTAATTTCTACAAAAACGTTTGTAGAAGACTCTTTATAATAAGAGGCTTGATCTTTTGATGGCTTATCTTCTGGCTCTATCTGTTCGACCTCCTGCATGAAATATTCACAATATTCTTTATTCCCAAATATAACCTCCAATCTAGTCCATAATTCATTTGGATTTAATCCTTGTGATTCTTCATATACTTGATGGAAAAGTTTAGGAGAAACAAACTTGTCGATACTTCCTATGTCCATATCTTGTCTATTGAGAAAGTCATTTTTCTCATCGACAGAATCAGGCTCTACTTCCATTGCCATAGTTATTTGGTACAATCCTCTACATCTAATATGAATAAGAATTTTTGGCTTCCATTCCAAATAGTTATGAGGCGTGAGAAGTATTTTCAGTGAATAATCCATCTTTTTATTGTCTTCAATCTTTTGCGCCTGCAAAAAATAATTTGGTGTAGCTTTTTCTTAGCAATCCGTCGGCTCTAATACCATGTAAATGTTTTGAACCTGCACAAAATAGATCTATCTAGAAAATAATACACACATTTGCAAAGAGAAATTAAGAAAGAAGAAGAAGGAGAGAAAGAATGGAAGAATTCTCATTAAATGAGGAAAGAGGGAAAACCTCATGGGAACAAAAACCCCCCTCAAATTACAATGCATAAAATAAAAAATAAGAAGGAACGAAAGGCAATTGCTAAGCAACCCTGTCATTCACTCCAAGAAGACCTCGCAACTGTGCAAGTTTGTGCTCTTTGAAGATTTTGTTGAAGATGTAGATGTCTGCATGGATCTGATGAAGTATATACATCATTGATATTTCCACACATATCCACTTTGTCTTCTTGTAATGAATAATATCCAAATAAATTTTGGATGAAATTTTGAAAACCGTACGGCCGTTTCCGAAAAAATGTTGAAATTTTGTTGATTTTGAAACGATCATAACTTTAGTTCCCAGACTTCGTTTTAGACGATGTTTTTTTTGAAATTCGATATTTTCCAGAGAGGAATTCAAATATCCAATTTGTTTCTACAATTTTTTCTCAGAAAATATCAAAATGGTGTCTAATTTGCATAGCTCCCTTTTTTACTCCTGAGATGCATGCATGGTGCATGCAAAAGTGTCTGCATGTGACCCCTGAGATGCATGCCATATATCTTCCACATGAATTTCAGAAAATAAATCTGAAATGAAGTAGACATCATCTTCAATTATTGGAATACTAATTTATGCAAAAAAGTTTGTAGAAGACTCTTCATAATAAGAGGCTTGATCTTTTGATTGATTCTCTTTTGGCTCTATCTGTTCAACCTCCTGCATGAAATATTCACATTATTCTTTATTCCCAAATATAAACTCCAATCTAGTCCATAATTCATTTGGATTTAATCCTTTTGATTCTTCATATACTTGATGGAAAAGTTCAAGAGAAACAGACATGTCGATACTTCCTATGGCCATATCTTGTCTATTGAGAGAGTCATTTTTCTCATCGACAGAATCAGGCTCTACTTCCATTGCCATAGTTATTTGGTACAAGCCTCTGCATCTAATATGAAGAAGAATTTTTGGCTTGCATTTCAAATAGTTATGAGGCATGAGAAGTATTTCCGGTGAATAATCCATCTTTTTGTTGTCTTCAATCTTTTGTACCTGCAAAAAATAATTTGGTG
Source organism: Picea glauca (assembly GCA_000966675.3). NCBI lineage: Eukaryota > Viridiplantae > Streptophyta > Pinopsida > Pinales > Pinaceae > Picea > Picea glauca. Next base: position 29,298 of record JZKD02S1288058.1, on the reverse strand, counting down.
TAGCTTTTTCTTAGCAATTTGTCGGCTTTGATACCATGTAAATGTTTTGAACCTGCACATAATAGATCTATCTAAAAAATACTACACACATTTGCAGAGAGAAATTAAGAAAGAAGAAGGAGAGAAAGAATGGAAGAATTCTCATTAACGGTATTCCAAACTCAAAGAGTGAATAATTTACAATAGATATAGGATACATGAGTAACTAATGAGACATAGTGGTTGTCTAGATTGATATGGACACACACCAGTAGTTACAAGAGTAAACTACCACCTAGTCTAGTCTCTCATGCAGTTATGAGAGTAAACTGCCACCTAGTCTAGTCTCTCGGGTAGTTACGAGAGTGAACTTCCACCTAGCTGAGTTAACTAGTCAACTAGTCTTTAGTTAACTGACTGAGCAAAGAGTAGTGAGTTGGTGATGATTTCAATGTTGCATGGTGACAAAACCAATGCAACATCTAAACTCAACTCAACTAGTCAAACTAAAGTGTCAATTGAAAGAGAATATTCTCCAAGTGAAATATTCTCCCCTAAAATATAGGAGCCTGGATAATGACTAATTATGACTAATAAACAAGGAATAACCTTAGGAAAAATAAATCCTAGGTGTGTGTGAAGTAACTCCAACACGACATGCTTTTGTTGGATAGAAGGTGCTTGGGGTGATGTTGTAGTGGTTGTAGTGTCCTTTTGTTCTCTTTTTGAATGGATTGTGAAGAAGCTGAATTTTGCAGTATCATATACTACCTTGCAGCACTGTTTAGGTGGAACAATAGTCAGAACTACCTTTGGTATTCTATAGATATGACCCCCCAGATAAACAATGACACTGCGGGGTCAAGACTCATAAACAACATCGTGTCTCCACATATATGGTTGGCCCAAGAGAACATCACAGAAATCCAATGGGGAAACATCACATAATACCTCATCCTTGAAAGGTTGGATGTCGTATGACAATTGTCACTACTGGCTGACATGAAGATCTCGTCCCTGACAAAGCCACCCGATGTTGTATGGTTGTGGGTGTGGTGTTGTCAACGATCCCAACTGTTTAACGACCTCTTCTGAGATGAGGTTCTTTTGGTTTCCGTTATCAACAATAAAATGTAGCGGGGTCCCCTTCACCCACATATATGAATGAAAAAGGCACGCCCCCTCTTCAGGATCTGTTGGTTCATCTGGTATAATTGTTGCGGTCGCGACAATAGCAATGGGGTCTGCGTTGATGATCTATCTTTTACCAGTATTTTTAGAATCATATTCTAAATCAGGGTTCAACTCCTTGTCTTTGATCTCAGCCACCAATGACTATTTTGAGTGACATTCTTCATTGTTGTGTTAAGGGATTTTGTGGAAATCGCACCATTTTTCGATGTCCTTCTTTGTCTTCCTGTGACCCTTCTTTTCATGTGGCTTGGAATAGTTTTCAGGAGACTATTTGTTAGGGTTGTCTTTGTCATGCTTTGGTTGTTGTAGATTTTCAGACCTCGAACTCCCGTTTGTTCTGGTGCTTAAATTTCTGCTCGATTTTAACAGCATATCGATAAGAAACATCAATTCATGAGATGTCTAGAAAATCCATTTCAATTTGGATGTATCTTTGTAGAGCCCCACAGTATTTCAAAACCAAATGTCGTTCAGAGTCTTTGTTACCTAGCTTGGTGCACAAGGTATGGAAGGTATTTGTGAACTACAAAACTACTTGGCCCCTCTCTTGCCGCAGTGTGGTCCATCTCACGTACTTCTCCTCATAGTTTCCAATGTGGTAATATTGTTCCTTTACCGCATCCACAAAAAAATACCAAGTGGGCTCGACCCCATATATTCCAGACTCCTCTGTGGAACTTTGGTCCCAATAATTTTCCTACCAATGTTTGACATGGGGGAGAATGAAGGTGATCTTTTTCCTATCGAAAAACTTATGAACAGAGAAATAACCTTATAATAGATTTAACCATTTGTCTAAGGCATCCGCATCTATCTGACCTTCAAATACGAGAATATCAAAATTAACCTGTACCTTGAAAGGAAAGGTTCTTCCAAAGTGGTTGTTTGATGAATATACAGTTGTTTCTATAGGCGGGAATTGAAGGATGTGGGCAAAAATCTCCATCATTTCATCCCTCTGTCATGTGAGAGCTTTCTCAAGCAACAAATTGATAGGATCGCTTTCTCCGTTGTTTTTCTTTTCTTCTGCCATGGAGGGTTTCTTGGGCGTGTGAGAGAGATTGTCTTCAAGAGAGACAAGCTTGAGACCCAACTTTCTATACTCGGACCTCGTCGAGGACATGCACTGAAAAACAATCAAGAGCAGCCTATTCTGATACCACTGATCCAGATTATTTTTCGACACGAAAATAAAGCAGAGATATAATAAATAAATGCATAGAGATATCGGGGATATCCAATAATATAACATAAATGTATCATAGATGAAACCATAAACATAGAGATACAATAATACCTTATTTCTATTAATGAAAGAAATGTACAGAGACTGTAAAAATATAGAGTGAAAGACTCGCTAGAATGGTGGCAACTTATCTCTAAGAAGAGATGTGACAGCTACTCACATTTGCAAGAAGATGATTGTTACAATGAGGCTCCAAAGGCATTTTTAACACAAGTAAAATCCAAAACCCTAACCCCAGAAGATGAAAAGCCAACAGTTTTGTGGACCCCGTTTTGGGTAGTTTGGTGTATCAATTTCCTGAGGGCATAACTTTGGCATACGATCTTCGTTTGGGGCGCACGGTAGATAGTTAGAAAGATATATCTGAGAACTACAAATGATGATATTTTTCGGTCGATCCATTCCAAAAAACGTCTTTTAGGGCCTCAAAACGGCTCAGGAAGTTCATGACCTGAAAAACTGCTAAAAATAGTAAATTGCCAAAATTGCTAGAAAATTGTTTTGATCCAGTTGGAAAGGATGGGTGGCCACCGATATCCACCTAGGTCATTCAGTGCTTCGACAATCGTCGATTTTTGTTGAACATTCGACATTCGATAATCTGCATCTGACATCCTATATTTTTGGTGTTTCATCATTCGATGATCCTCTTTAAACGTTCGGTGTTTGGCGATCAATGATCGACGTTGAACATGCATTTATTATACTACACCCAAATATTTCAAACTCTCGAAGTTATCCAGACTCACAGAGTCCTGGACATGTCACCAACCACATTGGCCAGGCGGGAATGAACCAGAAGTTGACACATGGTGAGGGCCAGGGGTGACATGTGTCCTCATCATGGGGTGACATGTGTCATGCTCTAACAGGCATAAGGGGTCTATGAATCCTCCATATTCGAGTGACATGTGGCACGCGTAATGTGGGTCCACGTCACCTTGAATGACGTCAGGATGCCATGTCATCTTGGACTAATGGCTACATATCCCTTCGATCTCACGGTTAGTAAGAGTCCACGTAGTCCTCGGATCCATGGCCTCCATTACTTCATGGTTTCATACTTTGAAACTCCTCACATTGCAAATCCCCTGAAGAGCCAAGTCTCTAGACTCTCAGATCTAGTGCCATGTGTCCTCTACCTATCAACAGTCAATATTACTTCATCATTCACCACTTCGAGAGTTTTCACACCTAGAAAACCCTTTGCGAAGCTCCTACGGAGTATTAAGTCTCTGGATTATGGGATCTCTTTCCATGTACCCTCTCATCCAACGACTCTATTTCGAAGGACAACATTTTACATAGGGACAAGTAGGGGCCATGTGTCACTCCACGATGCCTTCCTGGTTGGTTGAGCAGTAGAGGGTGGGTTCCTTAGATCGACAGTTGGGAGGGTTCCCAAAGGATCTGAGGATCAGCAGTCCATGTCACTTTAGAAGTTCGATATTCGATTGTTTGGCGTGTATCTTCTAGCTTCCTCTCCCGACCATGCTCGATCTATCACCACATGTACCTAGCATTCATCGCCAGGATTTACTCCGGCTCACAGAGCTCCAAGGAAACTCGCACGTCCCTATACCACCGAAAACCTGGACTTCCAGATAGCCATTGATCTATGGACACACGTCCCTCTATTATCAACGGTCCATATCAACTTCACGACTTTGGCATCCAGGAATTTTGGAGATAGACCACTCATATTCTCCCGAAGTGAAATCTTCATTGAAGCCCTTAACATTACCCTTCCTAAGTGCGATCTAACGATTGAGAGGGATCTCCACCAGATTCACAAATCTACGGCCCTCATCAATTCACAATTCCGACCTTTGATTTTTTTCGAGGATTTTGGAATCATAAGTTCTGAAATCCTAAAGCCAAAAGGGCTAGCTCCTTTCGAACTAGCACAGGGTTCCCAGACCCTGGTCATATGGCTCCTTTGGAAATTATTGGGGCTAAGCGCTAATCCTTTTAGCAACAAATGGGTTAAGGACATGGGCATGAGCCCTCAGTCATATGGGTGGATACTCTGAAGGAAATGCTCTTTTCCCACATAGTTGAACTTGACATTCCTGCTAAGGTAAACTCAAAATATCAGCAGGACTTAAACATTTTAGTTAATCCTACCCTGACTCTCCTGCAGATTCACATTCCATAACTCTCTAGTAGTTAAACTGAGGTAAATCGAAGACCAAGTAAATACAACAGTTTACAGAAGAAAATGAGCATTTCTAATAACTAAACAAACACTACAAAACTTCAACATAAACATAGAAATTCAATCATCGCTTCCATTGTATTACATAGAGTATGAAAATACTTATCATAACTGGAAAATGTGAAGCAACTACTGAAAGGGGTGCATGTTTCCTCCCAACCATAGGCACAGCCACTCCTGACAGATTTACCATTGGCCACCCCTAAGATACACCATGATGCTCTGAGAGAGATTGTTTCTCCTTGCTCCACAATAGTCAGGGATGGAGATTACTCTTCTTCTCCCACAAGAAATTGGCAACTGATTTTCTCTACTCCAAGCAAGGAGGTCTACGCGAGTACTTCCTCAGTCACTCGTCAGCCTTGTTTATCAACTTGTAGCGAAACCCTGCCCATGGCTTCTTACAACCAAAACGAGCTTGCTTCTCATCTTTTCTCTCAACTCCAGAGTCGAAAAACATGCTTCTCTTCTCGAGATTGTTCTTTCTACTATGCTTCCTTGCAGTTTTGTCTATGTTCCCCGAATTACCTCCTTTCTTTCCTTCCCTGGCAAGGTTGCGCGGGTCTGAATCCCCAATTCATGGTCAATCCTGGAAGCCTTACAGATGGGTACCCTGCCACATCTCTTCATTAACTCTTGAGGATGGCCTTCCAACTACCATCCTGATTGGTAATTCATTTTTGGGTTAGAGGACTATTGAGAAATTACACCCAGTAGGTATCAGTTTGGCGAGGCTCATCTCAACCATTCCTGGTTTCCCTCACCATATCTCTCATAGCATCCATGGTCTATCTTGGAAAAATCCCTCCTTTCAACAATTGTGCAACACATATCCAATTTCTATTAATAACAGAAAATCCATACATTGACCCTTTTATATAAAGGTTCATCAAATCAAACATTCACACATATTTAGTCTACCATAGTCTCTTGGTCAGTTATAGTTATATTTACAAACTGGGGAAACATGGGTATTACACGTTAGAACATAGACCATAGGGATTCCCCTCTAGGCTAGGGTAGCCTAGTTTCTCCTTAATCTAAAGTGTGGGGAAAGGATACTGAGGTGGCAGTGGATAGATTTCCTATTGTACCTCTAGGCTCTCATGTTGAGGCTAGGAATTTTTCTTCTAGGGTAGAGTCTGAGTGGTCACAACATCCTATAATACTCAAGCATTCTATCCCTATAATCAGGAATATGAGATAACTGACCTTGAGCATTAACAATTGAAGAAATAATGGTAATCTAATGATGTAGTTAGTGAAAGGTGTGAGGGATCTCTAGTGTTTCTTAAATATTGTATTCAAGATCTTAATGACCTAAAACGTGCATCAATTTCAAATATTTCATTTCATGGTTTTAGGTCATGGTTTGGTATATCTTGATTTAGTGATGGAGGGTTTGGGTTTTGTTCAGGTGCATGCTCCATGTGGTTTATATGATACATTTAAAGAGGGGACAATATATTTTTATTTGTTTTCATAATTTTAAAAAATTATGGAATAGAAAAAGAAGAAAGTTTAGCAAGCCTACTTGAAACCAATCAAATACAAAGTTGACAGTCGAAGTCAAACACTCTTACAATGCCTCCTCAAAACACTCAATAACTTACAAAACAAATACAAAGTCGACAGTGGGAGTCAAACACTCTTACAATGCCTCCTCAAAACACTCAATAACTTATAAAACATGTTGCACAGTTAGATAACTATGAAACCAGACACATTATTTTCCATTTAAACAACATAAAAATGTGCACATACTTAGAAGCATAAATAAAAGCACTAAAGACTTTGAAGTTTACATAGACAAATGTTCAAAAGACTAACAAATCAAACACATAATCATTAAAACATAGACAAGATGTTTTTCTTTCATCTAGTTCGCTCAATCATCTTTTAAACTTAAAAAATTATTAAAATCACATTACAATGTTCAAAGTCTAACGAATCAAACACATGAGCATTAAAACATAGACAAGATGATTTTCTTTCATCTAGTTCGCTCAATAATATTTTAAACTTCAAAAATTATTAAAATCACATTACAACCTCGAAGGGCTTTTAGTTTCTCTAAATACGCAAATGGGTTCAAAGTCCCTTCAAGTTTTTTTTTTTAATTGCAATGCTTACTATCTAGGCATACAATTTTTCTAAATAAGCAAATGGGTTCAAAGCCCCGTAAAGTTTTTTTGATTGCAATGTTTAGCGATGCATATAAATTTTCTTTAAATATAGACGCACCTTTATGCTTTTCAAGTTTTTCTGCCTTACTCCTGTGAACTCTCTTCCTCTAATCTTCGACTTCTTCATTTTTCACTTTTCTTCCTTTTGTCTTCACTTCCATCCTCTTCTTCTCTGTCCTCAATCTTATTCTTATTCCTATTCCTCGGTCTTCTTCTATGTTTTTTTTTTTTTTTTTTTTTTTTTTTTTTTTTTTTCTTAGTTTTTGTTTCTTCGTTTTTTATATGATAAATGAAGTTGTTTAGTTGTTTTATCAAATAGTTTTTTCTGCTGGAATTCAACGATATAAATTTATATGAATTATTATTTTTTGTTTTCCAAAATTCATTTTTGAATGTAAAAAATCGTCATTTCTTAGAAGGTCTAGCCTATGACTATGATAAATGGCGTTGTCTAGTTGTTCTAAGAAATAGTTCTTTTTGCCGAAATATTTACACAAATCGCTATTTTTTATTATTCAAAATCCATTTCTGAATACAAAAATAAATTCAGAAAGATGAAAAACCCCTCAATTACAACTATGATAAATGAGGTTGTCTAACCTTTTCATTAGTAAGCTTTTCATTATTGTCTGTGTTTCCTCCCCGTTTTATCGTGCTACCACCATTAATTTTGAACTTACCATTTTCATGAATTTGAAAGTCCTAAGGAACGGCCTGCCACCGGTCAAGAGACCAAGCTTTACCCTGGACTCAGGGTTGAAATTTCAAAACTGAAAATCCTCTTAGATTTAACGGTCCCTGGACTCAGGGTTGCAATTTCAAAACTGAAAATCCTCTTAGATTTAACGGTTTGGACAACTGTAATGCCCTTGGATGAGTGTAATGATCATTCTACCCGTTTTAACACAGAAGATTAATGATAATATGAAATTTTTAACCGTATTTAAAGGACCAATTAACCAGTAACGAACAATTTGCCCGCCAAAATCCATCCCGGCTTCGGCTCACCATAAGTTCATACAAATATTTAAAATCTTGACAAAAGACTCCAGAAATAAAGTTACCGTTGGATTGCGATAGGTGAAACGGACGGTGGTGATTTCGTTGGTGGATTTTATGACTAGCGACCCCGATGGAATGTGAGCCATTGGATAATGATTTATCCGGCGGCTAAAAATCTTTGCGGCCTTTTCCCCGTTCGGCCTCTTCCCAAAACACAAATGCCGCAATTAAATAGGACCGTTGGATCATCCAAATCGATAGTTGAAAATTCATGAAGTCTCAACCCTGCGGTAGAATGCTGATCGCTGGATGGACTGGCTGTCGATCCAACGGCTGGGTAACTGCTGCAATGAAGAGACAGGAATGGCAGACGAGGATCGAAGCTCCTGCAGCAATATACACCTGTGTTCGTGCGTGTATTACCTGTAGTTGTTATATACATTCAACTTTGGAAAATTAGTAATTGAGTTCAAACTTCAGGCTATCGAGGTCATATAATAGTTGTAGAAACTGAATAAAATACAGAATTTTAAGTTAATGTATGGGTTTTAGATACTCCTTCCAATGCAGTTTTATTAGCGTTCTCAGGTTGCCATAAAGTTTTTATGTAATAGATAGGAGTTCCCAATCCAGTAAAACTCAAAGTGAAATATTTTAAAAATCTTAAAAGTAGAGCGTGGTGAATCTCATCAGACTTTGTCAGTGTTCTCTGGGCTCTGACTATTTGTATTAGTAGTCCCATTGAAATGATATGACCTACTGATTTTACGCAGGTTGATGTTGTTTAAAGGGTAAAGTATTAAATTTACAAGTACGGCAGCAGCTATCAGAAGCCTCAGGTTCCATGACAGATATACGCCCCGAAAATGAGGGCAGCCAGAGAGCAGAGAATGCAGCGTGATCATGATCTGATAAATTCGACAGCTCCGTTCAAAATGATAAAAGAGAACTTATTCAAACATTTATTACCAGGGTAGACATTGGACAGATCTATGGTGGATCGAGTGGAGAGTCGGGNAAAAAATTACCAAATCCACAAAAAAATAAAATAAATAAAATAAAATAAATAATAAAAAAAAGTAAAATGAAATTCGTATAAGTTTAAACCAAAATATTAAATCACTTAGTTTTATAAACATGTTTCTTTAACATTAGGATTGTATTCTCGTAACCTCTCTTACCGGTTCATGCAGTAAGGGTAAGGGTATGCAAATTCCGAAAGTAGCAAGGTATTTTATAGTTCAGTATGGAGGAGATGTCAGTAACATAATGTTAAGTGACAACAACAAAAAAATTAAATACAAAATATGTAAGTGACAACATCTAAAAAATTAAACTAGCATAGATCCATTTTAAACCCCAAGCTATCAAGCACCCAGAGAGATGGAATTAATACTTGAGATGAAATTAAATGATAAAAAAAATTACACCTTTAGAAATTCCATCCATCTTGGTGCTTGATAAATCTTGATTTAAAATGGATCTACCCAATTTCATGTTTTAATATGTTGAAAAAAATGGTCATAAATATTGGATATTTTGAATAGATATGTAATATTTTTTTAAGAATTAAATATATAATTATTATTTTATAAATTTAATTTAACTATTTTTGAAAATTAAAGTGATTATTTATTATTTAAAAATTATCGTGTTGTATTTATTCTTTTAATTTATAAAAAAATAAAATATTTCGTTTTTAATTTAGAAGATTAAAAGTATCTCTATGTTTTGGCAAGTGTAAAGAAGAAAATCAACATTGCTAAAATAAGAATAATAAACTTTTATGAGTTGTATAGTGAAACAATTCTCAACACATGGTGGGACAATAAAAACTACCATATTTGTGACAATAAGAGGGTTGAAGATGCACCAGTATGGGGTGGTATTGCGGGCCACTTGGCCAGATGTGGGTGAAGGGGGAGGCCAGCGAAGCACGGAGCCATGTGCTCGGCTCGTGCCCCACGTAGCCACCACCCAAGGGCTTTAACTCGCATTCAAAGTGGATGGCAGAAGCATTAATTCCACTCCTCTCGACCGCCTCTATGCATAGCGCCATGCAGAACCCATTCGGCAATCTCGCTTGGTGGTGTGGC
>JZKD02S1288058.1:0-19367 GCA_000966675.3 Picea glauca | reverse complement strand
GCTGGAATATTCTTAGTCGTCCCAATAAATCAATGGTTGTGATTTCAACCACTAACTTCCTCACTATTATAAAGACATCCGTTTACATATTTATTTTTTTACTTTTACTTAATTATATTTGAAATTTACTATAATCGCTAGCTGATTGCCACCGAGTGATTAAAGTTTCATTTTCTAGAGAACCCAAATTCACCAGCCTTTTTACTACAACTACTATTATTTACTGGACAGGATTTTCCTACCTGGAACTCTTACCAAGTCGGTTATTTAATGCGCACGTCTTGCAGTTATTTAATACCCAAGACTTGGTTATTTCTGCTTTCACCAGCCACGAGTAACTTGTGGCTGTGCTAGTTTTATGTGTCTATCTATCAGATTTTATTTGGTTGTCTTAATTATCATATAAATTTATATAAAATTAATATTTTTGTATTTAGAAGGACATTTTACATCTTAATATGACTTTAATATGAGGGAGATGTGTAATTATATTATTTAAAATAAATAATATAATATTGACTAAATAAAAAACAATTTCATCTCCAATATAAAAATTTAAACACACACACACACACATATATAAGTGAACAATCTAGATGTTTTAATTGTGCTCTCTAAGAAATGAAAAAGACTCAGTAAGTTGCAATTTGTAAAGGATTATAAGTACAATGGGGATATTTTAAAATTTTAAGACTTATGTATTGTCATTGTTTTTTTTTTCAATATTATCAAATATTTTTGTATGTTTCTACATTGTAGAAATGTACTTAGGGATGATGTGCATTATTGTGGGAGCATTAGCCATTTCCTAATTATATTCCTATAGTAACTATGGAAATGCAAACCTATTGTTGATTTAGGAAATTATAATCATGATGAGATTTCATTGCAAGTGCATATTCAATTTCATTAAAACCTAATTGCATATTATATAAATTAACATGTTATAATTTTCAAGTTTTATATATTTAATATTATTTATAATTGCCAAGTTTTATATATTTAATATCACTTAAATCTCTAAAAAATTATTTATTTATTATAATTGTCAATTTTCATATTTAATTTTACCTATATATATAGTTCAGAGTTATGATCCCTACAACATATTTTAGATTCCATTTTATTTAACATGAAAAAGAAAAAAAAAAAATTCACCCTAAATAAATAATGATTCAATCAATTCAAACTTAACTCCATATCTATCATGCACATTAGCACAATAGAGATCATTATCACTAAAACAATAGCATCATAAATAACATTATGTTTGAGGTTAGTAACATAATGGAGATCCAATAATCTATATATATGATAAATAATAGATAATCTATTATGATAGATAATAGATAATGTATTATGATAAATAACAATCTATATGATATATTAGATTTTGATCCATAAATTATTCTATATATGTGAGATTATATTTACATTAATTTACTTTATATCAATATATATTTATATATCAATATCAATTTTAAAAATATGATCTAATATAGAATATATATTATATTCAGAATTTACATTAATCAATATGTTAGATTAACTTTAACATGAGTTAGGAATAACAATTTAAACATGTGATGGATCATGAGTTAAGTAATCCATAATGTATATTTAATCGAGATCTCTCTATTAACTTGTCATGTGAATAAGGGTGATTTTTGTTCAATTAGGTTTGTTTTTAGGGTTTCATTATTACAAATTTAGATAATATTCTTAAATAATTATTAAGATGAATATTAAATCTAGATCAATATCAAACTTATGTTAGAGGACCAACCTTCTCTCCATTACTAATTTCTAGAATATTTTGATTGCTTGGAGACTTCAAATTTAGTATATTGCATATTTATTATGTATCATATAAATAGATAAGATTACTATTTAATGAGTCTAATATTACAAAAGTAAGGATGTTTTGGACATCCATCCATTTTCAATAATGTAAAATAAATTATTTAGAGCAATTAGTTACATTGATTTCAATAATGACATAATGCAAAACAATATGTCTTGATTTAAGTGATGATACAATGAAAATGATTTAACAAACATAAAACAATATGGTGCATTGATTTCAATGATAATGATATCATATTAAACAATAGGGTACATTGATTTCAATGATAATACTAGATGAAAATCAAGAAAATTAATCATATATATTGATTTCAGCTGTGAGATAATGCAAATTATCAAGTGAAATGAATTTAGAAATAAAACCAATTTCAAAACAGATATTATAATTTGAAGTACTATACTTTGTTTGGTCATGTGTGATTTATCTATTAGTATTTGCACATTAAAACCATTATAATATTAAGATATATAAAATGTGAAAAACTCAGGTCTAAATTTCTTCAAAGAATTTTAGTGCAATATTTAGAGTTAAAGATGGGAAAGTGTGTCAATGTGTGTAAGAAAAAATCAGAAAAAGACTGAGATTAATTACTCTTTAATATCAAAGTTATTCAATATCTTCTTCATGCCAAGAAATTGGAACCAACTTAGATCTATCATGGGTCGATCTATCATGGGTCGATCTATCATGCATCCAGAGGGATCAAATCTCTCTAGGTACAAACATTTCCTCAAGTTTTTCACTGTAAAAAAAATTTTACACTTCAATGGATTTGATCCCTCTCCAAGCATGTTAGATCCAAAATGAAAATAGATATAAATTGGTAAAAAACCCAAATAAAATTAAATTAATATATATTTATCAAAATTAAAAAACACAAACTAAATATAACTGTAGTAAGACATTAATTTAATATCATTAACATATTTGAAATTAATATTTAGTTAATTTTTTAATCCAAAACAAATGGTATAAAAACAAGATAAACTATGTATACCATATATATTGGGTGTGTATACAATAATCCAAATGATATAGATTTATCATTGAATCATGAGTATCCGTATATAATGCTGAGTTTTCTCACCCGGACATTGTAAGATAATTCTAGCAGCTCGTTGAGAACGAACTTGGTTTTCCAAGTCGAAATGTCCTTCTATATATATATATATATATATATCAGATTCGATATCATATTTATAATGTATAGTGTTAGAATGAAAATATGTATTAGTGTTTGTATATGTATATGTGTGTGTAAAACGTTTTTTTAATTGAGCTATTTTATTTTTATTTTTATGAAAAAATCTGAAAAAAATAAAAATATCAATCTCTTCAAATATTAATAATAACTAATAAAAAATTTGACCATTAGACATCATTCAAAATAACCACAACAATCAATCACTTTAACCCAAAAATATACTTATTTTTATTATTATTTTTTAATTAAACTAATTTTTATTTTTTAATAAAACATTATCTAACATAACATAATACTAAATATTTTACACATAAATTTAGAAAATTATATATTTTATTAAAAAAACACTAAATTACATAAAATGATAATTAATCTATATTTCTTATACATTTTTCATTAAAAATCAAATAGCCAAATAAATATGTTGTATAATTAGCAACCACGTCTTTCCATTTTGGGTAGTATTTCTTGGAACCATCATTTATATCTATATAAAATTATATAATTTTGTTATTTAAATGGTAATTTTGGTTAATCAATTTATTTAGAATTTTGATTTTACTGTAAAATTGTAATTTGTAGTGAGTTAAATTATAGTTTGTGGTTGGAGTAATTTTTACATGAAGATTTTTGTAAAAATGTGATTATGAAAAGAATTGAAATGAATGTTACTTAACTAAGGTCTATAAATAACATCTTTATATAAAAATTAGTTTGATAGGTTAGTTTGAGTGATTGAGTCTTGTGAATTATAAATTGAAAGGTTACAAGGTCAAGTATCCTAGCTATCTTTATAGATATTATTCATGTAGAATTTGGTTGTCAAAAATGAATGAAACCCACCAATTTATTTCTCATACCATCCTTTAAAGATAAACATTCACTTATAAATATAACATACATAAAAATCCTTTAATAAAGGAGTGGGCTAACTCGGGAACAATCTTCCCTCATCTAACAAAATTCAGGCCCATTTTTTTGCCAAAAAAAAAAATATTATTTCCCAATTAACTTACTCCTTTAATAAATATATGCCCTATATTCCCCTTCATTGGATATCCTGTCCTTCACATGCACTACAAAATTTTTAGGAAAATTTTATCCACTATGTATAAGAAAACTTTATCCACTATGTATAGAAGCGTTATGAAGAGTTTGTACATGTTTTTTGGAATTATGAAAATCTGATGGTTTTATTTTTGTTATCATGATCCCATCCAACTTTTCATAATTCCAACCGTGCGCCTAAATTTCTTATGGCAAGCTGTCATTGGATGCATTATAAAGCCCATGATGGGTAAGGGTGGAATCATGAAATACATTGTACCTAACATCTACACATCATGGTTAACTTGTGAATGATCTCACAAATCTGCGAACACCGTACAACTCTTTCATGAGATGTGTGAAGGTGGGATAATGCTTACCTATAGATTATTAATTCATTCTATTTACTTTTCATAACACTTCTTGTTGTGATACGAGGATAACTCTAATGCTCGGTTTTATTTCTTTGTAAGGAGAATGAATATGGTTGAAAATCTAAAGGTCGCGGTCGTGATTATTTTCTTCTTCATATTTGAGTTATTAATTTTGTGACATTTTAAGACTTTCATTAAAATAATTTGTTTTCCTAATTGATTTTTGATGAGAATTAAGTTTGTTGATATTTTTATGTAAGATTTAATTTAATAAATATTTTAAAAAATTATTTTTTAAAATATGAAAAAAAATAATGATGAAAAGTTTTGAAGAAAGGAAAATTTGATATATGAAAAGTTTCAATAAATTAAGGTGATTTTAATAATAAAATTAAAGCTAGAGTTTTATAAATGATGTCACTTACTCTAAAATTTAAATCCACCAATAATAAATAATAATAATTAAAATACATTGTAATTTATAGATGTGTTGGATAAGATTATATGAGGATGTTAAAATTGATAATATATTTTAATATAATAGTTTTATTAAAACGAATATATAGAGCATTTAAATGGAGTGATAATTGTTCGAGCTAGAGAAATCTATGTGGAGCTTCCAGTTGCCAATGCATAGACACTACGAGAACGGCCAACACACACTTGGATAACGATCAATGCACACTTAGGGAAAGGACAATCATTATAATAGATAGATATAGCAATGATTAATGGAGTTACGACTGAGCTGGTGTAAGGTGGGAATTATGAAGAGATTAGGCACGAGGACATCAAAAGAGTACCATGACAGTACAAACCTGGTGATGAGGAGACGTGGAGAAATACGGGCTCGAGGACGAATGACATAGTTAGTTACTCACGGTAGAATGAGGTGGGGAGGCCAGGAACTGGGGGTGACGTTGAAGCCTCATGTTAAATTGAAGGGGTTGAGCAGACAAAAAAGGGAGTACCAAGAATCGAGATCGGATCTTTGAGATGAAGAGTGTAAGGTACCAAATCTATTATAATAGCCAAAAATAGAAATATTGTAGAGAATAACAACGAAACAACACAACAGATGAAACCACAAAACCATAATAATACCTTTGTTGATAGGAAACAATGTTCACTTGCCTCTTCGAGGGGGAACCTCCAGGAGATAAACGCTCTATTACAATAATTACCAAGACACAAATTCTCATACCCTCTACTCCTATTTATACTAAATCTACCTATCCAAAAGAACAATCTACAGGAAGATCATTCTAGAAGGGGAAGTTTCTATTAGGTCTTCTTACATTTGACTTATTCTTCCTTATTGCTAGGACTTATTAATATTGTCTTTTATTACATGGAAATATATTATTCTACCTATGTGAGGGGTTAGGGAGGTTAGGTCCCTAACATCCTCCCCCCCTTAAAAACAACCTTGTCCTCAAGGCTTGAGATGAGGAAATTGCTGCAAAATGATAGATGGCTCCCAGGTGGCATCTATTAGAGTTGTATCTTTCCACTGGACTAAAACTTCATTGATGGTGCGTTGACGAAGACGATGCTCACACTGGTCCAAAACTACTTGTGATTGCAACCAAATGGAGTCCTCTTCATCCAACTCGGGAAGGTTGGTTTAAGTTTGGCACTTAGTTCCAATCACCTTCTTTAAGCAGCAGACATGAAAAACATGATGGCGCTTAGAATGACTGGTAAAAGATAACTGATAGGCCACATGTCCCACGTGCTTGAGAATTGTATAAGGACCATAAAATTTGGGTGCTAGTTTCAAACAATGGTCAGCCTTGAGTGATGTTTTCTTATAAGGTTGCAATCAAAGAAACACCTAGTCTCCTTCAACAAATTGACGTTTAGAGAGACCTTGATCTACTTGTTGCTTCATGTGATTCTGAGCCATGACCAAATTCTCTTTGAGGGTACGAAGAATAGCCTCTCGAACTGTAAGTGTTTGTTCAACCGCCTGGACCTTCGAGATACCTAGCATGTATGAGAGAACTAAATGGGCATTTTTTCCATATATTGCTTCAAAAGGATTCATGCAAGTGATTGTATGGTAAGAAGTGTTGTACCACCATTCAGCTAGTGGTAACCATTGAGCCCACTATGTTTTCCTTTCATATGAAAAACACCTCAAATATGTTTCCAAACACATTTTGACCACTTCAATTTGACCATCAGTCTGGGGATGATAGGTTGTGCTAAGATGCAATTGGGTTCCCTGTAGCCTGGACAGTTCTTGCCAAAAATTGTTGGTGAAAGTGGGATCTCTATCAGAAATAATAGAATGAGGCATGCCATGAATCTTGAAGACATGATCCATGAAAAGTTGAGCCACAGTGGAGGTAGTAAATGGGTGTTGAAGAGCATAGAAATGAGCATACTTGAAAATATGATCAAGGACCACCACCAAGGCTGACTTATTTCATGATTTAGGTAATCCCATAATAAAATCCATAGAGATGTCCCTCCAAATAGCCAGTGGAATCGGAAGCAGTTTTAGTGTGTTAAGATCTTTGACTACTTCTCCCTTGTTGCATTGAAAAACATCACATTCTTCCACAAAAGTGAAAACGTCCCATTTCATACCATCCCAGAAAAAAGAACGTTTGACCCGGTCATAGGTTTTGGTAAACCTTGAGTGCCCAACTGTGGGTGTAGCATGAAGCTCAAAAAGTAGTGTGGATTTAAGTTGTGATTGTTTTCTTAAATACAAACAGACTTTGTAGCAAAGATCATCATTGTTCCAAGAGTACTCTAGGGATACTGGAGATTTGGCTTGCAATTGGTGGATTAGATGCGAAATTTTGGGATCTTGTAGCCATTCTTGGTGAACAACTTGGAGCCAATATGGTACAATGAAGGAGAGGGGAAAAAGGGACCCTTCATCTTCATATTTTCTAGAAAGAGCATCTACAACCATATTTTCTTTTCCTTTCTTGTAAATGATCTCATAATCATATCCAAAGAGCTTAGTCACCCATTTTTGTTGCTCCAAGGAGGAATGTCATTGCTCCAGAAAATACTCGAGGCTTTGATGATTTGTCTTAATTTGGAAGCCTTGCCCCAATGGATAAGGGAGCCAAAGATCCACTACATGTAGAATAGACAACATTTCCTTTTCATATATTGATTGGCCCAAATTTCGCTCTGAAAATTGTTTGTTGGTAAAGGCCAAAGGTCAGCCATCTTGCATAAGGACTTCTCCAATTCCTCTCCCAGAATCATCACATTCCAAGACAAAGGTCTTTGTGAAATCATGAAGGGATAGGACCAAAGTGTTGAACATAATTTCCTTCAAGGCTTGAAAGGCCTGATCAATTGTGAGATTCCAAGTGAAAGAATTCTTTTTAAGGAGAGCAGTGAGAGGCACCATAATATTTTCATAATTCTTAACAAACTTGTGATAATAGTTTGTTAAACCCATAAAACCACACAAGTTTTTGATAGTGTTGGGGTGAGTCCAATCTTGCATAGCTTCAATCTTCTTAGGATCGAACCTGACACCTGCCTTGCCAACAATATGACCCAAGTACTCAACTTCTGAGACTCCAAAATCACATTTAGATTGTTTGAGGAAAATTTGGTGCTGAGAGAGTAGATCTAGAACTCGATATACATGAGCAAGATGGGATGTCCGGGTTTTAATATAAATGAGAATATTATCAAATAAAAATAAGACAAAATGATGGAGAAAAGGATGGAAGACATGATTCATGAGGCTTTGGAAAGTGGAGGGAGCATTGCACAAGCCAAAGGGCATGACCAAAGAATCATAGTGGCCCTCATGAGTTAGAAATGCAGTCTTAGGAATATCTTCCTCTTTCATAGGTATCTAGTGGTATCCAAAATGAAGATCAAGTTTAGTAAAGAACTAGGCACCACTCAATTCATCCAAGAGATCATCAATGACATGAACGAGAAATTTGCCTTTGATGGTGACTTTGTTGAGGGCATGAAAGTCAAGAAACACATGTCAAGATCCTTATTTCTTAAGTACCATGACCACATGAGAAGAATAGGGGCTTGTACTAGGATGCATAATGCCTACGGTGAGTAATTTTTGAACAATCTTCTCAATTTCATTTTTCTGGGTAAAGGGATGACGATAGGGACGAACATTGGGAGGAATATTTTCAGGGACAAGGGGAATGGAATGATCATGAACACCATGGGAAGGAGGAAGTTCTCAGGGAGTGGAAAAAACAACATGATGTTTGGAGAAGATGGATTGGAGGTGTGACGACATAAAAGGTGTCTCAATGGCGTGAATGGAATGGAGTTGTACAATAATGTCAGAATGACCTCTTTTGAGTAGATTATCCATGCGATGGGAACTGATGATCTCAAGGGAACCTATTGTGATTCCTTGGAACTTATACTATTGGCTCTCTTGGTTGAATTACATGGTTAATTCCTTAAAATCCATGAGAATGGGACCCAGAGTCCTTAGCCATTCGACACCCAACACAATGTCACAACCACCCATGTCAATAGAAAACATATGATATTTCAAGTGGTACTGACCGATTTGGAGATGCACATTTTCAAAAAGTCCCCAACATTTCATGGACCCACCATTGGAAATCATGATTTGAAAGTTATTGAATGCACGGATATAACAATTAGTTTATTGGGCAATACGGAGATGAATAAAATTATGGGTGCTTCCAGTGTCAACAAGGATGATGACCTTTCAATGCTTAATGTAACCAATTATATTAAGGGTTTGGGGAGAAGAGAAGCCAGTGAGAGAATTCAAGGAAATGACCAGTTCAACTCCAGGACGGTTGGAAGGTGGAGTCATGTCAATGGGTTCATGTGAGTTGGCCACGGGAAGGAGCCTCGACATCGTCTTTAGAAACATCCTTGGAGATGGCGATAAAAATATTTTTTTCCTTACACTGGTGCCCAGGAAAATATTTGTCATCACAATTTTAACAAAGTCCCTTGAGTTGGCATTCATCCATTTATGCCCTAGTAAAATTTGGATCTTTAGTGGAGTGGAAGGAGGAGTGGGAGTGATTGTCTTAGGGAGAGGAATAAAGGAGGGTTTTTTGGTTTGAGAAGAGGAAACTTGTTGTTCTTTCTTAGCTCTTTTAGTAGCTTTCACCCAACTTTGAGGCTGAGCCATGAGACATGGGCACAAATCTCATCCTTGAGGCCATTGATAAAACATTCTCGGAAAAAATCATCATACATGCCCTCTGTGTGGAAAGCCAATCGCTCAAAAGAATATATAAAGTCTTCCAATGTGCCAGATTATTTCAACTTTGTCAAACGGCATAAATGGTGGGTGTTAATGTCAAAGCGTTCATAAAGTTCTGCAACAAATTGTGTCCAAGAAACATACCCTTGGCAGGCATTTTTTCTCCATTGCCACCATTGCCAACATTTTGAATATAGATGGATAACGCCATACCTTAGCTTAGCCAGCTCATCAATAATGTCGTACAAAGAGAAATAATGTTTCATTTGAGTGACCCAGCCCGTGGGATCCGAACCATCAAATTTATTCACCTCCATGCGAGGGAGACATAGGTCCCACTGAAATTTGTGGGGAGGAAAAGAGGTGGACTAGGAGGATTCAAGACCATTAGGGCTATAAGGTGTGGAAGAAGAGAAAGGATCTAGAGTGGGATTAAACAAGGTGGTCAAAGTGTTCATTGCATCCTCGCATTGCTGACAGGTGGAAACCAATTGAGTGATGCTTGTGGGAAGTGATTCGAGTGGATCAAACTGAGAGTTGATGTTACCAATACTAGACATAATGGAAGAGATTTCACTCTAGGTTTGGTCATGATCTTTGGCCAAGGTGGTGAGACGTTGTTCCCAATATTGGTTGTGAGTGTGGGCCATGGGGATGGGATAGGGGGGAAAATGGGACCACACATAAATGCATTATTGGTGACTAGTACCACTACGATTGGTGAAAAGAGAGGAAGTCAATGGGATACATTCCCAATAGGGGTGCTGGGAAGGGGTCAAGTCCACGGGAAAAAAACAATTGCTGAAAAATGATAAGTATGACTGCAATCAGGGAGAAGAGAGGAATCCAATGGGATAGGTCTCAAATAATGGTGTAGGAATTTTGCAACCAGAATGAAGGAGGCATAGCTGCATAGAAATAGATATTTTATGTTCTGTTTTTGTTTCTATCCCAAAGGTTAGGGTATTCAAGGTTTCTACAGAAAAGGGTTTTCCCTGTTTTATAACTCTTTGATATACGTGTGTGGTCCAATAGTAGTACTCGGCCCAATATCTCAAGGAACCAACTAAGGAGGCTAGACCGTGCCCTTAGCCGTACTACCCAACTACCCAGATACTAGAAAGTATATTCCACATTCTTATTCTCGGTGGAACTATAGCAGTCAAACGACCAATTGGTTTATTTACGAAGGGATTCAAGATATTGGGGCTGGTCCATATATAGGTGTTCTTTGATTTGCTACCACTCAAAGGGGTACCAACTTTTGATATTTTGATGTAACTATGGAAAATATTATTTTGTATTTGTATTGGTCAAACCTAAAGAAGGTTATTGTGATCTTATTGTATAAATTGACTCAAAAGAAATTATTATTTTATTGTTATCCTTATTGTAAAATTCAAAAGAAATCCTCTTAGGGTTGCGTCTTTTCGGGAGTCAATTATGTGTATAAATAGAGGTTGAATTCCTCTCTTTTGTACACACACACAACTCACCTTCTCTTATGTATTTGGAGCATAACAAAGGAGGTCTAGCACATGAGGTCTTGGTTTCTTGGTCTTTGGTATCTTGGTCTTGGTCTATTTGTGGAGAGATATAATGTGACATTGTACTGGTTGAAGGAATCTATATTGAAGAATTGGTTGTTGGGTTTTTTCCCCCACGAGGGTTTCCCAAGATATATCTTGTGTTTTGTTATTTTTTATCTTTCAGTGATCCCATTACATACAATTGTTAATGAATGTTAAAGAATATAATTGTAACTTATAAAATTATAACATGGTATCAAAGCAGGCATGAATAGAAGACAATTCACATATCTAGAGTACAAAAGGATCCAATTTTCTTGATAGGAGTGGTTTTCAGACAAGACAAGACCACCAACAAGTGCGCCCTAGTGGAGTGCATATTTTCCCTGGATCAGATCTTCAGAATCCATAATTTGTGATTTAGGGGAAGGATGACTACCATAGCCAAGATTGATGAGAAGATGAAGGGAGATGACAGATTCAGAGCCTGGAGGTTCAATGTATCCCTACTCCTATAAGAACATGATCTAGAGAAGTTCACTAAAGAAGAGGTTTAAGAACTAGATGGAGATGAGGCTAAAGCAAAGCACAAGAAGGATATGGTAAAAAAAATAGGATTATTGCAGACTCCATTAAGTACCATCTTATTCATCACATATCTTCATTATCCACTCAAAAAGAAATTATGGATTCCTTAACCTGACTGTTTGAAGGAAACAACATCAACTGAAGAAATGGCCTTGAGAATTCAGTTAATGAAAGTGAGGATGCATAATTCAAAAACCATCCACTCTTACTTCTCAAGAGTGAACCAAATCAAGGAGTAGATAGAATCCATTGGTGATACAATAAATGGGGAAGAAATGGTGATGGGTACCTTTAATGTCCTCCCAAGGTCATGGGATGAATTTATTCAATGGATATGCTCAATAAGGAAAATACCCAAGTTTAGTAGGCTATCAGAAGATTGCAACCAAGAAGAAGAAAGGATGTCAGCAAGAGAAGAGAAGATTATAGATGATGATCAATCCTTAGCCTCCCACACCAGAAAAGGAAAGAGTAAGAAAGAACCCTCCTCACCCAAGAAGTTTTAGAAGGGGCGAAGAAATAACCCAAATATCATATGTTTATGTTGTCATAAAATGGGACACATTGCTATGAGTTGTTCCCTCATTCAAATAACAAGGGAAAATAAAGGAGGTAAAAGGAATCATGTTCATAAAACTAAAGATAATGAGCCACCTAAGAAGGTTTCAAAGGAATATGAATCAAGTGATGAGGATTGGGCTCTTATCTCAGCTCTTACAGGAACTGTCACTCATGGAAGTGACATTTGCCTACAGATAGTGGTGCTTCCAAGCACATGATAGGTTATAAAGACTCCTTGTCTAACCTTACTCACAAGGATTCAACACACAAGGTTAAATTGGGAGATGAATATCAATATCCTATCAAAGGAGTAGGAGAATCCTCCTACAAGTTAGACTCGGGAAAGCCAATGAATATGAAGGAAGTTCTCTATGCTCATGGATTGAAGAAGAACCTTCTCTCGATTTCAATATTGGATGAGAAGGGTTACAGAGTTGCATTTGTTTATGGACAAGTTATTATGTGGCCTAGAGGGAATACTTTTGTTGATGCTATGGTGATTTTGAGTTCAAGAGGGAGGACTCTACAAATTGAAAGGGCGATCAGATTCAACATTAATTCACGACATTGTGAATCCTATTGAATTATGGCATACGGGATTTGTTCACCTACAATAAAAGGCCCTACCAAGTCTGAGCAATATGGTGATGGGACTACCATAGATCTAGGAAAAACCAATCGATGTGTGTGAAGGTTGTGCACAAAGAAAGAATGTGAAGCACTCATTTCCAAATAGCGATAGCAAAGAAAAAAGAGTATTGGACATCATGCACTCACATGTGTGTGGACCAATGTCAACAAATTCACTAAGCGGGTATATATATTATGTATCTTTTATTGATTATTACTCATGTAAAAATTGGATCTATTTGTTGAAGAAAACAAATTAAGTGTTTGGAAAATTAAAAGAATTTAAGGCACTGGTACTAAACCTGACAGAACAGAAGATAAAGACCTTGCAATTAGATAATGGAGGAGAATTCACTTCAGAGGAATTCAAATAATATTGCATGGAAGATGGGATTAAGAGGGAGCTTTCTACTCCCTACAATCCTCAGTAGAATTGAGTAGCATAAAGGAATAATTGGGCAATCATGGAAGTAGTGAAGGCTATGATCCATGATCAAGATCTATCTATGCATTTGTGGGAAGAAGAAACAAAGACTATTGTGTATGTGTAGAACATAAGTCCCCACAAGTACTTGAAAACAAGACACCAGAGGAGATGTTTTCAGGAGAGAAGTCAAAAGTCAACCATCTAAGGATATTTGGTTGCCCCGTATTTGTGCAAGTCCCTAAGGAAAATAGGTCAAAATTGGATCCATATGGAAAGAATGGCATTTTTTTTGTTACAGTGACACATTGAAGGAATACATGACATGTATTCCCAGTCACCGAAAAGTTGATATTAGACGAGATGTCACCTTTGAGGAGAGTGCAACTTTCAACAAATCAAAACAATACTATGCAAAAGTGGTTCATGAGGAGGACAATGAAGTTACTAGATTTCCATAGGTAGAAGTAGTTGAAACAAAGGAAGTCATTCATGAGGATAATGACATGGAATAACCTCATAGGCCAACAAAGATACCTTCTCGTAAGAGAAGACCATATTGGGCACATGAGATCATCAGAGATGAAAAAAGATGTGGTTCCCCATAAAATTATCTCAGGGAAAGTAAGAAGATAAAATCTTGTTTCAGCTATGTGACATGTTTGTGTGATATCATGGATGAAGAACCATCCAGTTATGAAGAGACTGTAGAAAAGAGGGTATGGAAGGATGTGTTGGCAACTCAACATATTTGTTAATTTTTTATATCAATTAATTGAACTATATAGATACCTAACTGGGGTCATCTATTTTCATTACTCTTCATAATGCAATTTTCGAAATGACAGTTGTAAGTTGTCGTTTTTCCCTATTATTTTCTTTTCTCTATGCTCCGTTCACGACTGAAAGCATGAATACGAAGCATGAAAACTTGTGACTGTGTTACCATTCTGTTTTAAAATTTCATTAAAGGCAAATTGTTTATACAATTTATTAATGAAGTTCGGTTCCTTACCATGAAGAGTTACTCTCTTTGTTTCGATCCTTTCAACACCAAGCATGCTTGGAGATTGATGGTTATATAAACGAAGGACCTCCACGATTTGATTTTTGGTATGGTTTTGTTTGATTTTTGGCTATACATTTTTTTTTTCTAAGCCTTTGATTTTCGATTTTCAACTTACCCAAACCTTGTGATAGAACCCATGATGCACATACTTATTTTCATTTTTAATGCTTTGGTCCTAGCTCGTGCTAAATGCAAAGGTGGAAATATGATTTGCAGTCAGACATCATTCCCAAGAATGGCCTTGGGCTTTGCAAACCCTCTTTGCATGCATTTCAATTAAACACCCATCTTATCATTATGAGTTTATGTTGATACACCGTTCACTGTTGGAATTTCTCGGGCTCGGGTTATGGCTCTGGACTGTCTCACAAACCCTCCCTATGAGTTGTGTCTAATTCATTACCCTTTCATCCATTATGGCTCCTATTTTGAGAGTCGAACCTAATGGCATTCAAACTCTACTCTTATATGACGATGCCAGAGAAGATTTGGAGAGAAGTGGTTGGCTCATTTTAATTAGGAGATTTCAGGGTTTCAATTTACAAATTGCCCAGGAATTTTCTTTCTTCTTTGATGGGTGTAGAGCTAAGGTGGGTGATTTCCAACTTGAGGTTACAGAGGGTTTCTTGAGTCAAGCTACTGGACTACCTACAAGTGGTTAAAGGTGGTTTAAAATGCAAAAGTGGAAGAAGTTCCTTGGAGTCTTATTTTTACATCTCAGAAAATAAAAGGGTGTGACAAAGGTATGCCCATCTCTTTACTAAAAGATCGATGGCATTATTTGCTTTCTATATTAAAACAGTTTGTCACCTGTGAAGGACGTTTCGGTCTTGTGTTTTTGTACCATTTACGTCTGCTTATGGTTTTTATGGGGTTTCCCTTGAACATGCCATATTATTTGTTGAGGATCCTTTATAAAATGGGAAAAAGGTATAGGAAGCAGTGGTCAGACTCAAGCCTCTTCCATCACGACCTAGTCAAAATCTTTCTTGTGCATCAATTAGAATTACAGAGTGATAATTGGGACTCATTTTTAATGAGAAATGGTTTCTCTAATCCAAATGTTGATGATATTGATAAACTTGTGGTTGAAGAAGCCCTAATCTAACCTATAACGCCCCTCTCACCTATCCAGGCCTCTATCTCAGCCTCTTACAACAAACCCTTGATTGATCCAAAGGTTACTGAACAGACCCATGAACAGGTTATACATCCTAATGACTGTGTTAAAAAGAAACGTACAGGGAAGGCATGTAAGAGCAATATTGATATAAATTTTAAGAACAAAAGAGTTGGGAGGCTAATTTCGAGGAGGCTTCGTAACAAGTCAAACTCTCATGCGAGTTTGATCAGTATGATCGAAGTCCATGAGAGTTTGGACTCTGAAATTGATAGGTTCCTCATTGAAGAAGACCCTCATTCATTCGAGCCACACCTTGATCGTCCCTACAACTTTGTTGACAATTTACCTCCCTGTCTGAAAAACAATCCAGAGTTTCCTGGTGTCAAGTTGGGTAATGAACCTATTGTCCATGTGGAAGATGCTCTTGTTCAGAACCATGTTTGTTCCCATGCAACCGCCGCACAGTCAAAGTGTGAAGTCTGTCTATCATGGATTGATATATATTATACTGATATCCCTATCTTACAGTCATGGGTTAAGGTTTTAAAGGATCAGAATGATGTCTTAATGAGAAAAAACCATAGGCTCAAGTCTATTATTCAAGGGAAATAAAAATGTATGAAGACAACATGAAATGTAGTATTTAAAAATGTTGAGGCTGCAACAACCATTGTAAATTCCAAGGTTATCTGATACGATTTGATCTCATAGTTGGAGGTATGATTCTTTATCTTAAAACATGACTGTTTGTTGAAATTAGATTGCTTTTTTCTTTCAATAAATTAGAGTTTATTTACTAAAATAACTAGCTACAGAATCACAAGATTCTATAGCCAGTTATGTTAATTTGAATTGTGTAAATTAATGGTTGAAAATGTATCTAAATCTTTCTATTTTCCTTTTTATTTCAGGATATTCAGGAATCCATGATTACAAATTGATGTGAGGCATCCTTAAGACCTTCTAGTCATATATTTGATGCATTTTGTATGAACATAAATGAACTTTTGTTGGTTTTAGAGGATTCAGTAGGATCTGGGTTGTTGCATCCCCCTTTTATTTTTTGTAATCAATATTTGATCTTAGAAAGGGAAACAATTATCTTTTCCGAGGCCTTTACAAGCCCATCATTTTTGTAATAAGAGGCATCTCGGCCTGGGGCTTATGGTGAACAACTTATACTCAAATTTAGACCTAACAAATATTTACTTTAGGCTTTAGTCATCTATGAATGTTGTTGTGATATATAATTTGTTTATCTTGGTAATTGGATGACTACAGATAGCTTTCATCTTCATAGATTATTTTGTTGTCAAGATAGTTTTTCCTTCATAGTTCACGATTTTATGCTTCAGTTTTATGAAAAAGTGAATGATCATTCAATTCATATTATGAGGTTTACCTTAAACATGTTGATTGATTAAATGCAATTTGTAACTATAGGATTTATCTCATGTGTTATCACTTGCAGTCTATTATATCACAGTTATCATTTTGTGTCCTATCATTTTATTAATTAAATACACCAGTCCATCTACAGTTTGGTGTTTATCCCAAACAGTGTGAATATGCACAACAAATTTCTCTCGTGTATGATTTACGCAAATAGTTGGATGCATACTCTTCAAAGTGATTGATAGGTTAGTTTGTTCCTTTTTTTATTTGCTTGTTTATTACAAGAATTCTTACATGTAGTATAATTTTCATTGTCTATATTTTTTTATTTAAATAATAGTTTAATATTTAATCTTACGAATGCATATAGATTAAAAACAAACCAAAAACAAATAGTATTTTATGTTTTCTTTATCTACTTTCATTGAAAGAACTATCATACATTTGATTTTTTTAATGAGTTCAGATTAAAACTCGTAATTTGTACATATTGTATATATGAATTAGATAAATAGAACTATCATATAAATATTATTTAAATAAACTGTAAATATACATTTAGATGTACATATATGTTTCAATGATTAGTAATTAGTGAGTTATTTCGTTTCTTTTATTTATTTTTCGTTTCTTTTAGGATTTTAGAATGGCCAACGGAGCCATTAAACCCGTCAGAGTGAGTCAATCCAAATGGTTTGGGTTAATTAGACAACCCTGGACTGAATTCACTTTTCCAGTTGACAAGTAGTCATTTTTGCCTTGTCAACAAATGGTGCTAGAAGGAGGGTTTGAATACTATTAATGGCACATGGAGGTCGCAAGACTCCTCCCCCACCTACCCGCTCACCTATAGTAACAAGAAGTCTCTCTGATGAAAACATTATCCCTCAAACAACAACCACATCAAACAATAATCCATGGATTACCGTTGAACCAGTAACACCAAACCCCCCAAGGGCCGACATACAAGAGATTGTTCGTCAATCCCTCCTAAGGACACACGGTGCTTTGGCCTGTATCAAACAACCAGGTCAGCCATTGAATCAACCATTAGACTTCTCTTATATTAGGTAGCAACTTGAAGGCATTGATCTTACCCTAAAACCTACGGATCCAAAACACATCCTCACTCCTGCAACAGGAGGATCTGGTATTCCACCATCACCACCCCCTTCATCTCCTTCTTCTTCAGGAGAAGAATCAGATGAAGGCAGTTCTTCATATTAGCCTTCGACACCACCCAAACCTATCGCAAATCCAAATAATCTCGCCATACCTTGGCTCGATCAAGATGCGGTGGCCATACCTAGACCCTAGAATCATTTACCTAAACACCCGGAGAAATGGCTCCCCAAATTTGACCCAAATTCCAAGCAGATCGTTGAGGATTATATTAAAACATTTATGCTAGCCATTAGAATCTGAAGTGTAGAACATGAAGACATAGTATGTAGTCTTTTTTCATACACCTTTGAAGGCAATGCATCTACTTGGTACTTTTTCCAACAACCCCACACCATTGTCTCTTGGGATAGATTCGAATCCTATTTCCTTGAAAAATTCAGAGACGAAAAATATCTTGAAGTCCTAGTCATGGAACTCTCTAGTTTAAAGATAAACCCCAAAGAAAAGATAAAAGACTTTAATCAAAGGTTCCTAACATTAAATAATCGACTCCCCACGAATTCAATGCCTGCTGAAAATCTTATCGTCACATACTACATGAAATCCCTACACCAAAACATAGAAATTTGGATAAAAAGGTCTAAGAAAGACACATTATTAGAAGCCTTAGAAGAGGTGAGTCAAATCGAGAAAGATATTCTCAGCCTAAAAGACAATTTCTATAACGAGGCAGAGACTACTTCATCCTCGAAGAAGAAAATTGAAATTCTTCCTAAACCTCCCCAAACCAAAACTCAATCAGATGGTTCAGACCTAGAAAGTTTATAGAAGGTCCTTCATAAGTTGTCTAATCAGGTTATAGATTTGAGAATATTGGCTGAAGAAGCTTCTTCAAGCAAAGGGCCTTACAAACCCCCTTTTAGAAAGCCTTTTCCCACAAACCGGCCTAACTCAAATTCTGAAGGCCTGAATCTAGAAAGCTTATAGTTTACTATTTAGACGATTCTAGAGGCACATGATAACTTGCTTCCTCGCAAGATTCCTTAAGACATGGATGAACAAGAGATAGTGGAAGAGGACGAATCCTCTCCCAACTTTTTTGAGCATTTTTTCGGATAGCATTTTTCAAGATAATTTTGAAACGGTGCATCCTTACAATACCAGGAGTAAGACAACAAATAAATATTCTGCCGAAATTGGACATAATGCACCT
>JZKD02S1288025.1:0-12036 GCA_000966675.3 Picea glauca | reverse complement strand
ACACACACAACATAACATACATAAACAATTTACAACTAATATACAAGCATGCATACATAGAAGGAGGAAGAGGAGAAAAGTAGCAATGGAACCAAAAATAGGTAGTATTTTATTATATCATATCAAGCACCACTCATTACATCATATGATCATATCTATTTATACATTGATAACAATGGCAGTAAATTACAACTTCTTTAACTACCTAGGTCGGTTGAACTATCTGAATAGTCAACCGACTCATCTTACTTAGTCAACTTGTCTCTACAGTCGATTGACATATCACATTTGGTTGATTGTTTGGCCTAGTCTACTAGTATGATACTGCATTCTTCTTGGAATCCTTTTTATTTATTTCCTCGTCCAATGTTGTTGGACATATTGTCATTGATGTCAACAGGGTGCAGAAGAATCCAATATAAAATCAAATCTTAGAAGAGATGATGCACATGAGCCGTTCATTCTTATTTCGGGAGAAATCACAACCATTGAATCGAGGAGGAATCTTGTCCGTTGATGTATTTTTCGGGACAAACTCCAACCATCGGATCATAGAGGAAACTTGTGTAAATAAGAGGAGAATTGTGGTCATCTGTTAAAGATTTAGGACAGTCCAATATCGTTAGATCGAGATGAAGCCAGAAGCTGGGAGAAATTAAATCCCAACCATCAGATCAGGATAAATAAACCTCAACCGTTAGATCAGGGTTGTGTAGCAGCAGTCAACTCCAACGCTGACCACTCCGGCGAAGAGAAGCCAAGAACAAGTAAGTTTACCCGAAGGACGAAGCCCCAGATTCACGAACTCCCATCGACTGTTGGATCACGAAATCTCGTCCGCCATTGATCTACTCAGAGCATGCCAAGAAATATGGTGGTCAAATACAACACTGACCACTTCGGTGAAAAGGAGTTCGAATTGAACCAAAATTCCCGAATTCACGAAGAAACACCAACCGTATGATCTAAGGAACACTTCGGGAAATATCCCAACCGTTGTATCGAGTAAAGTGGAGGAATAGGATAAACAATTCCAAAGGCCTGAGATCCCGAATAGCCAAATTCCCGACAACCGTTGGATTGTGTTAATTTTTTTCGGGTTAAAGAAGGATTGCTAGATGAAGCCAAGTTACTCGAGGTTTATTCTTCGAGAAATCTCACTCCAAGAGAATTGGAAATGGGAAAAAGGGAATAACCCGAATTCCCCTAAGGATAAAATGAATATGGACCATTGATCTAGAACTGATCACATTCGTTGGATCAAGGATTCATATGAACCTATGACAATTATATACAGGAGGAAGACATGTGACACATTAGGAGATCCAGGTCAGTGAGACCACGTCAGCAAGGACACGTGGCACAATCAAATGGTGACAAGTGTCAAGGTCCAATTGGAATTTTAGGTATACGTAAGTCACAAATATAAGTGACACATGGTAGCCACTCGGCTAGTTCCAAGTCAGCAGTGATGTCAGCAAGTTACATCACTACGATAGTATGTCATTAAGGGGAAACCAATTTCTACCACCTGCAACTTCTCGAACTGTTGAAGGCCAAAGTTAATGTTGGTCATTGATCTAAGATCCTTCGGGTCTGACATGACCGTTAGATCAAACGTAGTGGAAAGATAGCGTAAGCACTTCTATGTTTACCACTTCAACGCTGACCAACTCCGGTGAAAGTGGGAGCATCAATTACCTGGACCTCTGAAGCCCCAGAGTCCCGAAGTTCTGAAATAAATAATGGTCGTCCATCTCAACCTTTGATTAAGTCATAGTCGTTGGATTAAACAATGGACATTTAAGTAAGGATTGAATCTATACCGTTGATTTGGTTTCGGGAATCACGCCAACCATCGGATCAACCCTTGTGAGAGGTAACCACTTCGAGAAGATGAAACTCTGGAAGATTGGATGATTGTAAGAGAGAGATCGCCCTACGGCCAAAGTCTGAAGGATTAGGTTCCGACCCTCGGTAATGGGTTATGAACACATAATCCATGAGCCACTGGGAACATCACTTAATTTAATAATCTTGTGGTTTTGCGCATATGGCCACATGTAAATGGTTTGAAGGAAGCACCTCTACATAATTCGATTTTTGCAACATTTGCAGAGACAAAGGAAATCGATCCATACCTTTGATCGATTAATGAAAAATAGGTCAAAGGGTTGTTGAAAGAATGTGAAAGTTAGTACTCATCGTGCCCTTTGTGGTAATAGGTGGTATGCTAGGTTTAAAGTTGAAGACCCAGAATGATGGTCAATGGTGATTATGCATTGGTCCCAAAGTTGTTGAAAGTGGTGAAGCTAGTTGTAACTTGTGGCATAAGTAGGCCCTAAAACTAAACTATAGTTGAGCATGAAAGAGTATAAATACAACTATGCTTGGTTCATTTTGAAGGTGTGAGGGAGTGTGTGAATAGGTGGATCTACACTTGAGATCGATGATTTCTAGTATGGTGATCCTTTGGCACATTCAAGGTGAGAATTTCAGAGAGAAGATGAAGTGAAGAAGGTGCGAATTTCAAAGAGAAGATGAAGTGAAGAAGGGAGAAATTCAAGGGAAGATGAAGTCTGGTGATGATCATTTGTTGTAGACCTTTGATCATGAGCTGGAGAAGATACAATAACTAGATGACTTGTATTTGGGTTGGTTGTACTACTAGATCAATTCTAGTTGGATATATTGCATTCTATCGACAAGCTGAGCCTTCCTTGAGAGTTGGTGCTCTCCTTGGAGTCGATGCTCCTTACTTTAGTTGGTGCTAATAAAAACCATGTGATTGTAGTCACATATATAAAATAATACAAAATATTATACATACATATGGTGTCTCTTATGTTCATTGAGCTTATGAATTGTTTGCTATTAATTATTGAAGGATGTCATTGGTGAATGGATACATACAATCTTACAATGATGACGTATAAAATTATGTTTTGAAATAACGGCTAACTTGAAGTGAGAAAAGTTATAAAAGTACACACACTAATTCACCCCCCCTCTTAGTGTGGCTGGTGTGTCCAAGAATTGGTATAAGAGCATGCCTTCACTATAATCTTAACAAACTTGAAGGAGATCCATGGACACACATATGGATGGTCAAGCAATGACCTCTACATATGAGGTTCCATTCTTTGTTGAGACAGATTATTCGGGATGGAGAGTAAAAATGAAAGAGTATTTGAAATCAAAAGGAGCAGGTATTTTTGGAACCATTGCCTCATAGAATCTATCCAAGTTTGCAACCCAAAGAAGAGTAAGGATAAACAATGAAGTGACATTGAAGATTCTTCTCAATGGACTATCAGTTATTGTCAAAGCAAGCATGGGAATATGCACATCCGCCAAGGACTTATGGATGAAGTTAGAAAAGGTGTATCAAATCAAAAGAGAAGACACAAAATACATTCCTATCAAGGATGAGAAGGAAGACTCTACCATCAATAAAGGTAAAGAGTCTCCACAATCTTTTGATTGCAATAATGTTGATATTGAATTTTCCCCTGCAAGTAAAGAAGAAGAATCAGAGACAATAGAAGAAAGTTCTGTTAGCATTTATCCCATGGAAGAAGTAGAAGAAGAACTATCAAAGATTAAACAAAAAGTTGAATGGTTTTTTTTTGAATACAACTATGACCATAGTGATTCAGACTATAACTATCTTCATGAGTACACTAAAGAATTTCTTGAAAAGAATCAAAATAATATCTTAGAAATAAAGGAAATGCTCAAAGACAATGAAAAGGTCATATCTGGGCAAGATATTCAGTTAGAAGAAAAAGAAGAGGAGATCGATAGATTGAAGAATAAAATCAGTCAAGCAAAAGAAAAGAAGAAGGAAGATGATGAGCTTAACAATCAAAAGCATATATTGGAAATAAAGGAAATTCTCAAAGACAATGAAAAGGTCATATTTGAGCAAGATATTCAGTTAGAAGAAAAAGAAGAGGATATTGAGAGATTGAAGAATGAAATCAATCAAGCAAAAGAAAAGAAGAAGGAAGATGATGAGATTAGCATAAACCTTGCAGATCTAAAATAACTAAGAGAAAAAAATATCAATATGAAGACCCAAGTTGAAGAATCCAAATGAAAAGAGGAGGTAGTGAGGAACTAGTTGAATGAAAGGGAAGAACCATGTCATAAGCTGGAAGCAAAGGTTGTGAATCTTAGAAAGAAAGTTGAGAATTCAAACACCCATGTCAAGTTCTTGAACAACTCTCCTCAAATAAAGTTTAGAAGAGAGACACCTTCAAGGATGAGTCAAAGGGGCAGGTATGAAAGTATTTTTAATGGTCATTTCTTTTCTTGTAATGAATATAGTCATAAAGCCTTGGATTGTAGGCATCATGGAAGAACATATGTTGGTAGGTTCAAAAACATTGTAAGATGTTGGAAATGCAATCTTGTTGGACATATTGCTGCACATTGTCACACTATGAAATGCTACAGTTGTGGTGGATTTGGCCACAAAGCCCAAGACTGTTGGAACTCAAGGAGAGACACAATGAGAAATGCTTCATACAATACGACAAGAAGAGTAAATGAAACATGGAAGAAAAATGAAATTGCAATAATAGAAGATTAGAGAACAAAGGCCGAGAAACCAGGACACTTGTAGATGTGGATAGCAAAGACTGAACAAGTGAACATGAGTGGAGTTAATTGTTGCACAAATAGTTTCCTTCATGGAACAAGTAGAGTATAAAAGTCTCTCAGATGAATTTAAAGCAATGTGTAGTAGAGAAGCATCATGGATAGAGATGGATACATCTGGTCAGAGATCGATGAGAAGCAATGGACAAGTCAAAGGATCGTTTGTGTAGTGTTCCAGTAGAGAAAAAATATCTGCAACGATGATAGTATGTTGTATACAATGGTGTACATGCAATATTGTAGAGATGACATGGGGAAAGTCTCATTGTAATCATCTCCTTGCAAATGAGTGTAGTCATCACATATCTTCTCAGAGATAAAGATGCCACCATTCTAGCGAGTCTTGCACTCTGTATTTTTACAGTCTCTATACATTTATTTCATTAATAGAAATCATGTATTGTTGTATTTGTCTGTTTCTGGCATTTTTTATGTGTATTTCATTGTAATATCTCTACTTTCATTTCATTCTGAAAATAATCCAGATCATACCGGGATGCTGGGAATATTTTTTTTCATATAAGAGAACTAATGATCCTGGTTGTAAGATTTTCTGGCGAATGTTACGTTCATGACGGGACTTATGTATGTATTTTTCCACTACTTGGTTGAATCCTACCATTATACGGTCTTCCTCGAGTTCCATAAGCTTGTCTAGCTTGTATTGGAGGGAATGATCATTGGTCATATGACTCACGAGTGCAACGCAGAGGCTCGGAACCACAAATTCTAATGGCATGGATGCTTCCTTCCCATAGACTAATCTGAAAGGTGTGTGCTTAGTCAACCTTTTACATGTGGTTTGATAACCCGATAAACCTATGGGGATATGTTGATCCTAGACATCACGCTACACATTACAAACTTTGGTTAAGGCATGTTCTAAAATATTATTGAAAGCTTCAACCATACCATTTGCTTGAGGATGATACAAATTCCTCTTCTGGTGATGGATCATGAACTCCTGAGTGAATTGATGGATAGTCTCATTCATAAAGTGTGAGTTGTGGTCACTCATTAATAGGCGTAGACATCCTAATTTGGTGATAATATTGTCAAAAATGAAGCGTGTCACAGTCTTGGTTGTACAATCCTTGACTGGCGTGGCCTCAACCCATCTTGTCAGATATTCTATGGTAGTGATAATGTAGCAGCACCAGTGCGTCGTGAGGGCTGATTGATAGGTATAACAAAGTCAATGGCCCATTTGTTGAAGGGTTCAAGTGCAGTCACTAGGAAGAGGGGGAGCTCATCTCGTTGACAGGGCTTGCCCACCCATTGACATAGATCATGGTGCTTTCCCACCCATTGACATAGATCACAGTGCTTGCGATAATTCTTAGAATTGTTGAAAAGAGAGGGCCACCAGAGTCTGACGCGTAGAACCTTATGCGTAGTGGCCTTGCCAATGTTATGGAACCCAACAATAACTTCATGTGAATCATATATGATGGAATCTTGTTCATATACCAAAGCACAACGACGTAGGATTCCATCTGCACCCAACTTCTACAACTGCCCGGTAATCAACTGATAATCAACATTGTGGGTCACCAGTTGGCAACACTATGCGGGAGTATATTCCCTGGGAGCTTGCCTGAAAATAAAGAATTCATATATTTCAGCTAGTTGATCTAGGACGGCTTCGACACTAAATAGTTGTGCATCGGGAAGCTCATCGTCAAGGCTATTCACATCCTCACCATCTTAATGCACGATAAGCGATCCGACCCCACATTGTGTTTGTCTGGTTTTACTACAACCTCAAAGTCAAATTATTGAAACAAGATAAACCACCGACAAATACGACCACCCAACATTGGTTTGTTAAATAAATACTTAAGGGTGGAATGATCAATGAAGAATGTGAAGATAGAACCTAGCAACTAGTGGCATAAGTTTTGCAGGGAATATGCCATAGACAAGCCTTCGCACTCGGTGATAATATAATTACGCTCAACATCAGATAGTTTTCGACTAGAAAAGTAAACTGAATGATCGATATTTCCTTCCCCTAGTTGGGACAGGACGAAACCCAACACGATGGACGAAGCATCCACATGGACATGGAAGATATTGGACCAATCTGGGAAAATCAAAATGGGTGTTGTAACTAATTTTTCCTTTAGGGTTTCAAAATCTTGTTGGCATTCTGATATCCATTCATACTTAATATCTTTATGCATAAACCTTTACAATGGGGCCATGAACTCAACATAATTCTAGATGAACTTCCTGTAGTATTCAGTATGTCCCAATGTTGTGTGCATCCCTCAAACCGAAGTAATGGCTACCATAGCTAGGATGGAGAAAATATTGGCCATGTCGACTAGCAAGTCATCTTTACACAAGACATGGCTAAGAAATATACCAAAGGGAGTACAAATTATGCACTTCTTCAAAATAAAAGAGATTTGTAGTTGGTGGCATCAATCAAGCATTATCCAAAGATCTTGTATATGGTATTTTACTAGCCTAAAGATAGTCCAATCATCCAATTAGTGTACCTCCAAAAACTTATGGATAAACTCCTTGAACGATGAAATCGTTATTCGAGAAAATATTGCAGAGGGATTTTTTAATCTGAAGGGCATGACTGTATATGCAAAGCACCCCCATTCGGTTGTGAAGGTGGTTTTAGCTTGATCTTCCTTTGTGATCTGAACTTGATGATATCCGAAGAAACCATCCATGAAGGAGTAGGCTTCCCTGCCTCCAACATTTTCCAGTGCCTCGTATGTGAATGGAGTTGGGAATGGGTCATGGAGACACACTACATTGACGCTACACATATCAATGCATATATGAATTTCCTCGATCTTTTTTGGTTGAACGACCATGGGACTGATCCAGTCATATTCCTCAACAAGGACAATGATCCCAACATACAACATGTTATCTAGCTCCTTCCACACTTTTTCTTTATATATAGGATTTAGATGGTAGGGTCTTCTCTTGACTGGTTTGGCATTAGGTTTAAGTTGGATCTTCATAGCTCCTAAGAATCCCGCGATGCACTTTATTTCATAAAAACTTTGAGGAAATAAGTCTTCATACTCTTTCAAGAGGTCAACCACCTAGGTGAGGTCTCCTTGTCCCCGTAACCCCTAATAATGTGCATATTTGGTGCTTCCTCTGTCCCAATAGTGTGTTTCTTAGTCTTGATAAGTCCATTATAATATGGCATGGTGGTCTCAACTTCCCTTCCATCTAGAGCACATTCTCCTTTGGAATCTCAGATATGAATGTCGCAGAGATCATCATTGTTAATGTTGTCTGTATCGATCTTCCAACAATGGATTGCTTCTTTCAGCTTGGCCACCGACTGGTGATATGAGAAGGATACCGATGTACTAGTAGCTTTTGGCTGCCGATGAAAAATAATTTCCTTAACCCAACCAAGAGATTCGTTGAGAATTGGAGCATCTGAAGTGAACCAGAATGTCAAAAGGAACTGGGAAGTCATATGCATCCACTCACATGTTTTCCTTCAGAGTTCTTCCTGGATGTACCAACTT
The DNA here is from genome assembly GCA_000966675.3 of Picea glauca. NCBI lineage: Eukaryota > Viridiplantae > Streptophyta > Pinopsida > Pinales > Pinaceae > Picea > Picea glauca. Next base: position 3,853 of record JZKD02S1288025.1, on the reverse strand, counting down.
CGAGGGAACATATCCATGATATGGAAAAACAGATGGACCCATTGGGCTTGAGGGATGTTCTTAGTAGTCCAATGTCGTTCACAAAAGGAGATATGTTCCCGAGGATCCTCAGTCCCCTTATATCGGTTGGCCAGTCCAAAGTTGACGATGGGATAGAAGCGCACTTATATGAACTTGGATTCCTTCTCCCAGTTCCAAATATTCGAGTGATGAATCACCCACCTTCGTGTCAGGTCCTATGAACCATGCAATCCATGGCCTAGAGACTATGCTCTGTGAGGATGATCTTCTCCATTTGGATCAGGAATGTCTCCATTGGTCCAGTACCATCAAACTGTGGGGCATCGTAAATTTTTGACCCTATCCATCACACTGCCTTTGTGATTTGCATGCTCTTCCTGGTTGAGACTTCATACAACTTATTTTTCCATCTATCTAAGTCATCTTCAAAATTCGTGTCATATGACTCAACACTTCTCCAACTTAATTATTTGTCTGCGGTGGGGTTGATGTAATCCCCTCTATGCCTCATGATCTTGTAAACATTTTCAATTGTTGAGCTTTGTGCATCCTCATCGACAGACTCATTATAGTGGTCACCTTCATATGGGTCTAGTGGCATGACCATGCACAAGGTGTCAGTCTCAAATGACATTTGGCGTTTTTTCGAATTCAACACTGCATTATTATCAAAATCTCAGTTGATTCATAACAATGCAAGGTAGGGATCCAACTCATCCATGATTTCAATAACTTTAAAGTTGGCCTTTGTTTTTAATCCTTCTATATTCACCTCAACTTGCTCCAACCGACTGATGGGGTAGATCTTATACTGGTTGGATAATAGAAGCTAAATGGATGACCATATCAACTTCGGTATCCCCATCACTTCCCAATATTTCTTGGGTAAAATGTTCACGTCGAATCCTAGATCCAACGTGAATCCATCCATATTATACCCACCAAGTTCTATTGTCATCTTAAACTCTCGACCAATGCACATTTTCTTGATGACCTGACAGACATCCCTTTCTGGCAACGAAGCTGCAATGGTGGTATCCTCTCCTTGTTCTTTCACGCAAGTAGTTAACATCTTAGTCAACTTACTCGCGGCTTTTGAATTTCTTAGCAAATGCAAACAACAATGCAAGAAGGTATTGAATTTATCTTCTACTTCTGCCATGCGACCGAGGTCGCATAAGGATTATGCACGTGTTGCACATTGCAACTCTTCTTGGCATTGTTCATATGATTCATGCTCAGTGCATTGTAGCATAGTATGTTTTTGTGCTTCTTCTATTGATCTTTGGATGGCACACAGATTTCTTCGTGCATGCGAGCTTCCTCCAAAGATCTATGTGTTGCATAACGTAATTATTTGTGTGCATGCACTTCCTCCAACGACCTATGTGTCACCCACTGTACTTCTTCGCAGATTCGTGCTTCTTCTAGCAACCTCTACATCTCCCTCTGAACGTCCTCCCATACCCATGCCTCTTCAAGAGACCTCTAAATTTTGCATTGCATCTCCTCATGCATTTGTTCTTCCTCCAAGGCTCATTTCACATCGCGTAGAAACTACTTATGCTTAGCCACATCAAACTTAGGAAGGGGTTGGGGGTCATTCCTGATATTTCCATCTACTTTTTGACCCAAACCTTCTCCATGCTCGAAGTCTTCCCATGTCTTTGCCCCTCCATGGGTTGCTACCTGGGCGTTCACTTCTCCCTTCTTCTTCTGGTTTTTGTGTGGCTCGACATGTACCATGTTACAATTACCCTTCTTGTCCTCCCACTTTTTTAGTAAGTCTAGAAAATCCTCGGTTACATGTTTGGGACTATAATAATATGCGTAGAGCATGCACGACTTAGTGGATAATCGTGAGACATGACCAATCTCACCACAATTAAAGTATGTCGTGGTTTGTTGCCTCCTCCACCATATCCTCTTCCATGATCACGTCCATACCCACCTCGAGGTGCTTCTTGACATATGGTTCTATTTTCGCCCCCATGCTCACCACCCTTTTGTTCCTCTTGTACCCAGAATGCATCCTAGGTATTATCTTGCATCATTTGGAGGGAGTGACAACTATTGATATCATGGTCGACGTACTTACAGAATTTACAGAAGGGGGTGTGACTTGTTGCTTAGTACTTATGTAAGGTGGGGCACCTAGGTGGCACATGACCCCACTTTCAACATATTTCACACCACTCCGACTATCCATATGGAAATGGACTCGGCGCGCTAGTCGCCACATAATTTGGAAGGACCGGGCACTCATCTCGTCAATTCCCTTCTGAGTGGCATGTATTGCACCACACATGTTCGCGCATGACTTTAGCCTTGGCCATATATTTCAACTGTATTGTTAGGTTGGTCAGTTGTGACTAAAACTGTGTCAACCCAGTCAATGTTTCTGCACCTCCAGGTGTGGCTTCCAAGCACACAAAATCTTGAATTCCTTGACCTGAGTCACCACCTTTTGTTGGGTGAGCGCAACTCGTATATGGGGGAGAAACCCTGGAATGAACCACTCTCTATGTTTCACGTCCTAGATATGGAACATCAGCCTATCCAACAAGATTTTGAATCGTTGGACGTGATCCTAGACAATATTCCCTTCTTTCTGCTTGATTTCATTGATTTTTGTAATGCATTGGGACTCATACTTAGGCTTCTGAAACTCCTAAAGAAGGTATTGTTTGATTGCGTCTAGGGACCTCGCCTATATGGATGGTGCATTAGCCTTATATTCCATGTACCACGTCAAGGCCTAATCCCTAAATGTAGTCTCGAGTTGTGCAATCTTAGTCACCTCATATGTAACTTTTTTTATAGACCATATTGCTTCGCAATTGAACTAGTGTTGTTCGGCATCATCCTTACCCATTCCATGGAACACGGGAAATATCAGGGTACTATCTTGATTGGCCATCTTGGGACCAGGATTAGGTCCACTCTTTTGACTACTATTGTTTGGATCCTTCTACACCACTATCGCTTGGGGTAAAGTATTGTTGAATTCACCTTCTCCTTCACTCGTGTCATCACTTCTTTCCTCTTCTCCTCTTTATTCAACTTCAACCTCTTCACTATATGTTGTGTTTTCTTCTTGATTAAAAATGCACAAGGTGGGTGGAACAAATGGTAAGGCAGTCACATATTAAAGTTACTCCTTTTTAAAAGAATTTTGGTGAGAGTGTAAGTTCTTCTACTTCTATTATGATTTCAATTCCTACAATTGTTTCCATGGTTTCTAAACTTGATTCTTCTATTACAGTGGTCTAGATAACCCCACTTGATTTCATTACTATAATTGGGCAACCACATAATATCCCTGACTATGATTGCAATTGTAGTCCTAAGTTCAAAAGTAATGGTGCTATGCTGAAGAACATTTGAAGTTTTAACGTATTTCCTTGAAGATTTTATTGTTACTCTTGAAGATGTCAAGATGAGATTATTCATTACTCTTGAATATGTCAATATGCGATTGTTTGATTGGAAGATGATGCAAACAAGTAGTTTACATGTTTTTGTAGATAATTCCATTGCTACATGGGAAGCCTTCAATACCAAATTCAATGATTATTGGGGTCAAATGAAGGAAAATTCTTTTTTTCTTATATAGTTGATTGGTCTTAAGAAAAGGGAGACTAAAATGGTAAGGCAGTTCAACCAAAGGTTTACAAAAGCATATAAGAAACTACCTACTGTGGTAAGACTCAATGTCACTCTTTCTCTTGTCATGTATAAAAATGATTTAGGTGTTGATTTTAATTTGATGTTAAGAGAAAAGAGGTCGACTAATTTTCATGTGGATATACTCTTGCTTGTACATTGGAGA
>JZKD02S1288003.1:0-12036 GCA_000966675.3 Picea glauca | reverse complement strand
TATCACCTTCCACCTCAATCATGTGGGATTGGTATTATTATTGCATGTTGTCCAAGGCTACATAAATCCTTGGCATTCATCTGCCTATGTCATCCACTTTATCAACTTTCTAATGTTTTTGCACAGTCTTCATCCTATCTCCCTTGTGAGGAAAATCCTTGTACATGTGGTTTCCTTCATGTTGGAGTTATTTCACACACACCTAGGATTTGTTTTTATTAAGGTTTTTCCTTGTTTATTATTCATAATTAGTCATTATCCAGTTTCCTATATTTTAGGGGAGAATATTCTCTTTCAGTTTACACTTCATCTTGACTATTTAGGTTGAGTTTAGATGTTGCATTGGTTTTATCACCATGCAACATTGGAATCATCACCATGCTAATTCAACCTTGCCTTGGGATCATCACAAAACTGGCACATTTCCCTTTATTCCCTGAGTTAACTCCTCACTACTTTTTGTTCAGTCAGTTAACTGAAGACTAGTTGACTAGTTAACTCAACTAGGTGGAAATTCACTCCTGTAACTGCTTGAGAGACTAGACTAGGTGGCAATTCACTCCCGTAACTACCTTGGAGACTAGACTAGGTGGAAATTCACTCCCGTAACTGCCTAAGAGACTAGCCTAGGTGGAAATTCACTCTCGTAACTGTTGGTGTGTGTCCATATCACTCTATACCACCACTATGGTGCATTGGTTCTCCTCCAATGTGCACTCATTCAGTTATACAAAGTATATCATGTGTAAATTATTCATTAATTTTCAAACGGTTAATGAAAATTCTTTTATTCTTTCTCTCCTTCTTATTCTTTCTTCTATTCTCTCTGAAAATGTGTGTATCATTGTTTAGCTAGATATATTATGTACAGGTTCAACACATTTACATGGTATTAGAGATGACGACCTGCTAAGAAAAATCTACACCAAAATTGTTTGCCGGTACAAAAGATTGAAGACATCGGAAAGATGGAATTCCAAAAAGAATTCATTCTTAAACCTTACAATTATTTTTCATGGAAGGAGAAAATAGCCATACATCTCTGAAACAGAGGGTTGTATAGGTTAACCTTGAATACAGATACAAAACCGACATCATCCATAGAAAAATCCAAGTACTTAAATCACATGGATGAGGCACTCGGAACAATTTGCAGTCTTATTTCTCCCAATCTCCTTTTTCATATATCTTTCTGTAAGACTCCCAATGAAGCCTGGACCACCTTGGAAAGGATGTTTGACAAACATGATGATATGAGGGGACACATGATGGAGGTGGAGCTTCTCACATTGGATCCAAAAATCTTCGACAATATACAAGATTTCTTTACAAAATTCAAGGATTTATTGTCGCAACTCAAAGCTTGTGGGGTTGATAAATCGAAGGAGGAGAAACAAATGGTTCTCACTGTTCTCTACAAGCTTGGTTCTGAACTCTTTGTATTTGTAACCACATTCCATACTATCATATTTGCCTCTGGAGCCACCTGGAAGATGCCTTCTCTTGAGGACTTTATTGAATCCTTGACACAAGAGAAAACCAATCTCATAAACATGGGAAAAATCAAAGGCCCAAGGATGCATGCACTCACTATGCATGATGGCAGACACAAATATCATAAATCTAAAGATTAATATAAATGGAAATATCATGCACATATGAATAAGGAAGGGTACACAAAACCCTTCACCGATGCCTCCGGATCCAAAGGAGAAAAGGGAAGAAAAGGAGAGAGATGCACGTACTGTCACAAAGGATTCCATTCAGAATCCACATGCATGAAAAAATAAATAGATATGATGTATCAAATACTTCATCAAAACAACCTTGGATATCATATCCCTGAGGGTGTCAAGAAGAAGAAGCCAGAAGATCTGAATTCCAAGAAAGGCAACTCTATCCATGCCTTAATTGCCATCAAATCCTCTCCTAATGCTTGGATTGTTGATTCAGTAGAATCACATCACATGGCTGCCTAAAAATTAGTATATTATTCTTTGGATTCATGCAAAGGTCCTCCTATTCTGATGGGGGACAACTCTTCTATCGAAGTCACCAGAAAAGGAAGGATTGAACTCACCAACATAAGCTTTGAGAATGTGTTGCATGTTCCCAAGATTTCAGTCATACTTCTCTCCGTGTATCAGATGACGAATTCCAACACCGGAAAGAAAGTCATATTCACACCAAATTTCATGGACATCTACGACATGAAAACCAACTCCAGAATTTCTATTGGTGAGGTAAATCATCAGTCTAGATTGTATACTTTTTTCTGAATTCATTGAACCTAATTCTTCTTTACTGCTTACTCATGCTAATGAAAGTAGTAGGATATGGCATGAAAGGTTTGGACATTTGAATTTCAGATACATGCAACAACTTAGCAAGCACAAATTGGTTGATGGTCTACCAGACATCCATTTCTCCAAGGGAGTGTGTGAGGGATGTGTTCTCGGGAAACACCCTCAAGAGAAATTCGACAAGGGAAAGTCTCAGAGAGTCTCCGCACCTTTAGATATGATTCACAGTGACCTTATGGGTCATTTTCCATATCCATCCATCAACAAAGTGAGGTTTTTTCTCAATTTTTTTGATGATTTATCATGTTTTACATGGATCTAGTTTCTCAGGAAAAAATCTGAGGTCTTTCAACACCTCAAAGATTTCAAAGCCTTGGTTGAGACATAGTCTGGAAAGAAGAACAAATTTCTCCAAACTGATAATGGGGGAGAGTATGTAAATCATGAGATCCATAATATTTTCCATGAGGAAGGGATTCAGTTGCAGCATACAGTTCCCTATACTCCGTAGAAAAATGAAGTTGTTGAGTGGAAAAACCAATCTCTAAAGGAGATGGCATCTTGCATGTTGCATGCAAAGTCTCTACCACAGAGACTATGGGTCAAAGAACTTAATTGTGAAATATACATCCAAAACAAATCTCCCCATAGATCTTCCAAGGATAATACCCCCTACAAGGCTTGGAGCGGCCTCAAACCAGAAGTGACCCACTTTTTCATTTTCGATTCACGTGCATGGATCGGGATTCCCTCTAAAAAGAGGAAGGTACTTGATCCACAGAGCACTAAGTGAATTTTTGTTCGATACCCGAATGTTGTGAAGGGATATAGGCTTATTGATCTTTCCTTGGACTGGCTCATCATTGAGTGTAGTGTCCAATTCGAGGAAAGTGTCTCACATGTACCTCAACAGCTACATGCAAACACATTCACTCTTCCACCTGTCCGAGATGATGAGCATGCACATGCTGACTCTTATTCACATGAGAGTTCTGATTAATAGGACACAGATGATTCAGATTCAGATTCAGAGTCAGTACAGTCAAACGCAGAGTCAGAGCATCCAGTTGGAGTTGCAGAGCTAGAGTAGAGGCCCAAGTGGGCACAGACTACGCTTTAGGATGCAAGGGATCTCATTGGTGATCCAACTGATACTAGTAGGACTTGATATGATTTCAATTAGCCTCCTGTTGCACTCACTGCCACTAAACCATTTCCCTATAGGCAACTTTTATTGGTTCAGTCCTCAAATCCACAGTCTTATGGCGAGGCTATTGTAAATCCTTTTTGGGAATCCACCATGCAGGAGGAGTACAACTCCCTCCTTGAGAACCATACTTGGGATATGGTTCCCATTCCTTCTGGGAGGAAAATTTTCATATGCATATGGGTATATAGTACCACGAGCGCAACAGATGGACATATCAACAGATACAAAGCCAAGATTGTTGCCAAAGCTTTTCAACAGGTTCATGGTATTGACTATGATGAGACCTTCACTCCAGTAGTGAATATGGATTCCATACGATTGGAAATTTCCATTGCGACAACAAAGGGACGAGAAGTCCATCAGATGGACGTGATGAATGCATTTATTCATAGTGATCTCTCTGATGAGATCTACATGGAGCATCCCCAGGGATGGCGAGAGAGCCTACCACTGATGGCTGCAAGCCTTAAGGTACTCATAAGACTCTAGGTCCTGTATCTAGAATAAATGAGCTAAATTTGATGGAAGGAGACTCACTGAAAGGAGAGAATTAAGGCATCTCTCATCAGTCATAACGAGGTACAAAGCATGAGCTTCATTATTTGGTGGAAATCAAACAAAGCAAATGTTTACGAACCAATGACCCTGTGTGTCTTTCGCATGTACCAAGTGCAAGCGGTACACAGAAAAGACCCTATGAATAGTAGCCAATGATGAAAACTCTGACAAAGGAGAGGAAACCACCAATAAGGATAATGGAATCTAAGACACTGCATGAATCCCAATGTGTGAATATATGTCTTGCCGTCGAACACAAGGGAAACCACCCAGTCAACAACCAATGATGAAATGTCGACTGCTAGGTTAAAGGTTACCTACCAATGATGAAAGTAGGGCCAAGGTTCATAATAGGACTACTGTATCATGTGACTCTGAGACAAACTGAGGGTATGGACGACATGCAAAGTCAAGAGTTCTGAGGAGTGGCCGACACAGGTTGATAGACTTCCTTTGAACAAGAGCATGAGACATCTGGAGGACTCTCGTAGCATAGAGCCAATGATGAAACCATGAGATGTAGGAGGCATCAATGAAATTATCTATAGGGACTGGAAGAGTAACCGATCAGTAGAGAAGACTTTGTAATGAGTTCATCTTCCTAAGGCCATGCTAATCCAAAAATTATGATGAAAAGTGGACTCAATAACTTTGTTCTCTATTCAAAGGTGACACGACTGCTTCCAATAAAATATAGGACTCCCTTCCTGCCCATATTTTTTTGTTTTTTCATAGACAAATGAATGTTATGATATAGAGGAGGAAATGAGTGTCGAAAATAATCAAAATTAGTTCCAACAGTGGAACGTACCTATGCTCAATGCAGGGAAATGCATATGGGAGATGGACACTCGGGGGAGTGTTCCCTCCGAGGTATAGGGTGTCAAATTGCGAAGGATATAAACAAGGCTCTTCTTGGTTGAGGATGCAAAAAATACTGAGGAAAATGGTTTATAGTGCAAAGAGAGAAGTGGCTATAGGCTCAATACTACAAGCAAGGGCATGAGATGCAATCACAATTTAATGCCAAAAAATGTCCTTTTCTACTTGGTATGAAAAAGGGATAAACTTGTTCCAAATAGACGTCTTTTCAAATCCAATTTACGAGTGTGAAAGAGACAAGTTCACTCGACAATCTTTTCACTTTTTGATAACGAGTCGAAAAAGAAATTAACTAAGACTCACGACCTTTCAAGCCCAATTTAACGAGTGTGAAAGAAACAAATCACTTGACAATCTTTTCTCTTTTTGAAGATGAGTTGGAAAAGAGATTAAATTAAAATCAGTTGGGAGTCCTCGGGGTATAAGGAAACATGTTTATGAGTGAGAAATGAGGCTCAACATCAAGTCATGTAATAGCTATGAAGGACTCTAGGTCCTATGAAAAATCTCTACATGGTCACCAAATGCAGTAGGGGATCTAACTAGGGAACCCATGTTTGGTAAATCTCTACCACTTGATAGCGACACAACTTCTAGAAGATGGAAGGTTCTGCGTCGCCATAAACGGGATTGAAACTAAGGTATAAAAAAGTGACAGTTATAGGATAATATGAAAATGCATAATGGAATGTAAACCTATCCTATATGATGGGTAATGAAAATACTTTCCCGTGATGAGGAACGACCAACATAGTGTTGAAATTTGCAAGAATACCTAGTTAAAATTGCAAAAACCAACTCAATCCACCCTTGTATTAGTCCATTAGGTGAAAAAATGGCTCAAAACTATAGAAAGTGGGTAAAAATAGTTTATAAATAGTAACAAAACCAAAAATTGCTATACCATTTTGATTTTTTACCCAAATAGTGCAAATTGGACCAAAATACCTCCGAGATTCAAATGGTGATTGCAGGAGTGTTAGGCAACGAAATCAGCGACCGTTTGGGACAAGTAAATCTACTTCCTTTCCTATTCATTTCCAGTGATTAAAATTTTGAATTAGGTTCCAAATTTTTAGTAGTTGAGGGAGTAAAATGTAAAATTTGGTGTATGTGGGTTGCCTTCAATCGAGTTGTGTATATGATGGGTTATACACACCTGTTCAAAATACAGGGCGCATATACCAAGCCCTATACATGACTGTAATTGAAGAAGTTCGCGTACATGCACACAAATAATGAATTTTAAGGATTCTAACTCAAATTTTGATTTGTCCCTGGTAGGATGGTTCTTGAATGGAGAGAAAGAGAGCATGAGGAGGTTGATGTTGTTATGGATCATGATCCGGGGGCCCAAATGGCCTTAAAGAGATGTGTCTTATATAAATTTCGGGAACTCAAAGGAATGAGGGCCCAGGCGAGGTTGCTTGAGATGCTTGTGGGTTACTAATACCCTGAGAGAAAAATATTCAACCTCAATGGGAAACCATTGAGGATTGAAGTAGAGGATATCTACTTTTTGACTGTTCTATCATGTTGGGGAGAGGTTGTAAAACTCAAATAACAGAGAGAAGGGAGAAGAATGGAAATAGAGGAGTACATCGATGCCCACTGTGTAGCAAGGACTCCGAAGGTCGATATTCAAATCCCTATCCGGACAATAAACAATATCATCCTAAAGATTATTGTCCTTGTATTGACCAGGATCAGAGGTTCAGACTTGTTGCATTAATCTTCAAGGCTGATCATGTTCTATGCAGTGCATTATATGAGACCCACATTATATGACTAGTGTACCTCACTACTAGAAAATATGAAAAGCCAGTTGATAGAGTGCAAATAGGGGAGTAAGAGAAATTTTGGGTTTGCCTCTATCCTATGCAGTTTCTTCTTCGAGTGGGTTCCAGTTTTGGGACCTGGATTTGAGATTCTTCCTAGAGGAACTCACAATCTAGCCATGGCATGGTGGACCGAGGTAATGAGGTGACAGAGGGGAGGTAGGGTGCCCACGCCATACAACAAGGATTTCTTCTTCTGGTGGCCATACAACATGTCACTCCCACTAGTGACTGCCTACAGTGACATAGGTATGTCAAAAGTTTTTACATATTTCATTTTTTTGTATTTTTGTATAATAGAACAAAAATATTTTTGGATGGTGCTTAAGTATTGACTAGACACTTGTGTAACACAGACGTGGGTCCACGACGATCGAAAGGGTTTCCTTGAAATCAATGAAGGAACCGGGGAGACGAGGCAGTGGGAGGAGAATCTGAGAGGGTCCTACAAAACATGTGGGGAAACCTATCTCGTTTGACTCAGAGGATTCCCATGGTTCAGGTAGAGGATCTGCCTGAAGCCATGCAACGATAGGTGGTTGGTGTACCCAGAGCCTGGGTACGACTCTTTCGGCATCTTGCAAATGATGTAGTTTGTTACCATGACACACATCTGGCTCCATAGGTGTAGATTTTGTGAATATTGTAGTACCAACTATATATGTGTATTGAGGGTATTAGCCCCAATTTTGTACTATAAACACCATATTGTTTGAAATATATAAAAAATGGATCTTCGACTTTACTTATATTTTACAATGTGTACATTGATAATATGGTTTTCTTTGCTTTAATTATGTGACAAATGCAAATCTAAAATGAAATTAGCATAAGCATCAGATACATGATTAGAACTCCTAGGAATATGATAATATGTAATAAAATCAAACTGTCGTTCTTAAAGATGTACCCATAGGAATCGTTGGAGTAAAGTAGGATCACACACGCGGTAACTTCCATTCAACTTCCATTCAACTAACATACTACTAATTGGGTATCCAGGAGAACCTCTAAAGAGTGAATACCATGTGAGATAGCATTGTGTAGAAGTTATATAATGACACTATATTCAGCCACATTGTTCATGGATGGCCCTAGGCATACACCACCTGAAGACACCAGTAGACCCTCGGTTGCGTAAACCACCCAAGCGATGGAAGCAAAGTTCCGTGTATGGATACTGGATCCATCTGCAAATTCTAGGTAGACCAAAGACTCCGTTGACATCTGTCAACCAAGTGAAAAATAGATAAGCAACCCAAAGATGAAAATAAAGGAAAAAAATATATACACTAAATTGCATTAGTATACAAAGAGTTACGCCCAAGCTCGGGAATCAAGCATAATATCTTTTCAAGTAGAGCCCATTTCTGGGCTCGACCAACCTCTTCCCTTCATAATCTTCTAACTCATAGGCTCCTTTTTCTAAAACACATCACACAATGTAGGGACCATGCCACATGGGCCTAAAATTACCTGCCCCCAGTGGTTCTTTGGCTTTATCATACAAGAAGACCAAGTCATCCTCAACATACAACTGAGGATAGGCAGACTTATCATACTAGACCTTGAAACATATTTTGTTTGCCTCGATAGTTATAGAGGCATCTCTACATTGATATTCAAGAGTCTCTAGGTGTACAAGACATTGCTCGATATCATAAGTGTCAAGTAGGAGCGCGACTACCAACTTAAGAGAAGGGATTTCACATTCAATAGGTAAAATAGATTCCACATTGTGTACTAACTGGAAAGGGAAAAAACCAGTGGCAGTCTTGACCGAGGTTCGATGATGCAGGAGCATCGCTATCAAAGCACAAGCAGGGAAGACATTTGGACGCAGTAGCACACATTTTGAAATATAATTGAGTTATAAATTTCAAACTGATCAATGTATTAATGTGATATTTGAAAAAAAAAATTGAGTTATAAATTTCTTTAAATGTTTGAATGCTAATCCATCATGAGAGGTTGATGGGGGAATGTATTTTGTTTTATGGATTGGATCACAGTACAAATTTGGAGCTTGCACTCTTATCTGTCTGGTACAATATTTATTGTAATAGGCATTAAGTAGGTGATAGAATTCAATTCCATTTAAGGTAGTGCAGAGTAGTTGGAGGGAGTGCTTGAAGAGCACCTCTTGATATAAATCTTTGTAATATTACCCAGTAAGGGTTGTTGTCAATTGATGTTGATAGTTGTTGTAGCGGACGAATATCATGAGTAGATAGCCATTGTAATCTAAGAGCTGCGAGATATAGAGAAACACTTTGTGAATGTATGTAAGTTTCAATTCGATGAATATAACAAAGATATGTTGTCTCAAATGTGTATGGATATGTGTCTATCTGAATGAATGATAGAGTTTCTATTATTTTTCCTAATTCTCTATTATTTATTCTCTTGAATCCATGACTGCATTTGCTTTGTTGAATGTATGAGTCCTTGTGAGGAGTAGATAAGTTTGAATTGGTTCTCTTTAGTGAGCGTGTGCGAGGTGTGCATAGTGTCCGCAAGGAGTGTGTGAATGAGTTTGTTTCAACTCAAAAGCTTAGAAGAGATAGTGTAACTTATACATATGCAAGGAGTGCATCGACGTCTGCAAGGAGTTCATGATAGAGTTTTCAAACTCGAAGGATCAGGAAGGATAGCGTGATTCAGTCACAAGGAATAGAAGCGGTTGGAGAACAATCACAAGGAGTGAAAAATCATTCACAGAGGAGTGAGTGTGGATGAAAGTATGTTGCAAGGTGTGCACAGGTCAGGAATTTGACTAAGGGTCAAAGATATTGTTCAAAGGAACAAGGAAACGAAGAAGGAAAGATTAGGAGGGCGAGTGAAAGAAACATTCAAGGAAAGGTTTACTTGAATTTCTTGTCAAATCCAGTGGAAAAGATTCATTCTTAGAAGGAGATGAATGATTCTAGACTGTTATATCTGGTAGAGCTACTCAGAGGATATTCGTGAAGTGTTTAGATACTTTGGAGGCTTGGAAAGTTTGGAAACTTGGTGAAAGAAAGGTCGCTAGGCCTGTAGTCGCGATTCAATATCGATTATTGGAAGTAGAAGGGAATGTGGTGATGGATTAAGGAATTTGGAAATCCCAAGTTTGAAGGTTGTGGGCAAAAGGCCTATATTTTCTCAAGTTGCAAAGCCTGAACCCATAGTGGGGATGACGAATATAAGGAGATGCGTGGAAAGAGTTCGGGACCTTGGAGAAGACTGTTTTGAGAAAAGTTGAGGAAAGGATTCGAGATATTCCCAAAGTCTGAACTGCAAGGGAGGCAAACTCACGGTCATAGCCAAGGTCACTTGCGTAAGAAGCATGTGTGTGTGGGTAGAATAGTTTTGGGTGCCCGCAGGGACCCAAGGAGTCGCTCGAACTCATAAATTCAAACGATCGAAGACCAACAGGTCAAGCAGCCCTTTGAAAGGAAGGGGTTTGCATAAGAGTAGTATCATAAAATAATACATATTTGGATTATGTAGGGAGAAAGATAAGTGTCATCACAATATCGCCTAGGAAACGTGTTGACCCACTTGTAGCTAATAGAGTTATGGAAAAGGAGATTAGAGAACTACGTGCGAGGCTGGATTCCATGGAAATAATACAAAGAAGAGCGCTTGATGTTGGGGATGTCAGCGAGGCAGAAATGGAAGAAGTAGAATTTGCAGAAGCTGTAGTCGAGGATGCTGCGGAAGAACACGTGTTGAGAGAAGTTGTCAAATCAGGTGCCAGAGCAAAGATTGACATCCCTATGTATGAAGGAAATTTAAACATAGAAGAATTGCTTGACTAGCTACTAGCAATGGACAATTATTTCAACTATGAGGATGTCGAAGAGGAGAAAAAGGTAAGTCATGTTGTCAGTAGGTTGAAGGGACATGCAACGCTGTGGTGGGATGAACTGCAAGCCGATAGAAGGAGCAAGGGAAAAGAAAAGATCAAGAGTTGGGATCGAATGGTATCCAAGCTTACGGTGAAATTCATACCCAAGGATTACTAGATAAGTCTGTTCAGGAGGATGCAGAACCTAAGATAGAGAGGATTGACTCTAAAGGAGTACACATAAGAGTTCTATAAGCTGAACATTAGAGATGGACAAAGGGAAAGAGATGAAGATAAATTTTCCAAATACATTAATGGCCTGAGGTACGAAATTCAAGATGAGCTCAATATGGAGATAGTCAAAATGGTTGAAGGCGCATACTAGATGGCGCTAAAGGTAGAAGAGAAGTTGGCTAGGAAGCAGAGTCAATAGAACAAGGGTCAAATCTTGAATAGAGGCATAGAGGAAAGGGAGTTCCCTAGGATAAATTAAAGAATCCAAAGGATGAGGCGAAGAAACCACATAGTTACCTTGAGAGAAGAGGAAGTTCGCGAGGAAGGAAGAGTGGTGGAAAAAGTTATTTTCCTAGAGGAAGAGGAAGAGGCAAAGGAGGAGAAGTAAGGTGTTATGCCTATGGTAAGACAAGAAATATGTCTTGGGATTGTCTTGAGAGAAAGAAAGGAGGTGTTTCTCACATCTCAGAAGCACAGAAGCAAGATGATGAGATAGAGGGTGCAGAGGATGGAAGATCCTTGATGATAAAGAAGGTTCTTTTGAAGCAAGAGCTAGAGACTAAAAAGCATGTACAAAGGAACAATTTGTTCAGAATATATTACAAAACGAGGGACATTGGGAGCACTACCAACTTAGTATCCATAGAGATAGTGGAGAAGCTATAAATGGATATGACTACACATCCTATGCCATATAAAGTATCATGGTTGCAGAAAGGTTATCAGGTAATAGTTCCTCAACAATGCCTGGTTAATTTCAAAATAGGAGGATATAGGGATGAGATTCTATGTGATGTGATTCCTATAGATGTATTTCATGTTTGGATGGGAAGACCCTGGCAGTATGATATGAATGCTATTCATGATGGGAGGAGAAACACCTACACCTTAGAGAAGAGTGGTAGGACACACATGTTGTTGCCAATTGAGGAAAATAAGGCAAAAGTGGAAGGTAGCGCGAGCATAATTCTCATGAGTGGGAAGGAACTCTTGAATGAAGTAAAGAAGGAACAAGAGATGCAGTTTTCTATAGTGAGGAAATCGAGGGTTATCCTTACCAGTACTTCACTAGAATATTTTCTTGAGGAAGTTCAGGAGCTACTAGAGAATTTTGTTGATATTATAGTGGATGAGTTGCCAAACTCATTGCCACCTATTAGAAGCATCAATCATCACATT
>JZKD02S1287992.1:0-12036 GCA_000966675.3 Picea glauca | reverse complement strand
TATCTTCCACCGTATGTTGGCCTGCACTATGAGTGTGGATGTCAGGGATCAGTCCTTGACTGAAAACTGTCTTGAATTGACCATGCTATTTCTTCATAGTTCTCCATGGATGTTTCCATAGATTAACAGCTCAAAATATGGTGTGTTTCTCTGTCTCTATTGTATGCATGCCCTTTGGGTGGGAGATCTCCATGTGTGAAGCAAGCATTTATCTTACAAGAGTGATAAATAAATTAGCATTGGTACATCTTAAATCTAATATAAATTTTCAAATTTAGTCATGGATGGTGCACAATTATTTGGATGCAGTCTAAAGAGAAAGTCTCTAGTAGTAGAGTGCTAGGTAGAGTTAAAGTTTCATTATTAAATACTAGCACTATTAGCTTCTTTCCTTCTTGGCATTAAGAGGAAATTAAGAAAAAGAAGGCAACACAAAGGTTCCATACCCACATCTGCAGATATTGTAATTAATAGATGCAACACTCCATGACCGCTTAGACTATTTTAAGGTGCTTTGTCCACTCCTTGCTCCCAATCAACCATAATAATAAAATGGAACTGGACAAATCATCTAGATTTCTGAAGGGGGATATGACAGATGGATACAGGTTGATGAGGGGCATTTTGCTTGTGAAATATTCTCCTAGACACTTCCCTTGTGGCACTGTCGACCACTTTAGTGGATGTTGAGGTGTCTTGTTGATAATTGTCCATTTGCACATATATTTTCTTATTATTGCAACCCCTCTATAGCACCTTACTTTGGAGATGGCACCACCCTTTTACATCAGGCATGAGCTGAGAATAATGAAAATTCCATGGCAAGCTGAAAATGAGGTATGGCATTGAATAGGTTGGCAACTTAATAGAACCCAATGTGGAAGGAAATTGTATCCCACATTAGGAACCAACAAAATGATTCCCAGAGGGTATTTGCAACCTTAGAAGAAAATGATTCCCAGGGGGTATTTGCAACCTTAGGTGTCTGGTGATTTTTTATGTATTTTGTGCAATGAAGGTCTCCATTGTGGCTAGTTGAGCTGATTAGAGTTTATTGCATTTGATTATAATATTTTTCATAAAAAAGTGTCATATCTTCAGTTGTTATAAATAGACTTCTTGTCATTGTGTTAAACCTAGAAATGTGTTTTCAAGGTTTTTCAAGGTTGTCATTGTGTTAAATCCATAAACGTGTTTTCAAGGTTTTAGATATGTAACTAAGATTTTATGGAACAATCAATATATACTTATTCTTATTACATGTATTGAAACATTCAAATGTGTTTGGTTATGTCTACAATTGCATTCAATTCCACCTAAAATAGTTGCTATGGTTTCTATCAAGTCAAATGAATATATTACTTCGTTGATGAACATGGATATTTAAGAGTAATTAGATGTGATTATTTCTTTTGACGTTTGCATTAGATTAGTGAGATTGAGGTTGAATGATGTCGGGATAAAAAGGACAAGTACCAAAGGGACTTTCAACATCTCTCTTCCTAGTGTTGTGACCGTGGCTGCTACTACAGACCCCACCATGGTCCCCTCCTGTGATTTAAACAACTATTGTTATTTTCCCAAGAGTCATAAAAAAATAATACTCTAATGACTTCAGTCGAGGGTTACATGAATCAAACTAGAAGTAGGAGGTGCCCTTGCCAACATCCTTAAGACACAATCTTAGTCAATAAGTTCCATGAACTGAACTGAGGGGTATTTCTTTAGTCCCTTAGCTTTGTTATTATTATTTTAATGTTGATGGTTGTTAGTTACTAACTATTATATTTTAGTTTTCAAGCACCCAAATTGCTTATTGGTTAGATTTGAATCAAAGGTCATTGTATTCACTAACATTGATTCGAATCCAATGGTAGTCCTACTCCAAACCTTTCTTTGCATGTTGTGTAAGCTAAGTGAAAGTTCAAGCCTATAATAGGCAACTAATATAGCTCTATGCTATTATTTCTGGAATGGGAGAATCATATTGTTATGAAATACCATCCAATATGCTTATGATTCATGAATTCTTAAGAGATTCTTGTTATAGCAATATTTGCCTCACCCTATGCAATCTTGCAGAGAGGGCCTCATTCCATTTCCCTATGTAGACTTGTCTTCCCTGTTGCTAAAGTCCAGAGACAAAAATATAAAGTTTTTCCACTTGTACGCATCTTGCACCCTATACAACAAGCGTATACATAGGCTGCTCCATTATAGCCCGCGTACATCAGGATTTTTGTCAAAAAATCAAAATTAAATGTTGGGTTTCCATGTCATGACAGGAGATCTCTGATCCTTGGCCTTCCACATACTAGAAAAGTTCTGAATCAGCCTTTCAGTTGCATTTTGAAGGCTATAAAGAAGCCAAATCCGAGCTATGGAAAAGAGAGAGAATTCAACTTTGAGAGCAAAGTTACTCTGGAGAAATTATTTACTTCATATTGAGTCTGCATCCCTTTGTCCTTTAAGTCAAAACTCGGTGTTCAGCCCCTAAGATCTTCCCTTATTTGATGGAGAACCTGTTTGTCTCCGTTATATGAGCTTTCCTTTGGTGGAGGATTGAAGTGGTGGGGACCCAGTTGGAAGGAACTCAGTTTCTTGGTTCTGAACCATGCCGACACAAAAGTCTGTAATAGTTTCACTTCTGTTGATCATTTATTAATAGAAATACTCTTTTCCCGTCCAATTGATATCTCACAAATATTTGAATTATTATCCATGGGTGTATTTGTTATGTATATTGATGGATTAGGCTATCTAATGTGCTAACATTTTATATTTCCACTATATTCTTGCTTTCGCTTGTTTGTTGAGAACTTGTTGCAGGTATATTGCTTTGGGTCAAAGTGCTCAACGGTGGACATCATCGAACATCCGAGCAAGGTAGGCCTCTTTCTTATCTTGCTTGAACATTGGTTTATATAGCATGTTGTTGGGATATAGTTGATTTCTGCAGTCATTTCCGTCTATTGTGTTTCACCCTAGCCATAGACAGATTTTCCTCGTAACAGAAATGGGGACTCCACTGGGGATTGTCTTCTTTCTTAGGGTTCGAAGTACTTTTCTCATTAGATTTCTCTCGTTTCTATTGTGGTTCTTGTCGTATCATTGATTGACAACTCCTATTCACTCTGGTTCCGAATTTTCAACCTTTCTCCCTTGCCCGGCCTTGTTTCAAAGCATATACATGCCTTTTTTCCTTGACAACCGTGTATACATGCATGTTGTCTCACTGCAAGCTGCGTATATACGCTTTGTTTTCTTGAACAGTCACGTACACCTCTTTCCCTTGCTTGTTTGCTTGGTTTAGTGTTTGTTGGGTGGGATTTGATGCTTGTTGAGCCTTCTTAGGTCTCTGTAGTGCCTATTGAGTGCTTGTGGGATGACAGGAAACCCTCTTTTGCTTGAATTTTTGGGCGAAGTCTTTCTCTTCATCTTTTCATTTCTATTATCCTTGTACATTGGGTTGGGTGTTTTGTTGCTTGATATCCTTCTTGAGTTATCTCTTTTTTATACACAATAGGGCTATATGTCGAGCTACTTCTCAGTCCATGCATTTTCAATTTCGATATACTCAAAATACAAAAAAATAGGAATTTTGCATTGCTTGGCATTTTTCTCTTTTGAGTTCTTATCATTATCTTAGTGCATACAGTGAAAGATTGCATTTTTACTTCTGAATTGCAGAGCTGAATTTGAAAATTGCATCGTTTTTTACAGGCATATCATTCATTAAAAGTTAAATTTAGGACTTTGCATTATTTTCATATTTACTTTTCTTGCAGAGTCATAACACCATGAGTTTCATCGCCATACCTTTTTGAGTAATCACGGCCATAAAATCAACGCTATAATTTAAAATTTATTAGTAACTATTTTATTTTCTAGGGTGCACAAACTAGCTTAGGATTTAGTTCCTTGGAATAGGATTTTGTGAGTAAAATTATCCAAGGTAAGTAAATCAACATATGTGTCTGAGTCAGGGAGTGGATAAATCCATTGTATAATTGGTAAGATCAGGAGGCTCCGTTCACACCATAGTTAATCACGAGGTTACGCGAAGTCGGTTGAAGTGATATCCCCCCGATACCTTCCTAGCATCAGAGATATTTATGAGGATCTATTCGTATCTTGGGATCTTGTTAGTGCCCTTACCTCTGTGAGAGGTGGTGCTTTCAAGGTTTCGGGCTTTTCTACCCTAACCATACGGTGGACCTGACTTACGACTGCTCGCATGTGCATCGATTATACTGTGGTTGATTAGTTGCTTGACTTAGGTGTCTCATAGGTTACTTGCAAGGGTTATTCTATAGGTACCCAGGGTCAAATAAGGGTCGAACAACACACAACCTTTATGGAGGATTACCTCTTTGGGGGGATCTGACCAACTGGTTTTTAAGCGCATGAAGGCCCTTATAACTGATTCTGTTACCTCAGATCTTTAGCAGGGAGTCTCAGGGCCCTCTTGGGTGAGACACACCTTCTTTAGGGAGGGAGGCCACTTAGCCACTTTACCCCATTTGCATGCTTGTTGGCCATTTGGATTTTGTTGTGCTCTTTGATTACTAGCTTTCCCTAGGATGTTTTTTTGTCTTTAGAGTCATGAGTCATCATGGAATCAAACCAGCCTCCCTGTCGGTCCTGTCACTTGTTACAGTTACCACCGGATTCTGTGTCCTTGCCTTATAAAAGGAATAGAGTTATTATACGTGGTACGCACACATCCACCTCTCAGGCTTGTGATTCTACAAGGATGAGTATTGAACCTGGTCTTTAGAATTCTGGGAGCCCTTTGACTCCCATACCCATTGTAGTTAATGGCACCCCTTCGACCCCTACAACCTCTATGGTCATAGTGTCAAAGGTACCTATCATTACTATGGCCTGAACTATACTTAATACTCAACCTACCTCCTCGAAATCCTTTGGGTCTCTTGGCCACTCATCGGGCTACAACGTTTAGTCCATCCCTATGGCTTCTAGTCCCTTTTCTTATGGTATGCCCAACTTCACTTCACAGTTTTCAAACTCCATCCCAGTTGTTGGCCCTAATTCTAGCATTGGGTTTGGGGGCAATACTCCTCCCTACACTCCTTTTTCTTTTGATGGATCTCAAATCCCTCAAATGACTCCTAATATGGGAGGTATCCCTGCTTTTAACCCTGGGTCCAATCCTCCTACTTCTAGGTGGAACAGTCAACCTGGCGGACAAGCTTCGGCTCAATTTTCGTCCTATAATCTTACCTCCTCAGTGCAGATTCTGACCAATACTTTTGGCATGAATAATCTGCCCCTGTCCTTCAGATTCCAACCCGGAGGAGGTCAGTTTCACACTTTGGGAAACCCCCAACCTGGATCTAATCCGGTTGGGAGAAGTTTCTATAAACCTCAATAGAACATTCCAGCTGGAATGGTGCCCAATCAACCTTATATGAATCATCCTGGAGGAGGGTCTTATAATGTCATACAGGGCCATGGTGTTTACTAGAACCTTGGATGGCCTGGAAATCCGCAAGCACAATCTTTCCTGGGAGGTTGGGGTGAGATGTCGCAACCTTATATCCCTTTTTTGGCCATGCTTAATCTGCCAGATTTGGCTAAGTTAATGAATGACCCTGTGAGTCATGATCCCACATGGCCCCCTATCCCTATCAAGCTTCCTTCGGACATCCGAAAGTTCAAGGGTAAGAATGGAGAGGATCTTGGTGATCACGTCACAACTTTTCACCTTTGGTGCTCATCAAACTCTCTTAATGATGACTCTATTCGTTTGAGATTATTTCAATGCACCCTCATCGGAGTTGTTGTGAAATGGTATATTGAGCTACCCAGGGGAGCTTACGGGATTTTAGTTAGTTGGTGATGGTCTTTCTTAACGACTTCCAGTTGCCCATCTATTATGATGTTGGCTTAGAGGTCTTGTCTACTTTACGCCAGGACACCACCACTCATATCTCATACCATATCCAGGAGTGGCATAGACGAAAGAGGTTGATTAAGACCCCTATACCCCTGACCTTTCTTTTAGAATGGTTTCTTAAGTCTTTGCATGCTCCTATTTCGAAAGACGTTGCTACATCTGGGGTTACCACTAAATAAGAAGCAATATTTAGAGCCCAACAGTTAGATTTGATATATTCTCAGTCTGGGATGTTATACCACCTTCTTCCTGACGCAACGTGGTCTACTTATGACCGTAGGCAAAAGCTTGGACATCATGACGATGACATCATAGGTTCTGCCAATGTAAATTCCACAGAATTCGTGACAAACCAGTTGAAAGATTTGTCTTTAATCCATTCTGTAGGAGGACTAGCCTTGTTTGTGTCTTCCAACCCCACTCAGTCAGTGGATGTACACTCTGTGCAATCGTCAACCAATCTGAATGGTAACTAGCAACCAGGAGGGAATAAGAAGAAAGGGCATAACGACCGTGAGGGTGGGAAAAATTGTAATAAACCCAAGGATAATAATAATAATGAGAAGACAAGTAGTAATGCTGGAGAGGGAAAATGAGAAATATGTAAGGTGAAGTTTCCCTGTAAGATTTGCGCAGATGATCACCTTCAACATCTATGACCCAAACTTGCAGAAGCTGTGAGGCTATTAGCTCAATCGCTCAGCGTCCTAACGAATCCATTTCCTCATAATCAACACTTATCCTTGATCTCCTTGAACATCAGAAATGCAGCTGGTGGAGGTCAAAACTAGTAGTCGCAAGATGGTTTTCGTTTATGTATCAATATGGTCGATGTGAAAATCGATGTAGCCACTTGATATTGAGAATATAGTTCTAAAAAAACTATTCCTGGTCTAGAATCTCCTCCTCCTCCTAAGACAACTTTATAGATTGAGAAACCAGAGCCACCACCTCGTATTCCGAAAGGAGTACTCAAGCACTCTACCCATAATCCAAATGCTAGAGCCACCTAGAACTACTCCATTGTTGAGGACCTGGGTCAAACCCCTTGTGCATTGTCGGCTTTGGAGGTACTCCAGGCGTGTCCTTCACAGAGGAATTCCTTACTCTCTGCTTTCAGAGCTCTAGAATCCAGTGGCTCAAAGGTTATCAAGTTTGATGTCACATACATTAATCCTCACTTGCCTTAACATGTGGCTTTCCAAATCCATGTTGAGTATTCAAAGTATACCATCAAACATGCGGTTGTTGATGAAGGCGTTGCTACGTGTGTGATGTCCCTGGTCTGTTGGAAAGCTCTCGGCTCTCCGACTCTTTCCAAGTCATCGAACATGTTGACTTATTTCGACGGTCATTCCTTCCGCCCTCACAATATTCTCCTTGCCTTTCTGGTCTAGTTAGGTGGGAAGACGGTAGAGGTGGAAGTGGAGGTAGTTGATGCACCTCTTGATTATAACCTGTTACTAGGTCGTAATTGGACTTATGCTATGATCGTCATTGTGTATTCTATCTTTCATACTCTTTGCTTCCCTCATGAAGGGAAAATCATGACGATCGATTAGTTATCCTTTTCGTTCTCTAGTCCTAATGCATATCTTGGATAGTCGATCCCTGTAATCAACAATTCTCAACTGGCAACTGAGAATATCGGTGTCGAACCGTACTCTTCCCTCATGGGTACTTTTGACTTCTCGGCACTGAGTCATCACATTTATGCCATCTCCAATAGGCTCGTCTCGACAGGGAGGTCCGTTCATTTCCGTACTTCTTATTTTAGTGACCTGTGGACCCTACCTTCCCTGACTTCATCTTGTGAAGGTCAGTCACATGCTGGAATGGCCATGCCACTATCGAAAGCAGAGATTGTGTATCAAGCTATTCTCGACTCTTCAGCCAATCCCAATCCTGTTCCCTCGCCTATGGACGAGGAGGATCCCGTGTCTAGGCCCGTATGGGCCACTTCATTGTCTTGTTCACGTGATTTCCTTGATGGTACTTTGCCTTTGGACAAAGCCATCATCGAAGCCATGAATGGTTCCAACAAACCCTGGGACGATATGCATCACCACTCTTATTTTCTCCCAAATCTTGAAAGAATCTAACAAGACAATTTTAGATCTACTTTGAGTGAGATAGTCGGTCACGCTGTAGTTCCACTTGATACGCATGGCATTTATGCTGAAGGAAATATGGAGAGCATCTCTCCTACCATCCAGATCGACATCTCTCATACCCCTGGTAAGGTTGAAAACATAAATATCAGTGCAGATTGTTCGCCAGAAGAAATCCTGATCTACACTGAGCTCTTCAAGGAATTTTGAGGCGTATTTGCTTGGTCCTATGAAGAGATGTCAAGGATCAACCCTCGTATTGTCGAACATGAGATTAGAACTTATCTAGATGCTAAACCTGTTCGACAACGTCTTAGAGTTGTTAATCCTCGAAAGGCCCCTACTATTAAGGAAGAGGTGGAGAAGCTACTTAATGTTGGCTTCATATACCCGTCTCCCTTGACCGAATAAGTATCCAACCCCGTTCCTGTAGATAAGAAGCAAGGAACCATCCGCGTATGTATGGATTTCCGTGACCTGAACAAGGCTTGTCCTAAAGATAAATTTCCCACACCTTTCATTGATCAGATTCTCGACGAGTGTGTGGGAAGCGAAGTATTTTATTTTATGGACGGATTTTTAGGATGTAATCAAATTCAAATCAAACCTGAGGATCAACACAAGACGACATTTATTTGTCCTTGGGGTACTTTTGCATACCGGAAAATGCCTTTCGGCCTTAAAAACGTTGGGGCAACCTTTCAGTGTGCCATGACTTTCGCTTTTCATGATCTTAAGCACATAGTTGAAGCTTACCTTGATGATCTTGCTGCTCACTCTTGTAAGAGAGCGGATCACATTACTCACCTTCAACTTGTTTTTGAAAGATGTCGTTACTATAGAATCCAGTTGAACCCTCACAAGTGCATTTTTTGTGTTAAGTCTGTTCATCTTTTAGGTTTTCTAGTTTTTGAGACTAGGATCATGGTAGATCCACTTAAGGTTGATGCAATACTCTGATTGCCTCCCCCATGCACAATTAGAAAACTTCAAGGTTTACAGGGGAAAGCTAACTTTCTTTGTAGGTTTATAGTGAACTATGCCACTATCACTAAAGGTTTCATGCATCTTTTGAAGAAGGAAACCCCTTTTATATGGGATGAGCGAGCCCAGGAGTCCTTCGATGCTTTGAAGAAATATTTGGTGTCAACGTCTCTGTTGAAAGCACCTGACTACAGTAGAGATTACTTGCTTTATATCACCACGCCTGAGGATACGATTGACATGGTTCTGTTTCAAGAATATGATGAGCTCCATGATCACGTCATTTACTGTCTTAGTCAAACTTTACTCGGTCCTAAACTTAGTTACGCTCACGTTGAGAAGCTAGCTTTGGTTGTCGTTCACGCAGACCAGCGTTTGCATCATTACATATTTCTTTTTAAAACTACGGTGGTTGTTGATGTCAATCCATTTCAATATGTCCTTACCCGATGTATCATAGGGGGGAATTATAATAAATGGATTGCCATTTTACAGGAGTTTGATCTTGAGTTCTCTTCCGCGAAATCCAAGAAATCCCTAGTCTTTGCAGAGTTGATATTTGATTTTCCACGATTAGATGAGGATGTTATCCATGTTGATTCATTTATGGACAAACACATTTTTCTTGTCTCGTCGTCTGACCCCTGGTATGGAGACATAGTTCTCTATCTTTAGACCTTGAAGTTCCCTCATCATCTCTCACGAGATGACTGACGACGTATAATATACCAAGCTAAGAAATATACTATTGTCAGTGACACTTTGTATCGTCGAGGAATAGACGATATCTTGCGTCATTGTTTAACTCACGAAGAGGTCGAGTCTGTTCTGAATGATTGCCATAGTGGGGCCTATGGTGGTCATATATCCGGGCTTGTGACAGCCCAAAACATTTTGCGTGCTGGTTATTTCTAGCCTACTATCTTTAAAGATTGCATTGAAACGGTTAAGAAGTGTCACCCCTGCCAAGTGTTCACTTGGAAAATGCGCTCGCATCCATCCCCTCTTCATCTGTTCATTATCATCGGTCCCTTCACCAAGTGGGGGGTGGACTTCATCGATTGCAACCCAAATCCGACTGGGGGGCATCAACATATTATCATGGTCGTCGACTACTTTACCAAGTGGGATGAGGCCATGCCTATAGTTAAGTCCGATGAGAAGACTGCAACCTTCTTCATATTCAATCAGATTATTGCCCAGTTCGATATCCCGAGTGAGATTGTCACAGACCATGGAAGTCACTTTCAGAATGAGATGATGGAAGAACTAGTAGCTAAGTTGGGGTTTAGACATGGTCATTCTTCTCCTTAGTATCCCCAGGAAAATGGACAAGTAGAGGCTGTCAACAAGTCTCTCAATACCATTTTGCAAAAAACCATCAGTCAGAGTAAATCCGACTGGAACATCATGCTATATCCTGCACTCTCGGCATACCGAACCTCAGTCAAGACTACAACCAGATTTTTCCCTTTCCAGTTAGTACATGGTGTGAAGTCGATCTTACTTATTAAATGTGAAATCCCTTCGCTTAAGTTGGAAGTCACACTCCTACCTGACACTTTCGATCTCAAGAAATGCCTTATACACGTAGAGAGTCTTGATGAGTAGTGTCGAGACACCTCTACGACCATCGAGACAAACAAACGATGTGTCAAGGTCCAGTACAATAACTCTGTCTATCCTCAGTTGTACACCAAGGGTGACTTGGTCCTCTTGTACGATCAATCCAAAGAACCGTTGGGGGCATGAAAGTTTAAACCCATGTGGCACGGTACTTACATCATGCGATGTGTTCTATAAAAAGGAGCCCATGAGTTAGAATACTATGAAGGGAATAAGTTGGTCGAGCCCAAAAATGGGCTCTACTTAAAAAGATACTACGCTTGAGCCCGGGCTTGGGTGGAACTCTCTGTATACTAATGTAATTTAGTGTATATATCTCTTTCCTTTTTTCATCTTCGGGTTTCTTATCGAGTTTTCATTTGGTTTACAGATGTCAACGAAGTCCTTGGTCTACTTAGGATTTGTAGATGGGGCCAGTCATCACACACAAAACTTGGCTTCTATTGCTTGGGTAGTTTACTCGCTCGAGGGTCTACTGGTGTCTTCGGGTGGCATATTCCTAGGGCCATCCATGAACAATGTGGTTGAATATAGCACCATTATAGAAATTTTGCGCGATGCTATCTCACATGGAATTCGTTCATTAGAAGTTCACCTGGATTCCTAGTTAGTAGTACATCAGTTGAACGGTCGTTACTGCATGCGTGATCCTACATTACTCCGACGATTCCTACGAGTACATCTTTTAGAACAACAATTTGATTTTATTACATATTATCATATTCCTAGGAATTCTAATCATGTATTTGATGCTTATGCTAACTTTGTTTTATATTGGCATTTGTCACATAATTAAGATCAAAGAAAACCATCTAATCAATGTATGCATTGTAAAATATAAGTAAAGCCGAAGATCCTTTTTATATATTTCAAAACATATGGTGTTTATAGTACAAAATGGGGTTAACACCCTCAATACACATATACAGCCGATATTACAATATCTCATGAAATATACGCCCGTGGCGCTGGATCTGTGTCATGGTAGAAAACCACAGAGTTTGTGAGACGCCGAAAGAGTCGTACCCATGCTCAGGGTATACCAACCACCTGTCATTGCATGGCTTCAGGAATATCCTCTACCTGAACCATGGGTATCATGTGAGTCAAACATGGCAGGTTTCCCTGCACGTTTTGTAGGACCCTCTCAGCCTCTCCTCCCACTGCCTCGTCTCCCTGGTTCCTTCATCGATGTTGGGGGAAACCCTCTGGCTGTCGCGGACCCACATCTGCAGTACATAAATGTCTAGTCAATACTTAAGCACCATCCAAAAATATTTTTGTCCTAATTATACAAAAATAGAAAAAAAATTGAAATATGTAAAAACATTTTAATGTACCTATATTACTATAGGAAGCCCTTGGTGGGAGTGGCATGTCTGGATCTCCTCT
>JZKD02S1287970.1:0-12036 GCA_000966675.3 Picea glauca | reverse complement strand
AGGCACTAGTCAATTGCATTGGAGAAATAAAATCTTGCATTGGTAAACGTGAAATTTTAGAATTTTGAGATTGTCTAAATTGGAAAGTGATCTTTGTGCCTAAGGCACCTTTGAGGCATTAGGGCATCTTGCTCATTGGAGTGCTTCTTGCTGCTGTTACAAACTTTCATCTTCAGCCATTAGGGCTGCAAAAACCTTAATACAATTCTCTTAATAACTCACTTTTCAACCGTTGGAATTTGCTAAAAGTTTGCCATAATAATCTACTAATATCAACACACATTTTGGGTGGACTCTTTGTAAGTTTTAGTGGTTGAATTTGTTGTTGTAACAACTTGTTTGCTACAACCATAAGGCTGGAATTACATATCTGTAATACTAATTCCTTACAACCTTGTTTCATGCTAAAGTTTTGCTCTTTCATTCTTAAGCTAAACTAGTGTTTGCTAGCTTGTTTTTTGTTTATTTAACTAGACTTTTAGCACTTTATTTGTAGTTCTTACTATCTTTTTGTTGCTGATATATATCACTGTTTACTGCTCCAATTAGGGATAACAAGCTTAACTTACTTGTCCACCTAACATATTACGTGCATACTTGACTTCTCTTATGTCTCGGGCAGGTACAAATCACCCTTTGCAAGTATTCATACCTCTGAATGACCATTAGCTACCACCAAGACTCTTTCCCAAGCCTTTCCGCACTTAGTATCTTGACATATACAGGCTACACTTCCATCATATCACTTTCCATCTCATTTCCCCCTAGAGTCACTGAGATCCCCCCCTTGAGGTGATTACTTCATCTCTAAAGTGATGAGAATACCTACCTAAGGTGATAGTGGGCAGGTCTTCTCTCAGTTGTTGCCATTTTATGGTTGGGTCGGGCTTTGCCCAACCTACAACTTGTGCGATAATAGATAGGAATTGTTCAGACTTGCTGGCACACAGTTGACTCCCAACACTAGTTACCCCCCTCAGATGGATGGCCAAACTGAGATTGTGAACAAATGGCTTGAGGGATCTCTACGTAACTATGTGTTCGGGCAACAAAAAGCATGGGTGAAGTGGTTGCATCTGGGAGAACATTGCTACAACACTACTCATCACATATCCATAGGCATGACACCATTCCGAGCATTGTATGGGTATGATGCTCCGTCCTTTGTTGATTTTACGTTTGAGTATAACAACGCTCCCAAAGCCAAGCACTAGATCCAAGAGAGCCAGGACATACTTAGGGCTCTCAAGGACAATCTACAAATGGCCCATAATCAATAGAAGCTATATGCAGACATGCACAGGGTTGAGCACACTTTTGAGGTTGGAGACTTGGTTTTCTTGAGGCTACAACCATACATACAATCTTCACTAAAGAAGAGTGGTGCAGAGAAGCTTAAGCCACATTTTTATGGACTCTACAGGGTGGTTCAGAGAGTTGGCGAAGTGGCTTATGAACTGAAATTGTTGGAGGGAAGCAAAATTCATAATATGTTTCACGTTTCATGTCTCAAAACGGAATTGGGGCAACAAGTCACTACTTCGGCGGAGCTACCTCCATTGGATGAGAGACAACTAGTTGTTGAGTTTTCAATGAGCTATGGTTCATGCATTTAATTCAATTTTCTGTTTAACTTTGAACTTGAACCATAACTACTGGAGCAAACCAAGATCACAAGAAGAATAACCATGCACAAGAAGACAAGAAGTATCCTGGGAAACCCTTCTCAACAAGGAAAGAAAACCCAACCAATCCTTTGCTATATTCTTCAAGAGAAAGACCTCCCACACCATCACCAAAACTAGCACCCAAGAGGGTGCTGTAATTTTCATAATTTCATACCACAACTTCTGAAATAATGAGATGACACAATGATAAGTGTGTTTCCTTAATGAGGATTCACCTTTATTTATACAAGACTTGTCACATCAAATGATGTATCTTTTGGCACAATAGGGCCGACCTCAATAACTCAAAATATAATTAATAATTACCATATTAATTATCTTTTACATTAAGGTGGGGCCGACTTGTACCCTTTACATTACAAATAGGGTTATAGGTAAGTGTGATTCTTGAACAATATAGCAAGGGATCTCATACACCCACTAGTGCTCAGCCACTAGGGGCACATTCATAGGGATGTTCATATCTCTATCTCACTATGTCTCACAGAAAAACCACACTCACTAGTGCTCAACCACTAGGATCACGTTCACCTATGCTCATCCACGGGCACGTCCACTCAACAGATCTTCTTTCCCACTGCATTACATAGGAGAGTCATCTGGAGTTCATCATCTCAACTCTCTGCTCAGAGGAGGCCAATAAATCGTCTTCATCTCTGTCTCATGACGATGCACCCAACTCTATGGGAATTCACACGTTCACCTTGTGCTCAACCACAGGCACATCCAACTCAACAGATCTCCTTTCTCACTGCGTTACACAGGAGAATCATCTGGAGTTCTTCTCAACTCTTTGTAAGGAGGAGGCCATCACTACGTTCCAACTCTGTCTCAGATATGAACCACACACCCATCTCAGGGGCTCTCTCTCAGGTTTGTGTCCTGGAGGATGTTTCATGCAGCTGTAATCATCAACACTAGTATTGGTCTTTGAGGAGGTATTGGAGGTCCAAGAGAGGAGATTGCGTAACAGGGTGATTTGGGAATACCTCATCAGATGGCGAGATTTACCAGCAGAGGATGCCGCATGGAAAAGTGATCAGGTCCTGCAACATCCAAATTTGCAGTTGTTTGAGGACAAATAATCTCAGGAAGTGAGAATTGTAATGTCCCTTTCCAAATGAGTCCTCTAGTAATTGACAAAATAGCCTAAGAAATTCTTGTAGGCTATAGTTAGGGAACAAAGAGGGAATTAATTATTTCCTTAATGTCATGGGAGCGAGAATTAATTAAATTAAAGGTGACATTGGGTAAATTGGCAAAAAGACACCTAAGTGACTATTGAGAATATGAAAAGTCACTTAAATTTATTAAAAAGTGAAAAAGGGTCACAAAAGAGTCAACCAAAGGATAAAAAGGGGAAAAAGAGGGTGCCCCCTCTCATTCTTGTCTTGACATTTTCTAATTTTTCATTGAGAGAGCTCATTGTGGCCTTGGAACTCTTGGGACGGAAACCTTAAGAGAATTTTTTGAGATTGGTTTAAGTGGTGTGACAAATCCACCCTAGCTAGTCAATTTGGGGAAAATATCATACAAGTTTCTTCATTGTGCTTTAGTGTGACCGAGGATTTTATCATTCTTGTAGCCGAGTTCTTGTTGTAGTGGAGACTCCTTTGTGGCAGCTGAGTTTCACTCTTAGAGGTCGAGTTATGCTGGTGTATGAAGCAATGCTGCACGGAGCGGGAGCATCGACATCGTCATTTTCAAAAAATCCTTGAGAGCAGAGCGTCCCGAGACCGTCTATTATATCTATATATATATATATATATATATATATATATATATCAAATGTATATTTACAAAAAAAACATTAAAAAAAACAAATTAGCTGCAAAATATATGAAAACATGCATATTTGTGGTTGCAGATGAATAGTACAATATTATTAAGTTCGAAATGCCATCCATAATATATTAATGATTATATTGAAACTTTGAAAGAAATCATTATGAATAAACAAGCAAGAACATTCAAATGACAAACATGAATAACACACAATGTTCCACCATAACTCATATTGGGATCCACATCATTAGTATCATCCTTCATTCTTTGCCTCTTGTCTAGCTTTTGCTTCTACCTTGATCCTCTAGGGACATCAGTTGACACCACCCAATATCGATAAAACTATTTAAACCTAGCAATTTCTGGCAGCTTAAGAGGGGCGACTCAACCTCAGAAACAATATACAGCAACCTATATATATATATACATATATATATACATCAGTTATGTAACAAACGCCATTAATAACGTCAGATCTGAATAATTATATCAGTTTGCAAGCTTCTGCTGTATACTCATTCTCTCTGGAGCTAGTAATAAATTGGTTCAGTTCATTATATTGCTTTGTTGTTCTTATTACTTAGTTACCTGCTATCATTTAAATCTGTTGTCCAATATTTCTCTATTGTTATACAAATTGTTGGCACTCAATTAGTTTGACAAATGTTTATGAGAAAAAACTTAAAAAAAATCCCAAGAAAAATTAGCCGTAACATTTCACTTTGCAACAGCAATCAATTCTAATACCAGGAAAAAACATACACTGAACAAAGTGGTAATAATGATCAAGTTCTCGGAAAAATATCTTCATTTCTGAATTTTTTTATTTGGAAGCTAAATACCAACACCAAGATGTGATACCGCTCATAGCTATACTTCTGGAACCTCAATCTGAGAAAAATCCAATTAATAAAATGGTTTCTAGTCTGAGAAAAGACATGTTATAGAATCTGAAGCGCTCTGAATCATTGGTCCCATGGACTTCTGAATCCAATGCCCCAAATGGGCATTACTAATTATGAATGACTCGTACATATCTGACACTGGATTCCTTGACAACCTTTTCCAGTCTCTTGAAGGCTCTAACAAAGAGATAGATCCTTAACAATTTAAAACACGGAACTGATTTCTCAGTTAAAGTTTCGGAAAAAATAAGATATGCTCCACAATATTTCTCGATAGAAGTGCATTGAACGAGATGAAGACATAATAAATAATGTTAAACAATCACTATAAGAGAGAGAAATTTCTATGCTTGGACTGTTTAACTGGAGCTTGTTCAACAGGCTGCATCTGATTTAGATTTTCACTCTAGAGCACTTAATTGCAATTTAGTAGCTTGAGGATTTAATTTACCAGTAATCTTTCTGGATAGAAACCCCAATGAACATCTCCATTTACCTATTTTCTGAAGTTTTTGCTTTATATATGCACATTCTTGTTCAAGTTTAGCTACTCTAGACTTAACATTATTTGTCTACTTTAAGAAACTGGTTTTCATGAATAACAATATCCCACTCCTCCTGCAGGCCTGGATCAACCTGAGTGTCATGAGTAGGTAAGCTTGCATCAGCATTGGGCATAATGTTGTCACTCCCCTCAAGATGCAAGGATCTTTCCATGGCTGTCCGTAAGTTTAACTGTTGAAAGAACAAAACTCGAATGACAGTTCTCAGTGGTAAGCGTTCATTCTCAGCTGCATGAGTACATGCATTTAGTGAGAGCTTCTGACAGCTAATTATTTGGCATAGTTGCTCCTTTTCACTCTCCAACAGCCAAGGATGTGCCTGTGCCATGACAATTCAAATGAAGATGAAGAAATTAGTACATGCATAGATGGAAGTTGGAACATTGGAACTTCAAAATAACATAGACAAATGAAAGCATTGGAACATTGGAACCTCTAGTTATGAATTCTGATTTGACATAACATTGAGCAGAGTTTGTTAGGTGATTTGACAAACATATGGAACCTATGGGGTGAAATGAACAAAAGTTCATTTACTGAGGAGTATCCAACATAAGAAGGACAGATAATTAAAATCCATATAGGATGTAATAATATATAATAGAATAATGAATAAGATAGATTGTACAATGATTGATACAATGCCACGCGAATGTATACTTATATGCATTGAGTAGCCACAATGGTTGATGGGTCATGTCCCTTGGTTAGGACTGTTATCACACAATCTGTCCTTGCCCAAAGCCCAAGGCAAGTGGATGCAAGATTGGCATAACAGGGGGTGACCTATCACTGTCACCTTAATAGGAAATCCCTTTCTATTTAGGAGTATATCAAGATTACCCCAGGGGAGACGTCCCCAGTGACCTAAAGGGCTGATAACTAAGAAAATCCCCCGCTCACTGGTCACTCAGTTCAAAAGGTTCTTATGGCTTTTAAAGGATGAAGCAAATGGTAAAATGGAGTGTACCTGCCCAGAACAAGACAACAAAAAAATATAGCAGCTTGCAAGTACAAAAATATGATGTTAGTGCTTCTTAAGACCATGAACTTTCAAAATGGGCTAGCTGATGTAAAGTTGCAGCAATGTAACAATTTTAACTAAGAAAATCCCCCGCTCACTGGTCACTCAGTTCAAAAGGTTCTTATGGCTTTTAAAGGATGAAGCAAATGGTAAAATGGAGTGTACCTGCCCAGAACAAGACAACAAAAAAATATAGCAGCTTGCAAGTACAAAAATATGATGTTAGTGCTTCTTAAGACCATGAACTTTCAAAAAATGGGCTAGCTGATGTAAAGTTGCAGCAATGTAACAATTTACAACAACAATGAGTATTTTATAACAGTTGCAAAAAATATGCCTTGGAATTGCTTGAAAAGACAATAAAAAGTTAGTAATTAATTGTTGCAACCAATTTGTCTAGCTAATTAAAGGTCAATTTTGTAAAAAATTTGCTGCAGTTAGATGGCTGTAGCAATCTTTTGTAACAACATCAAATAGGTTAGTGATCTAGGCTAAACTAGGGTTAGAGATAGTTAGTAAAAGCTTAGGAGAAAAGTGTTTGAATGTTTAATCAATCCTTCAATAAGAGAGAGGCTAGAACTAGTGCCTTCTAGGGCTTATGGAGTCAAGTGGACGGCTTCTTCTAAGGCTGCAAATCAATTTAGATAGTGCACAAAAGTCCAGGAGGAATACATAAGAGAAGTAGTAACTTAAGTCCCCCTATGCATTTTCCTCAAGAAAACAAGATACAAGGGTGTAGGCAATTCTAGGCCCTAGCACCTTGCTCTCCTTAGGCTTCTTATGGGATAAGAATTTAGGCAAAGATAACTAAATCAAAACCTTAGAGTGCTAGGAAACTAGGGCTCTAGGGTTTCACTAGTTACTAGATCAATTCAATAAAAAACTTGGCAAATAGAAAGTAAGAAAGTAGCAATTTAAGTTCTTTACTTCAAGCATTAAGCATATCATGCAATTTCATAATCTTATATGAGTAAATAAAACCATACATAAACCATTCAATAGATGACAAAAAATGCAGATTTTACCTACTTGCACCAAGAATAATCATGAAATACCATGCAAGATCACCATTAAAACTTCCAAGATTGATCTAACTTGCAAAAAATCAGCCTTATACAAGAGTGCGCCTCACAATTTCAGCCAATAGCCCTTCTAGGGTGCAAATTTCAAACCTCTCCTCTTGTGTGAGGAGTTGTGATGTAAAAATGAATGTACTTTATGTTTATTTATACAAAATTGGTGACCTTTAATTAATTTCAGGTCAAATAAAGGCTGACCTGGCCAATTTACAAATAAATTCAATTTAGACATAAATAAAATTAATTAGCATCTAAAAACACTTCCAAGGGTGACGTCATGCTCTTCTAGGGTGACATTGAGGCCCTTAGGTGGAACATTGGGCCTAAAAGGTAGGGCGCTTGGCCTTCAAAGGCCCCAGATGAAGCCCACACGTGCCACTAGGCTCATAAATGCCTCCAAAACAAAAACCCTAGCTTTGGATAACATCTAGGGTCATGATGATGACGACATGGGCCTTCTAGGGCCAACGTCTATGTGGAAGAGCAAGATCCCCCTAGGTCTAGGTCTGCCAGGGTGCCTCCAAAGGTGACGTCCTTCTTTCTTCTTGGTGCAAATCTCTGATGTCTTCTTGCCCCTGGCTGGGGTTACAACATCCATCTATGGGCTTTCATCCCCATGAAGGTGTGAGCTAATCATTCTCTCATGTGTATCTGTCCACCGGGCGAGGTCCTGTAGCAACAACAAGTACACCCTCCAGGAGTTCATAAGTCACAGGGATCATAACATGTAAATCACATCCAATAATTAAATTACCCAAATATGTGCATCAAACCCCCCTTTACCCAAACAAATGCTCAAAGACGTTATGCAATTTGACAACTCATGTTTGGATAAGATCTCAGGGTGTCCTATTGGGCTAATCCTCCTTAGGTTTGGGGTGTTTCCCAGGTGAGAGCCAATTGAGGTCATGTAAGTGTATGAGGTGGCATGGGGTAAGTGTTTGAGCATGGGGTATAGTGATAACAGGGAAATGCAAGTTTCACCTGTGGGTGCCTTTGTAGAGGGCG
The DNA here is from genome assembly GCA_000966675.3 of Picea glauca. Lineage (NCBI taxonomy): Eukaryota > Viridiplantae > Streptophyta > Pinopsida > Pinales > Pinaceae > Picea > Picea glauca. The sequence continues at coordinate 3,984 of JZKD02S1287970.1, read as the reverse complement.
AGCTGCATCTTGTCATAGATGCCATTGTTTCCTAGCCCATTTACTACCTTTTATTCTTAACTTTATTATCTTTTGATCTTTTTCTTTTGCGCTTCAAGGGGAAGAGTTGAGGGACACAGTCTTGGCTTGGTGACCAGAGGTGACAGCGTTATCCACAAACATTTCACGGAGATGAGAAGGCTGGCTCGTGATGAGACCCCCTTTCTCTTGGCTATGCCACCAAGAGCCACTACCCTGGTTTGGTGACCAAATAGGTTGTAGTGTCATACCGCTACATGCCCATGGTCATAATAGGCCGACTTGTGATGAGACCTCCTATCCACCAACTAGCACCTTGAGTGTTTATTTATCTTATGGATTCCCTTTTCTTACTGCGAAGCTTTTTACTGCTTTCCTGGGAATCCCTGGGCGAAGCATCTCAAAGGTTTTAAAGGCTTTCAACTCTTGCCATCTACTTTTACTCTTTGGGCCTTTAGCCCCTTCTTCCCACAAGGAAAGGTACAACCCTTCCTAGTGTGGCCAATCCCAATGCCCGAACAAAGGTAGGGGGAGATGAGAGGAATAAAGATGGAAAGTGGTAAGTATGGAGGGAATGAACGATGACCTTTCATAGACCCACCCAGTGGCAACCCATCCTAAAGGGAGATCAACTTACTAGGGCACCATGTCACCCTTCCAGGTATGAACAAGTTAAAGAGCATAATTTCCAAGCAAACGCTATGAAATGACGAAGAATTCAATGCAACATATTCAACTGCTTCAAGAATCAGAGTGACACATACCATGATACTCGGACTCATTACCTCATGGAGCAAGAATTACTGCTACTTCAGGACCAGGCTGGTGGGATGGATACTGCTACTGCTGATAAATATGCTGCACTGAAGAAAAGAGGGGCCCTCCGGGGCCATGCTCAAGTCGTCCGGCTCTCGGTACTCCATGTTTAGGACCCGTGGGCCTCGAGACGTGATCTCCTTAGTTATCCCTAGGGTAAGGGATAACAAAGACATGTCCTTTAGTTAGGATATATCATTTCATTTATTATTGTTATCATTATTATTTATTTTGATGTTTATTTGTATATTTGTGTTCATTACATTGCCTATCCCTTCAAAGATGCTTTCTCCTCAAAGCATTTATGGAAAAGACTATGTCTTCGTTTTGGCATGCAATGCCTTGTCATTATTCTTCATCCTTGATGTTGAAGACACGAGATGATATGATCTTCGAAGAGTTGAGTAGAATTGTCGAATTGTGAAAGGATCCGACCACCATAATTTGATCCTTTGTGGAACTTTGTATTTATAGGGTTTCCAAGATTATCTTGTTGTATTGTGATTCCCAAGATCACTTCTATTTTGAGACCAAATTGTACTAAAATTAAAATTTTTGGAAATATAGTTTGAATATTGTCCTTGTTTTGAGCAACATTGATACATGGATCGGTTAAAGTATTGATTCTTGTGATTTGGATGTTGATAAGGTGCAATTGTAGCATGATTTTTCCTTATCACACTTGTAGTGTTTCCCTGATTCCCTTTTGGTATTATCTCTTCTTTGCATACTTGTCTTGCTTTGTTGATCATTAAAAGTTTATTGGTAGAGATACTTGGAATTTCCAACATTTGTACTTCAATGTCTTAAGATATCTCTAGTTCAACTGGATTTTCATCATTAGGGTCTATGATGTTGATTGGATATGTATTAGTTCCTTTCTCCATGGTTTGGATTTTTACATCTAATGACTTTCTTGATTCAACTGGATTGGTCATTGTTTCTTTGTTGACTAGTGATTCTTTGCTGGTAAGTTGCTCTAACTTGTTCTGTAGTGACTTCTCATCATTCTTTAACTTTTCAATTCATGTAAGTAAGCTTTGATTATGATCCCTTATGCGTCAGATTTTTTCATCATTTTCTAATTTGTCGACTATATTTTTAAAATCTCAATTCTCTAGCTTCTCATCTTTTGACCTTTCAATTTTTCAAGCGACCTCTAATTAGGGTTCTTTAGATGAGAATTTTCTTCATCTTTCTCTAATAAATTCTTGTTGAGTTTCTCCTTGAGATATTGATTCTCTTCTTCGAAATTTTTTATTGTATTGCTTCGTATCTTTTGACTACGTGACTTGTGTAAGTAATTCTTGACTATGATCTTTTAGGAAATAAATTTCTTCATCTTTTTCAAGTAATTCCTTCTCAAATATATTCTCAATATATTGATATTTCCGTTGATGTTTTTCTTGTTCGTCCTATAATTCTTTTACTTGTGATGCACATTTTTTCATTTGTGTGTTACCTTGATATTACAAAAAACAGTCTTTGACAATATGGCCAAAGGCCATTTTGATTTTTTAAGGTCTTCACACATTCGAACTCCATTGCACAAGAGGACATTTCATCACAAAGGTAGAATTATTCGTGAAATTCATTATTCATGGTTTTACTTATTCTTTGATTTATTTCTTTCATAACAATTGAGTGCACTAAGTGCAAAAGATTCATAAATAATGTATTTATGATGGTCTTTTGGACCTTTATGATTCCTTTGATATGTGATCTGGATTGGATCATTATATTATTTGTCATCTGTCTCGATGCTTTCAGAGTGGAAAAAATGGAGGAATCAATTTGCAGGGTCATTTTAATGGTAGGTCCCAATTTGGAAAATTGAGGTTTGAAACCTTCCAGAGCCATTTTGAGGCATTAAACAACATTTTTTGGGGTCAAATATTTGCTCGCAATAGCATGGAGCCTATGATGCTATTCTACACATGGAGATCTTTCCAATAGTGCAAAAATAACGTCAATCGGAGCTCGTATGCAAAAGTTATGCCTCCCGCAAGTTGACCTATCGTGTTGACCACCATGGTACGAGAGGATGCCACGTTAGCCCCCGTTATTCAGGCATATGGGACTATCCATGTGAAGATTTTCAAGAAGATTCTAGAAGGTCCAAAACCTTATCACAATTAAGGGTTGAGGAAGTCAAAACCCTAACCCTAGATGGCTATCGGGCTATGTTAAATACAGGGCCGCTAGGAGGAGAAGGGGTTCCATTCTATGTTATTGTATTTTGTTCCATAGTAGAGAAAAACAACCGGGAGTGGGAAAATTAGAGAGCATAATAGAGGGGGTTAATGTTATGTAGCAGCCTAACCGACCACATGGCTCCAATGACTCTATAGAGAGTGCCCTCTCCTTTGTACTTGCATTATTTCCATACCAAATAAAAGAGAGCAGAGCAACTTCACCTTCTAGCTGGGTTTTCTCTCGTAAGGATTTCCCAGAGAAAAAATTGTGTTATTTTGTGGATGGTGCGTGATTTTATTTTACCGTTCTCTATTTTTTGCATTTCGGATATTTCATGCATAAGCAAAAAATTAGTAATTAAAGATTTTGGAATCTAAAGGACTTTAACCTTCATAGTGTAGATTTTCAGTTTTATTTATCGGATCTATTGTGATGAACTGTTACAGTGGAATATCCACGACAATTTACAAATCATATTGGTATTAGAGTAGGTTTTCTTGGGGTATTTGTGGAAATTTGCAGGGATCCAAAAATCGGTTTAAGAAGAAAGTTGTAGAACCCTAGCCATGGCCAAAGAGTCTGTTCATAACAACCCTCGAGATCCAGCAAATGAGAGATTTGCGAGGCTGGAAGAGCAAGTCAATGACATATCTCACAATATTTCCTTCCTCATGGTGGCTCTAGCAAGCACGCTTGGACAATTCGGAGAAGTTGGAGGCTCGAACTCAGAGATCAGATCACACGGGAAATTGGGAGATAATGAAGACCCAAAAAAGGAGTTGTGGAAAGAACCCAAGAAAGAGCAACCGAGTTCCAGTGCCATAAACCCTTCATAGTCCCTGTTATCCCCGATATCTAGGGATAACTAGGAGATCATGTCTCGAGGCCCACATGGTCCTAGACATGGAGTACGAGAGCAGATAGACTTGAGCATGGCCCTTGAGGGCCCATCTT
>JZKD02S1287948.1:0-12037 GCA_000966675.3 Picea glauca | reverse complement strand
GATCTGCCGAGACCACCAGTCAAAAAACTTGTCATAAAACCCCTCAATATTCCTCCCTCCTCTTGTCGCGGCAACAACGTTGCCCATCTACATACTACTGGAGAAGAGTCTATGTGCCCCTGTACTGTATCCCTTGGACTAAGACTAGGTACCCTCTCAAGGAATAAAGAGCACAAAATAGTCCCAAACTCGAAGTTTCTATGCCTCCGCATACGACACTCTGTAAGATGTCGTTTCATTCAATACAGTAAAGTGGTACTCCAGTCGAAAAATTGTGCATTTAAGCACTGAACTGCACAATTCATGTGCTCCCGGGAAGCCTGATGTAGAGCTATGGATCCAGTGATCCGCCCAATAGGCAAAACTATCACTTTTAGTGATAGGTCCGAGATCTTGTTTATCGACACTTGTGTGTCCATTTTGTCTGTACCATCTTCACAGTGGATTCCAATCAACTCTGCTATGTTGAGAGGTCTGGAGGGAAAAGTGTGAAAATTGACTGGTTCCCCTCTCCTAGAGAGTCCAGTTAGGAAGTAAATATCCTTAGTTATTAGCATCAACGACTGTCCCTCAAGCATGAAGGCCTCTGCGTCAGGATGCCAATAATTAAAAAAGGCATTCAGTAGCCCAGGTTGTGCCCACATGAATGAACACTGGAATAACTTTAATAGACCACATTTTGCCAATACAGTAGTAACAACAGGGTCCTCACCGACCAGAAAATCAATGTCCTCATGATCTCTCTCTCTCTCTAATGAACATACATCCTGCAATTTACAAATTTAGGAGAGTTTATCTCTTGCATTTTTTTATTTTTTTTCCACGTCATAGAGGGTATACGCGGTATGTAATACACATAGTCGCATGTGCATGCATGCTATATTTCCTTTGCACACGTGCACATGTGGGTTGTCATAGGAAAACCTGCGTATATGTAGGGATGACCTTTTTAAAGGTCAGCGCCCCCTCAAAAACCTAAAATAAATGCATAATTTAAAAATTGAAATGCGAGAGGGGATAATATGTACTTACTTGGTCCATGCAGAAGTTTGTTTCATCCACTGAAGCTCTCTAAATAAATTCTTTTCACAAAGGGGTATTTTTGGCTTTTAGTCAATTTCTCAATTAACAATAGTGATAATGAGCTGCCAGGTTCTATTTATAGACTTTTTGGCCACTTTTTGTCATTTTTTGGACCCTTTTTGTCATTTTTCTAACCTGAAAAATGATTCAAGAGTTTCTTAGGGGATATTACAATAAGTGGTACTTTGGATACTGAGAATCTTTTTGGAGACTTGGGTCATTTTCAAGGTCTTTTGGTAAAACGTTGTTTTTTCAACTTTGTGCATGTAAGATAGGATTCCACCTCCACTTGTTGCACCTTGTTTCCTTTTTCGCTTTGCCATAGGATCGATCCCACCGAATTGCAACACAAAACCATCATTGTTGCTTTACAAGTGTCATATTTTAGTGGTAGAGCCTAACCCTTCATGGATGCCCTGGATAGATCATGGTTGCATTTTGGCATCCACGCCATCGTTAATGACTATACGCTGAGAAGTCCTTGTTAGTTTTATCCTTATTATGAGTTTGAGCCTCATTTGCATGATGCATTATCACTCTTGACCTCACCCTCGAGACTCCCACAAAACACAACGGGTCTTCTTTTAAGCCCTTTTCAGACCCTCTAAAAATGAAAAGATTGTCAATTGACCTTGTTGACCTTCACTCTTGCTAAAATAAAATTTGAAGGCATGTTTATCCGGCGGTAGTTTACCCCTTTTTCAGTCCATATGGTCAATTGTATGAACAAAGGTATACTCTAGGAGCTTCGGTTCCCTAAAAGAGTATTCTTAGGTATGATTTTAACCCTTTTTTATGCTTGAGGGACTAAATTTATGAAAAAGGAACCCCCACAGAGTCCATAGTTAATCTCTTTTCAGACTCCCTAAAATTGAAAAGATCGTCGAGTGACCTTATTCCTTCACACTAGTTAAAATGGTCCAGAAGAACACTCTTGACGGAGTCCATAGTTAAGCTTTTTTCAGAATCCTTAAATATGAAAAAATTACCGAGTGATATTGTATTTATCACTCTATTTAAAATGGTTTTGAATAGATGTCTTTTCGGTGCTAATTTACCCCTTTTTCGAACAAACTAGGCTACCTTCAAAAAAGGTACCCTAGCGGAGTCTCCTTTTACGCTTTTTCAGACTCTCTAAATATGAAAAGTTGTCGAGCTTATCTTCTTTGGGCTCGTTAAAATCACATCGAAGGACGTTACCATTGTGTCTTATTAATCACATTTTCATATCTACATATTTGGCCTAATGTTGACTCCATGTTGCTCTCAACTGAACCATATAAAGCATGCCTTATACACAAGCCCTGTAGTAATTTGCCTCTGCGTCTCGACACCTTCGCCCACAAAGGATTTTTCCCGAGTGTCCTTTTCCTACATATATCCATTTTCTCTGAGAATACATGTGTTACTTGCGCTTGGAACTAGTATCTCTGTGACACTCGATCCTCCTTTGTAACATAGCATTCTTTTATTCTTTTTAAAGATTCCCAAAATTATTGAAAAAGACAAAAAAAAAAAATCAAATATACCCCAAAAAGAGGAAGGGAAAAGTATTTTCTTTTTGTTGGCAGGACAATAAGTCTCCCTTGGACAAAGCACATCTTTTCATTTATTTGTCAAGCCCTAGGATTTAATATGACCTTAGGAAGATGTTCTCACTACATAGAGTTGTGTCCTCCTCCATTTGATTATTCTTCCAAACATTTGGAAATTTTGTGTTGCCTCCTGCATCGTAGACTTATGTCAAATACCATGCTACCTGAGTCTCATATTTTGTCGTGCTATTTTCCAAGGGAATTTATTACCAATATTGAGTCAGCCCCTCTATAGATTGTCTCTTTCCCTCATGCTCGACCATCCTGAATGCCCAATCAAGTATTTTTTTGAAATCCATGAAGTCCTCAGCCTGATCATCAAAATCCTCTAGTCTGTTCCTGACAAGCCATCGAAGACCTTTGGGTAGTGAATTCGTACACTCATATTACACTCCTACCTGAGTTCTCAAGATTTTGAAGATTTTTCTCAAGATCTGAAGTCCTCATCTCTAGCCATCAGGCCTTATTCGTTTCTTGAATATGGATAATATACATGTATATCTTTTTTTATTTTGATATGTAGATCCATTGTGTATTGCTCGTAACTACACTTTATATAGTTATGTGACATGGATCTACAGTGTATTTGATTAGCATCCATGATTTTATTTCATTCCAAGCATGGGTATGCCCACCTCGATGAAATATTTTTTATTTTGCAGATGGAACCTCTTGAACTCTGGTCCCTGGGCTCACTTGTTTCGTACGTTGGTGAAGATTGATAATGTATTTCGGCCATCAGATGCTCTTCTGACCTCACACATTAGGGGGCATATATTATAACCCTAATTTGCACTAGATATTCTTACCTGGCATCAGGCCATCTCATTTTACATCTTTTTCCAAGACAGTACTAAACAAGTCTTCTTAAAAACACCCTTTTTGAAGGCAGACGCACCCTGCTCTACTAATGCACGCGTGTATACACTAGCTGAACCACTACAACCCATGTATACCTACAAAATCACGAAAAATGGAAAGTTGCAGATGGAACTCATAGTTTTGGGTAAGTTACCTAAACTATTTGATCACCCATAGTTGTTCACTCGAACAAATACCTAGCCCTTTCTAGCCTATAAAAGAAAGGGTAGAGGTCCCATTTTAAGGGGGAAAATAATTGTAAAGAAACTCTACCCGATTTTGCATTCTCTTTTCCCCAACCTTTTGTATCCATTGTGTGAAGAGAAGCATATACAAAAGTGGTTGGAGCACAGTTGAAGAGGAGCCCAGGACCAGATTCAAGGAGCAGTGGCTGATATCACTATTGTAAATTACTCTTGGGAGATTAATAAAAGAAGTACTTTTCCCGTCTCCCCATAACAGATTGTTAATGTTTAATATTGATTATATTTTGATAGAATATCTAACCCATTAGTCCATAGATCACATGCATGTTTGGAGTTCTTTGTTTGTCTATTTGTGAATGCAAGTCAACTTTGGGAGGATATTTGCAGTCAAGGAGCAACCGAACRTTAAAGGATCGACATCAAACACAGAAACTAAGGTACAGTAACTTGATCTTTTTAACCTTGTATTTACATATRAATAATGGGGTTTATTATTGGTATGATGGTAAGAATTAGGAGACTTTAGATCATTTCTGCATACATTATAGAACCCTTAATTCTAGTCCATAGGGGTATTTCCCACYCACAACACTAGCGAGGTGCAYAGGTCTCTTGTCCTATGCGGAGTAAGGTTTTTGTGGCTCTATGCATGTATCTGATTGGAGAAGCTAATAAAGAAGAAGAGTTGGTGAATTTATCCCCAAGGTGGGGGTGAACCACRTATATGTTGTGTTTCTCCTCTTTGTGCAATGTGTTGGTATACTTATGTGTTATTTTCTAAGTGCTTGACATAGATAGATAGATAGATAGATCTGTTTATACTTTATGYTTATGATGAATCTGGGTGCTAGATCTGACCTCTGTGAACTTTCTTAGTGCCTTAATMTKCTAKATCTGATCTAATTCCTTATGGTAAGTGCTTAGATACATTAGATCTGGGTGAATGMTGTGATGTTTTGTTTTATCTGCAGAGTAGATATTGGTTAAATATTGATGAAGGTTTATTGTTGAGTGCTCTGTTAAATACTAGAATCATAGATCTATGTCCCAGATAAGGTTGCAAACATCTGAGTACTACAACCACCCCTTCCTATACCTCAGGTAAGAATTCATCTTCTTTGCAAGTGTTTCCAAAAGGGCCGGTAGTTAGGGTTTTTTTGGTGCATTGTTGTAGCATTGAACCCTGGGTCTACCCCTGTGCCAACATGCAGCTATGACTAATCTGGAAAATATTGTTGGTGCATTCTTCAGTCCAAATGGCATGAATATGTACTGGTAGGACCCCCATTCTGTGGAAAGCCTATTATTGTACCTATCTTCCGAGGCTATCTGGATTTGATGGTATCTTGAGAATCCGTCAGTGAATGAGTAAGCTTCCTGACCTCCTACATTCTCCAACACCTCATTTGTGAAAGGATTAAGGAAAGGGTCATGTAAGAAAGAATCATTCAACTTCCTCAGGTCAACACATATCGGCCTTATACCTCCCTTCTTATTCTCTTGAACTATCATAGGGCTTACCCATTCAAATTCCTCCATTAGTTCTATGATTCCAGCCTCCAACATCCTTTCAATTTTTTCTTTCACTTTTTTCTTATATATTGGGTTTAGTATATATGGTCTCTTTCTAATTGGTCTTTCCTTAGAAATGAGAGGTATATTCATTTCCCCTATCTCTCCTGCTATGCCTTTCATTTCTGTGAAAATTTTTGGGAACATGTCGCTATGATCACACAATAACTCTGTTATTATTTGTACTGTTTGCTCATCCCAGTAGTCTCCAATGCCGACCATTTTTGAATCCTCAGTTGTCCCAATGTTTACTTTCTTCACCTTGATCGACACAACAAATAATTTTGATTCCAGAGGTGGACCTTCCACCTCTCTTTCACCTTCAACTTTTATTATCTGAATGTTTCGTGGCTCATCTTCATCTGGTGTTTCTTCCTGCACATGGTAGCATGACAGTAGTTCTTTTATTGTCTATTTGTTCTATTGTTTATATTTTGTCATGAGTTCAAATTCTGGTTATTTAATGAATATCACCCCTCTGATTCATTTAAGTGTTGATTCTATGTTGGGTTTCTCATGTTCAAATGAGAAAGTGACTATAAAACTATGTTGTAATATTGTCCAATCTGTAGTTCCTTTGCGCAATTCCTGGTCTGTATACTAGTTTGTTAGAATCCCTTATAATGTGTGAACAAAATGATGAGGCCATTCCTCTGGTGGTGTTATCCTCCATAGTGTTTTTCACTTCTCCAAGAGTTTTGTTGGTGCCCCCTATCCATCATATTTCTGTAGTTGGTTGATTCCCTGTTCAACACCAAATCTAATGCGTAGTAACCTCTTACATTGGTACCAATACTTGATTGTTTCTTTGTGTGCATCCCACCATATTACAGGTGTTTCCTTGAGTGTTATATCTAGGGCTAAGAGCCTCTGATTTTCTAACACTTCATATTAATATCATTTCAAGAACGCTTTTGAGTCATTCACCTCATGGAAGATGGGAGGTTCCCTTATCTCCGTACCTACCCATCTTATTGGGTGGTCTATTCTTGCACATCTTTTTGTGGAGACTTCATGTAACCTCTACTACAATTTCTCTAAGCTCATGTTTRAGTTTGACGCACATGAGGTGATTCTTCTCCAACTAAGCACCCCATCTGTAGTTGGGTTCACATAATATTMTTCTCCCACGGTTGTTCTGTACAACTAGTTAATTTCCTCTATATTATAGCAAGATTTGCTTCACCATTGCTATCTTGCACAGAGGGCATTTTTCCATTTCTCTATGCATACTTATMATCCCTTGTTGATGAATCTAGAGCTAAAAATATACATTTTTCCACATATACGCTCCCTATCACTTATACAAGATGTGTATACACTTGCTACTCCACTACAACTCGTGTATATCAGGATTTCTGCCAGAAAATACAAAATGAGGTCAGGTTTCCATGTCACAATAGAATATCTCTAATCCTTGGCCTTCCATATACTAGAAATGTTCTGACTCGACCCTTCAGTTTCATTTTAAAGGCTATAAGAGCACAATTTCGAGCTATGGAAAAGAGGAGAAAGCATTCTACTTTGACAACAAAGTTACTCTGGAGAAATTACTTCATATTGAGTCTGCATCCCTTTGTCCCTCAAGTCTGAACACAGTGTTCAACCCCCAAGATCTTTCCCTATTGTTGAGAGGACCTCATTTTCTCTTTCATATGATCTTGCCTTTGGTGGAGGAATGAAGTGGTGGAGACCCAGTTGGAAGGAACTCAGTTTCTTGGTTTCGAACTATGCTGACATGGAAGTCTATAATGTTGTCACTTTTGTTGATCAATTATTAATAGAAATACTCCTTTCCCGTCCTATTGGTATCTTGCAAATATATCATTATTATCCATGAGTGTGTTTGTAATGTTTATTAATGGATTATTCTATCTGATGTGCTAACCCCTTTTATATCATCACTATGTACTTTCTTTGCTCATTTGTTGAGAACTTCTTGCAGGTATAAATCTTTGGGTCAAAGTTCTCAACGATGGAACATCATCAAACGTTGGATCGAGGTAGGCCTCATTCTTATATTGCACATTAGTTTATATAACATATGTTGGAATTGAGTTGATTTCTGCAGTCATACCTGTCTGTTGTGGTTTACCCTTAGCCATAGAGAGTTTTTCCCTTGTAACACTCTAGGTCTAAGAAAGTAGGTTATGCAAACCTTTCCCCTTCTGATGGATCCAAGGGTGCAATGAATCTGTATCCTCCTGACTCAAATGCCATATTCCTCGTATTTAAGTTGATTATGGCATGATTATCAAAATCCCAATCCAAGCCAAGAAATGTTGGATAAGGTGTTGTTCCATCCACTATCTCTATTACTTAGAAATAGACTTTAGTGTGCACTCCATCCAGATCTACTGTCACCCCTTTTAGTCTTCCAATTGGTAGAAATATGTGTTTATTTCCTAGTTTTAGTTGAACATGTGAATATCCTAATGTGGTCTCTCCCATAAATTTCCATGTCTTCTTGGGTAATACATTTACTTCGGATCCTAAATCCAGTATAATATCTCCCATGTTGAAATCTCCAATGTTAGCTTTCAGTCTGAATTTTTTGCTTGTTCTCCTCCTTGTATGCAGATGATTAAATGTTTTCTATTATGTCTTTCCTTCTACCTCTGTGCTACATATTTCTATCATATTTTGTAACATTTTAATAGATTATGGATCATTTAGTAGTTTAACACAGGATTGAAAAAAACCCTTAATCATACTTACTTGTCCCATGGGTTGTGCTTCTTTGGTGTGATCCAGTGATGGAGGCATCTCATACATTGGTATTTCATTATTATGGTGTGCATTTGATGTGTTGATCCTATGAAATAGGATTATGGAATTCATTTATCAATAGAATTTTGATATATCCAATCATTCTGGTTGTCCCTAGCAAATTGTTTGCAGCTAAACTCATGTACTAATCCAGTGCGTGATCTCTTAGCATGATAGCTAACTGCGCAAGTTTAGTGTCCTCATCTATAATATGTTTCACTTCCTAGATATTTTCACAAATAAATAAGTGCTTCTCGGGGTCCTCCGATGCCTCTCCTTTGAATTCTGGTAATCTGATGGTGGGATCATGTCCTTCCATCCTAAATGATGAACTACTACCTCTGTGCGATGTATATACTTGACTAATTCTTCCTGAACTAGCTCCCCCAGTTGTTGTTCCTTGTGTAGATGTACTTCATGTTGTCTTCTTTATCCCAAAATTCGGTTGTCTAAATGGTGGTTTTCTTCTTGGCGTATTAGTCACACATGGGTTTATGGGTTCCAAACTGACACTGATATGTATAGGAGTGTTACCTTCTATTCCCACTCTTGGACCTCTCGTCTTCCTCTCATATGTTGCGTGCAAGATTTCCTCAATCTGCTCCACATCTTGAAGATACTCTACCTCTTCTTCATGACTTGCCAATCCCTCCCTCATGGCTACAAATCTCTTTTTGGTGTTCATCTTATTTTGGTAGGGTACTCCACTGAATGTTCTTCTAGTTGTTTCCATGATCTGATTGATTTGGTCTTCAGCCATAATAATTAGGTCCAAGGCCTCCTCCTTCTTTCCTTTATCCATTTCTCCGTCCATTTATCCTTTTCATATCAGTGCTCCCCCCTTCCCCCATGCATGTAGAGAATTTTAGTTGTCTGATGCCATTGTCATTACACCTTTGTTATACAGTAATATCTTAATAGAAGTATATAATGATCTAATATATTGTTGGCACAGGGGCATACCTAGGGATCAGCTCCAATAGCGCACCAACAAGCCCTGACTACTGGCCCTTTAGGATACACCTACAAAGTAGATGCAGTCTCACCCGAAGCAGCTATGGGGGGGGTTGCAGGACAGAAATGTCTATAACCAAGGGAAATATCAAGAGGATCCAATACTAAATCAATGCAGCATGCATATATCACTTATCATCTTAGATCTATTCCATACATCTATCAGATCTACCACAACAATGAAATAATAGTATATCAACGTAAAATAACACAGTATCAATCACACACACAATATAGATATACGTGGTTCGCCCTCTCTCTAGGGCTACATCCACATAACAGTGCTTTATGATATATTAAGATGAAACCATACAATTATGATCTGCGCTCTCAGCCAACAGATCTTCTCTCTTCTCTCTATCTCTCCCCTCCCTACACACCCAGCTACAGGGTTGACCTTCACACCCAACTGGAGATCTTACAATACCATAAGGCTCTTCACTCAACACTTCTCTCTCTCTCAACAATAATCACTCATATCAAACAATAAAACTAGATCCAACAACCGTGAACCTAAACAAACCCACTTCCCTCATATAGGTTCTTATTTATACATTACAATCACTCACTAACATCCTTAGGATGAAACCTAGGTGTCAAAACCCTAGATTCCAAAACCCTAGGTGTCTAAAACCCTAGGTCAACTTGACCCGCGTTTTCAGGGCTTTGCCTGTCTTTCCTTCCTTCTCGTGCGGTGCTCCAAAGCATATAACAATGGATTTTTCCACTTGTTGAGTCATCCACAATCCTTCTTCCTTGCTGACTTGTCATCCTTGATCTCCTCATCCAACGACTTGCTTTCTCAAGCTTCACTTTATCTTTTCTACTCTTTTTCTCACTTCGACCCAGTAAAAGTGACTGTGTCTTGCATGAAGTCCTCATTTTTCCTTTTCCCCCTTGTTCTTTTCTTACTTCCCTAACCAAGTGCCAACAGGCCCCCAACACTCACCTGTGAGTCATCCTGATGCACTTCAGATTTGATTCTTCTATTTTACTTTGACTTCAGACTGCACAGAGAAGCCTTTGCTTTCTGCTCTATGCCTCCTCTCCTACCTTGTGAAGACTTTATTTTCTATGTCTAGTACCCAGTTTCAACTGCATCTGGTACCTAGGCCCTTTTCCTTATGCTTTTACTTAGAGATGCGAGGTAGTTGGTTGTCATAGTACAACTTGAGCCAGCTCCCATTCAATAATCCTTCCTTCCATTCTCCCTTTAAAGTCTTCAACTATACAAATCCTCTTTNGTTCATCTTATTTTGGTAGGGTACTCCACTGAATGTTCTTCTAGTTGTTTCCATGATCTGATTGATTTGGTCTTTAGCCATAATAATTAGGTCCAAGGCCTCCTCCTTCTTTCCTTTATCCATTTATCCTTTTCATATCAGTTCTCCCCCCCTTCCCCCATGCATGCAGAGAATTTTAGTTGTCTGACGCCATTGTCATTACACCTTTGTTATACAGTAATATCTTAATAGAAGTATATAATGATCTAATATATTGTTGGCACAGGGGCATACCTAGGGATCAGCTCCAAGAGCGCACCAACAAGCCCTGACTACTGGCCCTTTAGGATACACCTACAAAGTAGATGCAGTCTCACCCGAAGCAGCTATGGGGGGGTTGCAGGACATAAATGTCTATAACCAAGGGAAATATCAAGAGGATCCAATACTAGATCAATGCAGCATGCATATATCACTTATCATCTTAGATCTATTCCATACATCTATCAGATCTACCACAACAATGAAATAATAGTATATCAACGTAAAATAACACAGTATCAATCACACACACAATATAGATATACGTGGTTCGCCCTCTCTCTAGGGCTACATCCACATAACAGTGCTTTATGATATATTAAGATGAAACCATACAATTATGATCTGCGCTCTCAGCCAACAGATCTTCTCTCTTCTCTCTATCTCTCCCCTCCCTACACACCCAGCTACAGGGTTGACCTTCACACCCAACTGGAGATCTTACAATACCATAAGGCTCTTCACTCAACACTTCTCTCTCTCTCAACAATAATCACTCATATCAAACAATAAAACTAGATCCAACAACCGTGAACCTAAACAAACCCACTTCCCTCATATAGGTTCTTATTTATACATTACAATCACTCACTAACATCCTTAGGATGAAACCTAGGTGTCAAAACCCTAGATTCCAAAACCCTAGGTGTCTAAAACCCTAGGTCAACTTGACCCGCGTTTTCAGGGCTTTGCCTGTCTTTCCTTCCTTCTCGTGCGGTGCTCCAAAGCATATAACAATGGATTTTTCCACTTGTTGAGTCATCCACAATCCTTCTTCCTTGCTGACTTGTCATCCTTGATCTCCTCATCCAACGACTTGCTTTCTCAAGCTTCACTTTATCTTTTCTACTCTTTTTCTCACTTCGACCCAGTAAAAGTGACTGTGTCTTGCATGAAGTCCTCATTTTTCCTTTTCCCCCTTGTTCTTTTCTTACTTCCCTAACCAAGTGCCAACAGGCCCCCAACACTCACCTGTGAGTCATCCTGATGCACTTCAGATTTGATTCTTCTATTTTACTTTGACTTCAGACTGCACAGAGAAGCCTTTGCTTTCTGCTCTATGCCTCCTCTCCTACCTTGTGAAGACTTTATTTTCTATGTCTAGTACCCAGTTTCAACTGCATCTGGTACCTAGGCCCTTTTCCTTATGCTTTTACTTAGAGATGCGAGGTAGTTGGTTGTCATAGTACAACTTGAGCCAGCTCCCATTCAATAATCCTTCCTTCCATTCTCCCTTTAAAGTCTTCAACTATACAAATCCTCTTTCTATAACATAAGTGACCTCATATGGCCTAAGCCAATGTGTTCTAAACTTCCTAGGATGATTTATGAACTTACTTTCATATACCAGTACTAGATCACCTTGTTTGAATTCCTTGTTCTTGATGGTCCT
>JZKD02S1287947.1:178754-207534 GCA_000966675.3 Picea glauca | reverse complement strand
TATAATTCTTTTAAACATGGTCTTCAAAGTTAAGTTGAATAGTAAAATGATATATGGAGAAACGCTTCATAAAAATATTTAAATATATAAATATAGTGTATCAATAAAAAGCAAAGTTGTAGAAAAATGGAAGACTCAAATAGAGGGTATTCAAAGGTTGAAGAGAATTGGAAGGTCAAAATTCACTAATGTCTTTTAGTGGTGTAGTGTAAAGTGTTCTTGTTGTTCATTATAGTTGAAAAAGTTATGAAAATTTGTATATGTGCATTGAAAATTTGTATATATGCATTTGTTGGGATTTGGTGACAACGAATTCTTTTAAAGATGGATTGAATTCTATTAGTATGCTTTGGTTACAACTAAATAGACCAAGTTAGAATATGGATAAGGATTGCATTTGATAATGAATTTTTTGTAAATGTATATAAATACATGTAAGCCTGTAGAGGCAGAGACAAGTGTGGACCACTGAGTGTGAGAGACAGAGTGAGAACTTGCAAATCTGATGTAATCTCCATGAAGTGTGAATTTTTTGTAAATGTATATAAATACATGTAAGCCTGTAGAGGCAGAGACAAGTGTGGACCACTGAGTGTGAGAGACAGAGTGAGAACTTGCAAATCTGATGTAATCTCCATGAAGTGAATAATAAGATAACCTATGCCTATCTCAATAAGTTTACAGGTCTATCATGATACCTGATACAGTAAATGTTTTGAGAGTCATTTGTTCCAAAACACAATGACTCCACTTTAATTGATCACATTAGTATATCAATTTCCTGTACATGTTTCAGCAGGAAGCTTAAGTTATAATGTAATCCTTGGAAAAAAATTGTTTGCTAAATCCATAAACAGGTCAATTGGCCCCCCATATGTATAAGATCATTCTTAGAGGAAGAAATCTGGTAACCCTTTATCACTTCATCATTTCTATTATTTTGGTAAAAACATCTCACATCATTGTCTCATACATTTCATTATTCTCACAAGCCCACAAACGATATCATTAACCTAAAACACAATCCAACAAGCTATATGCTTTTATGACCTAAAACACAATCCAATAACCTATATGCTTTTATAGATCATTTAAATTGCTTTGATCGCAACCCTCATGCCGCCGGCGCAGTGGCCCGGAAAGCCGCAGATGAAATAGTTCCAACCCTTCTTCAACGCAATATTGTCATTTCCAGAGGTATATCGTTTAGCACGTCCTGTGACCCGGCAGCTTTTGAAGTCATTTGAGCCCACCGCCACTACATCGTGCGAATTGGGGATGTATTTGAAGTCTGTACGATGCCAATCCAATCTTAATACAATCAGAAACAGGATCTTAATACAAGGAGAAAGCAGCTCAATCTAAAATATGAGAGGGAATATATCAAATTTAAGAGCCATTAGACCCTTAACCCTAAAAAACAATAAATTAACAGATACAACACTCACTCATTATGTCTCCAGCCTTGAACCTGGGAGCCTTGGACAGCCACTTGGAGTAGGAAGAGAACCCCCATCCCTGAGCGCCACCAACTTTGTACGTGCCACCTTCAACGTAAGAACATTGGCTGGCAAACGCAATCAGAAGTGCCACAGCCAAAATTAAGCCTGCACTGCCTCCTCCCTTGGCCATTTTACTCACCTGGAAATCACAAGCACAACTCTAAACCCTAACTCAAAGGCAAAAGCAGAGAAAACTACAACAAATGTACTAATGATAGAAATCTCTCTATCAATCTCTCTATATATAGAAATGTAGATCACCAGAGCCTGAGAGCCCAAAGGGTCTGAGTCAATGCCCGCCCTTAAAGACAGCCGAGAAAACCTCATACTGCACAGCCAAGAAAAACAGAAGCCATGAGGGAACGTGCTCGCTAACTCAGATCTGACGCGAGTGTTGGGTTAAAATAATTATAATGTATACATAAGACGCCATAAATGTATGGCACACAGACTGCAGAATACTCCAAGGTATGAAATATAATCGCATGAAAATTATTTTATCACTATGCAGCGCCAATTAAGGACTTGGAAAGAGTGTGATGGAAGACTTAATGCCATTTGGCTTAATAGCGAGCATCCTGCATCTGGATCCGGGTCTATCCTGTTTCTTCTATTTGGCATCCCTATGCAAGTCTACCTTATACGGACGGAATCAATCAGAAAAGACATGCATGCGTATCACTTTTAGGGATTCAAGCTGACAGGATTTTTAGTTCATGAATGAAGTGTTATTTTATCGCTAATTGCATTATTACTCTTAGCAAAAAATGTAACATTGATGGAGGCAATTATTGCACTTAGCAACATATGTAGCATTGATGGAGGCAGGGTGTTAAAGGAATATAAAAGAGCATTGATGGAAGCAGGGTGTTAAGTGAATATGAAATGTAAAAGGAATGCATTAATGGTAAACAATATGCACTGTGTAGGTTGGGATATACATTGTTGGATCTAAAAGTTTTGAAATTCAATGATGTATATCTCAGTCAGCATGAATTTGATGGATAAATATTGTTTGAAGTCCTCCAATTTAATGTTGGAGAAATAATAGAGAATCTATTAGTTAGGCAATTCTGATTGTGTTTGTATTTAGGACTTAGATCTTATTTCTTAGGAGTTTGTTCTAACTCCCTACCCAATGTATTTTTGTATAATCATGATTGATTAATATGAAGGGTGTGGCATTGCTTAGGCTGCATCTAGGCATAGCCTGCCTCACCTGTGAGGAGCTGGTCTCATTTCCATTTTCTAAGTTGGTATCAGAGCCTAGAAGAAGAGGTGTGTGACATGTCAGTGAAGCTTGTTTGGGCGAGTTTGTTTTTTGTTGTTGGGTTGCCGATTGGGCAGTTTGGACTATCAATGTGAGGGTGGAGAGTTCCACCTGCAGCTCTTTTTTTGAGCATGGAGACTGACGACGTGCGCAACCTGCGTAGAGACCTGGGTTGCAACCTGTGTGAAGGGTTGACCGACGACCTGTGTCAAGGATTGTCCACCATAAGTCTATTGTTGTCAAAGGAGTTATATTCGTGTGCAGTGCAAATATATTCAAAGCGCCTGTGTGGAGGCATCGCGGCTGCTCTGCTGGGAGATATCGTGGCGTCACTGCGGCTTGAAGAGAAGCTGTGTGGAGCATGAATCTATTCAAAGTGCATGCATGGAAGAGATTCTCTCTTCACTGGTTGTGGAGTGGTTGCGCCTAAGTGGAAAAGACGAGTTAATAGCAACTCCGGAAAGTGGAAGAGCAGAGGTATATCTTGTTGTTGCTCTGTAGAGGTATATCTTCAGAAATTATTTGCATACTCCCTCTAAATTATATTTTCATATAGACACTTAGAGTTTCATTATAACAGATTTGTTATCACTTTGGATCTGTTGAATTACATCGTCTAAAGTAGGGTCATGTTAGGGACCTAACCTACCTAACCCCTGAAGTGGGTAGAATAATATATTTCCATGTAATAAAGGTCAATATTAATAAGGCTTAGCAATAAGGAGGAATAAGTCGAATGTGATAAGACCTAATAGAAGCTTGCGCTTCTAGAAGGATCTTCCTCTAGATTGTTCTTTTGGATAGATAGATTTAGTATAAATAAGAATAGAGGGTATGAGAAGTATTGTCTTGGATATTATTGTAATATATCTCTGCTCTATTGGAGGTTGCCCCCTTGAAGAAGCAAGTGAACATTTCTCTTAGTAATCAAAGTGCTCTTTCTGATGTTATTTTGGTGTTATTATGGTATTATTCTGGTATTGTTCTTGTTATATCATTGTTTCTCTTCCATTCCTCGCTAATTATTTATGTTTTGCATACTATTTTATATCTGGAATACTACAAGTGGTATCACAACACCTTCCTCGGCAGAAATTTGTGGGTTAATTTTTTTCAGGGTAGAGACGTATTTTGGCATCTTAAAACTACAGAGATATGTCGTTACGCACATAAACTTGTGGCCAGGGATTCATACACGCAGGAAATACAAGTGATACTTAAACGCACATCTATTGGCCACCCTTGTAATCCCTGTCGGTACCCCTTCCAGTGGTAGCGCATTAGACAACACCTATATACGGATCGACCTAGATCTCTTGAAGCCCTCCATAGATAAATCGATCGGTCGCCTGGCTGCTATAGTGCCACCGAGAATAGCACTCGGGAAGATACTCTCTAGTACCTGGGTATTTAAGTAGTATGGCTAAGGGCACGATCTAACCTCCTTAGTTGGTGCCCTAAGATATTGGGTTGAGTACTACTATTGGACCCTGCATGTATATCATAGAGCTATAGCACAGGGAAAACCCTTGTCTGTAGAACCCTTGAATACCCTAACCCTTGGGATGGAAACAAAAACAGAATAGACAAGATATATTGTTGTGCAACTGGGTCTTCTGCACTCGGGTTGTGAAATTACTACACCTTTCTTCCTGTTAAGCATTTCGGCATTTCGTCACTGCAGTATTCTTCAGGTCGGAATATAACTCCGTAGGAGTAAAAAAAAAAGGAGTATAGTGGTCCCGTCGGCACACTTATTTGGGACCTATTCCATCGGATTCCCCTTTTCTCCCTGATCGCAGTCATACCCTTCATTTTTAATCCTTTTTGTTTCAGTGGACCAGACCTCTTCTCAGTTTCCCTATTTTGTCACCTATTCCAATATATTTCCCTTCTCGAACTCATCGTCGTGGTACCTATCACTTATAAGTCCTTTTTTGTGGTCCCACCCACCCATTTTTCCTTACCCGCACTTCCCCTTTCAAAATGGCCACCACTCGCACCCAAGAACTCCAAGCGTCCATCAATCAAGCCCATGCCTCCATCGAACAGATGACATCTAAGATTGGCTCTAACAATTCCTGCATTGAAAGAGTAGAGCACAAATTTGACACCATGGAAGCCAAATTCACAACCCAATTTATCACCCTCCAGTCTGTTATCAATCAATTGTTGAACCGCCCTGCGGATCCTTCCTCATCTGAACAACCCAATGATGTTTATTCCTCTCAGTCTCTACATTTTCAAACTAACTCCTTTCATCGTGAACCATGCCTTCCCTGTGTAGAGGTCAATAACTTTGATGGATCTGATCCGACGGGTTGGGTCACTCAAATGGAGCATTATTTTTCTCTCCATGGTATTACTGACGAGTTGGCCAAACTTCGCTATGTTTTCCTCTATATAGATCTTGCACGCTAGCAATGGTGGCAATGGCATGGAAATTCACATCAGGGATATATTACATGGACCCAGTTTATTGCAGAGTAGTATGCTCGCTTTGATACTGATACCCACTATCTCGGTCATTTGTCCAAGTTGAAACAGTCAGGCACAGTGGAAGACTTTATCACTGGTTTTTAGCATTTGGCCTTTCGAACAGAGGGCATGTCAGATGCATTCTTACGTGAATGCTTTACCAGTGGCCTCAAGGATGAAATTTGATCCCAGGTTCTCATGGTCCGCCCTCAAACTTGGTTGGAAGCTACTACACGTGATAAATAGGCCCAACAAGTTGTTTTCTCCCTGAACAAAAAAACCCTCTTGTTTTCCTCGCCCTCGACCCACTAATCCTAACCCCCCTGTCACTCCACTCAAGGTCCAAAAACTAACTAGGGCTGAAATGGTTGAATGCCAACTGAAGGGTCTTTGCTATAATTATGTTGAAAAGTATTTTCTGGGGCACAAGTGTAAGGAACAAAAAAAAATTATGGCCATTTCCAAAGATGTTCTTGAAGATGATGTGGCGTTTATGTTGAGGAAAATATATGATATGATCTTACTCAAAAAAATTTAGATTTTGCTTGGCTAAAGAAAAATAGACGGGAATGTCACCCTATGTTTATAGCCATCAAAAATAATATCCTAACTCACAAGTATTGATTACAAGTGCTTAGGCTAGTCTTTTTATAAATAAAAGCTTGTTGGAAATTTCATTATTTATAAGATTTTCCGAATATAACAGTTGTTGAAATAAATGTAGAGACAGAAGTAAAGACACCAAGATGATAATCAAGACAGATGAGACATAAAACAATCCTTTATTTCATTCCAATTCATCAAAGAGTCATTCTCTTTACAAAAATTCGTGAAGAAGTTTTTGACCAAAGTCAAACTTAGATGTCCCCAATGAAACATACAAAAGGACCTCTGACAGAAAATCAAAAACTGAACTTTAAAAGTTGGATCAGCTTGCCACAGATTGTTGCCCACTCGACTCTGCACAATAGCCTTTGTCAGTCATGAAAACTAATTCACAAGCAGACAAGTCTACACAGAATATCAAAGATAGATCAACACCTCTGAACAAGTGTCGGAATGATGTAATTCAGCCTTGAATCTTGATGTCTACAATAAGACCCTACTATCATAAAAAAGAATTAGGCTTATGATCAATTAAGGAATGAATGAAAACTAAACTATCTCAACACAAACTCAAAGAGAAAACCTTAGTATGCTTCTTGTTCTATACTCCTCTTGTTCCTCCCTTTCCTTTTTTCCTTTAAGCAAGTTAGAATTGGTTGAAGTAGTTGAACTACTTCATTAGTTAAGTTAACTAAAAACTCAACCAACTTTTTAGTTAAGGGGGAAAAGTAATAAATCATAATAAGGGTTTTAAATAATAATAACTAATAGGTGGGACCCCTTGCGGCTCCTTTTAGTTCTTAACAATCAAAACATAACTAGTTAATTAAACCAAAACACCCCTCCTTGTGACTCCCATCATCACATTTATATTTGACAATTTATTTGATTGATATTTGAAATTATTTTCAAAAAATATATTACTCATATTTCCAAAGAAAACATGTTGTCCAAAACTTCCGAAGTCAACTGTCATCGACAATTAATAAAATAAAACTCAAAAACCATATTTTCCACTTTGAGATTCAATCTTTCCTTGATTGTTGTTGTCACCCTTTGATTTCTTTGAATTTGTCTTTGGTTGCGCTGAGCCTTTAGGCCTAATCTTGTTGATCACATGCGAACAATCATCCCTCAAATGCATCCGAGAAGACATGGATTTATTAGATCCATTGGAGGGTGAGGAAGGGGCAGCAGTGGATTTTCCTTTGTCAGGGGCATGGTGGGCCTCGGTTTTCAACCTTTTGCTAGCATAAGAGGACTGAACTGGTGAGTGGACAGGTGCAGCTTGGGAAATATGATTGATAAGCGGGGGAGTAGGTAAAGACAGATTGGGTTAGCCACGATGTTGGGAGACTGTCGGGTGGACAATCTCTTGACATTCGTCGTTTTCAGGAACCTCAGGTTGCAATGAGACATGAGGGGGCACGGGAATACTAGGGACTTGTGGAGCATGGAAGGGAGGCCTTTCAAGCCTCGGTTGGAGCACTCCTTACCCAATCTAATTGAAAAACCCAGCCTGAAATAGATGGCCTAACTCTTGCGAGTCAGCATCAAAGTGTATGGAGAATCTTAGTCTTCTTGGGCCTCTGTTCCAATTACCTCTCCCTCGGTTTCCTCTGCCATGGCTACCTCGATTGAAAAATCTCATTCCTGCATGCATGATTGATTAGAAAATAGTCCCTTTACCAACCATACATGAAAAATCCTTAAAAATATGAAATAGATTTTGGCTCAACAACATATTAGACTCATGCAATCCAATCCATACAAATTGTTTAACTGTTGTCGATGAGCAGGGGGTGAACAAAGGTTCTGGGATATGTGAGGGGTTTGTATTGAGCAAAAAATGATAAAATGAGAGGGGAAAGAAACATGGTTACTACTCAAAGACAACAAACAATCAACTGTAATGTAAACCAAAGAATAAATCATTGTGTTCCAACCAAGAAACTGCGATTTCAAACTGTTTCAATATAGAATTTTCTTAACTGTAATTAAATTTTAAGAACAGGGAGTAAAAAATGAATGTAAGAAGGCGAGGGGTTTATAATTAGAAAAAATCGAAATAATGGTAGGGAAAGAGAGCGGGTATTGTTCATAAAATTAATCAAGTAATCCATAAAATCATTCTATATTAGACGTAAAAGATCCAACACCAACCAAATGATTACTGTAACCAAAAGAACAACTACTATGCATAATTCAATCAATTGTGTGCATTAACTTGCTCACTGTTCGCAATCAATTTGTAACACAGTGACATCAAAACAAGACAGTATGCATTCCACAACAACCTATAGAAGAGTTATGTTTCTTCTCATTTGCCCATTTAATGTTTTAAAACAATTCCCAAATGAACACACAGTCACTTATTTCCACTCTATTCAACATCAAAAATCGACCACCTTCCATCAACACAAACACAAAAAGCATGCCTGATTTTATCCCTCAAATCCATCTAACAATTAAATTGTAATGAGACCATACTTCCACAACACTCATGTCTATCACTGTTAATATGTATGATATTCATTTAACATACATAGTGGACAATCAAATACAACGATCCATATTTTAATTTCAAAGATCTTGACTTGCCATTTAAACACACAAACAGCAATCACCAATTCAACTCACACTATGTTGTGGAGTACACAGACCATTCGACAAAACGCAAGAGAATTTATGTGACTGTACAGGTCCAACTACTTTGAATCTAAACCTTCACAATGCTAGGCTATCAATCCAATACAACAAGGCAGCAACAGTATGCTCGATCTCATCTCTCAAATTGATCAAATTTGCAACAAAACCATATTGTTTAAAAACCTATTACCCTCTCTTATGGTGCAATCAAATAATATCCATAACATATACAGTGGATGGTCATGCCATAATTACCACGATTGCAATACTCCCATTCGTGAATTTCAAATACACAATCACAGAAATCACCATTTCAACTCACACTAACATGTTGTAGGAACACCACACATACCCACGCATCACGCACGAAGCATCATTGTGAATTAATCAATTAAAACTAATGTTGGGTTAACAATTCAATAAACACAATGTAAAAGACAGTGACTGTGTATGTGATCCCATCAACCAATTAACAATGTTGAGCTTATCAACTAGACTGTTATAATAACCAATTACAATGACTAAATACCAATAACCAAAACCACTGTCGGGATAATCAACAGAGAAGAGCCAACAATAGAACATCATTGACGATGTACCACCAACTCATAACCATCAGCCATGTATCCAATAGGACATAACGGGTTCCCTTTATCAAAATTGGGCTTTGAGTAATCAAGGATTCACCCTGTGGACCAACACAGGGAGGCATGGAGTCAACCCCCAACATCGAGTGAGAACCTTCGAGACTAATGGTGCACACACAGGGTATACCACCAATAACTTCGCTGACAGGGTGACAATTCCTATGATAGGAGAGACTATGAACAAAGGAGCAAGGCTTTATTGTGGTCATGTAACAACACTTAGAACACGCAGGGTATAACCCTCGTGGTTTTCCCAATCAACCTTAAGCAAAACCTTTGGCATAACCACCATCCTAACCCACTGCGCAAACATCAGTAACATGAATGAACCCATACCCAAGTGAAACAATGCACAATGACACAAGGCGTTTCAAACCTAGTAAACCCCATAACATCAAACAACTAGGTATGGTGATAAGAAAGCGTGGAGATGGTCAGCCAATCTGGACTTGATAAAAACCATTCAACCAAATCCAACAAGGATGACAGAGGGCCTCCATGGCTTCTAGCACCCAGAATGATCAATAAAATTGTGACTTCAAAAATTACTTCAATGAAACCCACACCAACCATTCATTCCAAAAAAATATCACAAATTTACATAGTTTCGAGACTTAAGGAAAGCAAAAACCCATACATACGAGCCAATATATATTTCATAACTAGAGAAGATTCATGGATGGTGAAAAGACATACATGTAACCAATTGCACCTTAAAAATGTGAGCTTGGATGAGCGGTTCTTCCTCTACTTTAAAGTCAGAGCTTGATCACAGCAAACATAGTTGACAATAGCCAGCCAGGGTGACGACCAATGGGAGGGGTATGGAGTGATGTGTAGTAAATGCACGTCACCTCCAACCTCCAGTCATTCAATTCCTTAGTACATGCCAGCCCACTAATCCAATAATTCATTCAATTGAACCATGCATCGAAACCAACATCCAATAATTGCCAAGAGCGCCACCCACATCACATCTTACCATTTCCAACTATACAATAATGCATATCAACCATGTTATCATATAACTCCATAAATCACATAGTTATTAACTTGTTAGCTAGGATTAACAATGATCATTTTAATTTCAATGCATATAGGGTAGCATATTAGTATAGTATAATCTCTTCCTTTTGCACTTTGTTATATTGTTTTTATCTCTTTTCAATTTTTCTTATATATTATTACTAACATGTCTCTTGTGCAGGTGTCACAGTAATGAACCCAAGAACAGATAGAAATGATAATAATGGATAGCATAGGCCATCGTAACATGAAATTGGAGCCTAGAGCAGCAGAAAAAAAAAACATAACATGTCTTATCCATCATTCAATTGTCGCAATTAGAACCAACACATAATAGGCCTTATCCATCACCAATAAAACCAAGATTTCATCAACCATGTAAGCAGTGTCGCATAGTAGAATAAACATGAAATAAGAACCAGATCTGATCTCCCAATCTACAAGGGGGTCCCACCTACTAGTATTATTTATCTTGTTAGCTTATAATAATAGGCTTTAGCAATACTTTGCGGGAAAAACTTCATTGCGATTTTAATCGTCAACAAACTGGTGACTCCACAAGGAAAAAAAAATTCAATGGATTTAGAACTCAGAACTCATGGTTTCATAGACCAAGAATGGCAGGTCAAGAAGATATAACCAGGAAGATTTTGCAACAGGGGGAAGTGAGCGGATTTAATGGAAAAATGATCGGGAAATAGGGAATAACTTATGAAAAGTGTTAAGTATGAGGGGGTTTATCCCTATATGCATAATCATTCAACCGGAATATTTTCTTTACTTCAAGGAGAAAATTTACGGATTTTCTCTTTAAAATCTCAAATGGATGAAGAAATGGCAAGAAGAAGCGAGAGATAACCAATTATTTATAAGACAACAGTGAAAGCAGATAACAAATTCAAGTGTGCTTCAGGGAAACATCGCGACAACTTTGTAAGTTTGATTGTTATTGACTAACAATGTCTTGCAGGAGTGTCACTGTGGCAGAACTGATCCAACATCTTATTTTTGACCAAGTCGACTAAAAGATGGCAAGCAACAAAATCATGACTGAAATAAAATTGCAAAACTTAAAACAACAACAATAAAATGACAGAAATGAAAAAAAGAAGCAAGAAATGAAATGACAGAAATGAAAAAAAGAAGCAAGAAATATTTAAAAACAAGAAGCAGAATTCAAACTACCGTAAAGCAGAAAAGAAAATAGTGAAAAACCGAAAGAAAAGCTAGACAACTAGTATACAGAAAATCCAAACAGCGTTTAGAAATTTTCACTTTGGTCCCTCGTAATGTTTCAAGTGAGAATCGTTAGTGTTGTAGGAAAACAATTGCTCCTATAAATCCTTTAGAATGTAAGAGTTAGTATCCAAGACAAAAGCAATTTTGAAAGGATAAGTCAGCCCTTTAACGTACACAATTAGATCATCAAGATAGATATGGATACTGACCAATTCATCGAGAGTTGTGTGTATAGGTCTTTTAAAATCAGTACTTGCATTAGGTAAGCCAGAAAACAGGCATTTATAAGTCATGGTACCCCAATTTGAGATAAGAGTGGTTTTGTGAGCATCTTCCCCTTTTACCTTGATTTTCCTGTAACCCAAAAAATTGTCAAGTAAGGGCCTCATCTGTGACCTTACAACTTGCTGCAGAATTATTTCCATATTGAGAGGAGGAAAAGGATTTCTCATAATAGCCTGACTGAAAGTGCAAATATTAATGCAGGTTCTAATATGATCAATGTTCTTTGAAACAAGTACCCAATTGGAAGCCCATTCAGGGTAGACTAGAAAAATAATCCCAACCCTTAAGAAATTTTCCAACTTCCTTTGAAAAGTTGCTTTAAATGCAGAGTTAATAGGTCTTTTTTTTTGCCTAGTTGGTTTCATGCCTTCCTTGATGGGGATAGCATGTCGTGTAAGACCAAGATCAAAACCATGAAGATCCTCATAAGACCAAGCAAAAACATCCTGAAATCCACCAAGTAGCTTGGCAAACCTCATTTCTTCTTTATCAGAACATTGGGCACTTATTTTAACATTCTTTAAAGATTCAAGTGCCCCAATGTTCAAGGAGATGGTTTCATCCACCTTCGTTCTTAACTCCTCTTCTCTCTGTTTTTCTTTATTGCCTACATCACTCAATGAAAATGAACTCACAAGAGGATTCAATCCCTTAGGAATCTTGTTGTCTTCTATGGAGATCATTTCCCTGGGCTTAAGAGGTTCATATTGAATGAAAGCACAAATGCTCTCATCATTAGGAAGGGTCTACCAAGATTCTACATTGTCAGGGATATGTGAACGATATAAAGATTGAAAAGAACAATCAGGCATGTGAGGCAAAGGTTGATGATTAGGAGAAGTTGCAAAGATAGCTAATTGATCAGCCATTGAATTCAACTCCCTCTTAACATGAGTGATGTTGAAATATAATAGGTTTGAGACAAGCGGCCGAACAGTTTGGGTATATCGTTTCATCAGCTTGTTGCTAGGAGAGTATATCTTACGTACCATGTTCACAACAAGCTCAGAATCTCCAAAAACTGAAAGGTGACCACAACCGAGATTATACCCATATTCAATGCCTAATAATAAAGCTTAGAATTCAGTGACATTGTTCGTACAAGAAAACTCCAACCTATAGGAAAAATTATGAATTTTCCCTATAGGGGAAACCAAGATAATGTCAACTCGATTACCTTCATTAGAGCGTGAACCATCAAAGTGAATGTGCCACATATCATCATCTAAATTGATTTGTTCCAAAGGAATATTATCCTCCTCAGCAAAGATGGAATATACTCCTAGGTCCTCTTCGATATAGTTTACATTAGGTTGTGGAACACTCTCTATGTGGGGTGAAATCCTTCCCTCTCTAAGGACTATAATGTGCTTACCATTCCAAGGAACGGATAAATGTGTCTCGTCGAGTGAGAGGTATCTTCCTGTTAAGGCTTGCCAATCTCTTCTCAAGATAATTGAGTAATTGCTTATCGGCATATCAATTACCTGAATACTAAGGGTTCTCCTTATTTCAGGGTGTGCGCACAAAACTAAGGTAGCATCTTTAATCTCACCTATGGTCGTTTGTTGCAGACTATTATAGGAGAGCATTCTTCTGGTGTTTTTATTTGTACAAGACAAGCCTATCTCTTCCATAATAATCGTTGACATCACACTAGGGCCTGAACCGCCATCAATGAGGCAACAATGGGCAATCTTATCCATAATCTTTACAGAAATATAAAAAAGGGGGGTTTTTTTACAGGGTATCTAAAGTTATGTACACCTACCTTATTTACAGATGAATCCTCTTCGTTTACCTCTTCAGAAATATTGGCTACAATGGAAGCTTTTCCTTCCATGAATTGTTTCAGATGCATCTGTTGTGCAAGGACGACAACCATGTCCAGAAGGGTTGCATCTTCTTTGATGATGGCCAACTGATTCAAGATATTATACTTGGAAGAGGGGAGAGGGGAAGTTGTTCCTTGACTGTCAGGAACCTTAGGAACCTGAACAGTAGCAGTGGGTGAGGATGAGCTCGGGCTAGAAGAATTGCAGGGAGGATTAAATTTTCCCTTGGGAGCATAGGCTTTGTTCCTAGTATCGATGATCATGACATCTTTTGGCTCTGCAAAATCTAGGACAACGATAGTATTTTTTGGTATTTTATCAAAGATCTTATCTCTGGCACTCTTCCTTACCTCAGATGGGGCTTCCTCGTGGTGTTCCTTGCAGAAGTTACACCAACTTCGAGGCAAGATAGCTTTAGGCTGAAAATCATTTTCAATTGGATTTCTAAAGGGGGGTGCAGAAGAGGATGAATCTCTAGGGGTGAGAGAGGAGATAGTTCCCTTTCGCTCGAACGCTATCATACGATTATTCATGTCTTGTACTAGTTGTAAGAGGGTGGACATGTCTGTCTATTTAACCGATTCTCCCTGAGGAAGACCCATTCTTTCAAGTTGTTCTTTATACTTTGAACAAGTATGCAGAGCGGAACTGAGATTATCAATGGATTTTTCCTCAATCCTATGATGGTAGGGGGAAGGTAATGCATTGTATTAATGCATGAAAGTGGCTTGGTTCTAAGGCCAAAAGAGTTCAAGGATTTGATAGTATAACTTAGTGAAACGCAAGTTGAAGGACTTGATGGTCTCACCATCCTTATAGGTGATGTTATTGTATTTCCATAACTTATCGGTTGGGCTTTTAGATTTCCCATAAGTATATCTGAACCAATAGATTAACTCCCCCCAAGTAGATGGAATATTAGGAGGAAGGTCAAAGAAATCGGCCACAGCCTTTCTTTCCAAGGAATTGAAGAATAAGCGCATGCAAGTATCATTGTCATTGGCTCCTATGTTGTGACAGGCATTAGAAAATGTCACTAAGTGTCTGTTCGTGGTGACAATGTTATTTCCTTAAAACCTAGGAAGATTTTCTTTGAATTTAGGAAGTGGACGAGTAGCAGGTGCTAGGTTAAGAGGAGAGGAAACATGCCACGGTGTGGCTGTGGCGTCTTCTTCAAACTGAAAAATCCCATATGTTTTAATGACTTTGGTGGGAT
Organism: Picea glauca; assembly: GCA_000966675.3. Lineage (NCBI taxonomy): Eukaryota > Viridiplantae > Streptophyta > Pinopsida > Pinales > Pinaceae > Picea > Picea glauca. The sequence continues at coordinate 192,781 of JZKD02S1287947.1, read as the reverse complement.
TTGTGGTAGATTGGAGAGGGATATGGTGGCTATATAAGCTACCAATCACTGACGAAGATGAGTACTGAGAAGAGGAAGCACTTCTCGTGCCACCAGAGCCACCACTAGATGTCATCTTGTGGAAGATAGATGAGGGAAAGAAAGAGGAACTGGATTAATCAGACAAAGTTCTCCTTAGAGCACATTGTTGGGAAGACAACACAATGTTCCTTCTTCATATTTAAGCAATAGGATTAATTTCGGGTGATAAGCCTCTTCTTCTTCTAGAAACACAAGAGTCTAAGGACATGAAAGAAAGGCCAAAACTGAAGAAACAAGAAGGTTATTGTTGATTTCTAGGTTGTCTATGTCTAGCTTCCAATCGTTCTTGAGCACTAATATCTCGTTCAATTTTCGACCATGAATGATTAAGCTCAGCATGGGTATTAGCAGTGTCTAAAATGGTGTTAAACAGATTCAAAGCAATGTTGGTTTGATCTTGAAGATCGGGCTCAATATTGGGTTGCCTTGTAACAGGTACAGTCATTAAGAAATAAAACAGTCAAAGAATAAATATCAAAAAAATAGATTTATTGATGAAAATCGAGTATAAAAATTAACCAGAGAGATATTGAAGATCTCCCTAGTATGGTTGCCAAATAAATGTTGAGGAAAAGATATGAAATGATCTTACTCAAGCATTTTCACATTCTTCATGGCTAAAGCAAAATAGACGAGAATGTCACCCTATGTTTATAGCCATCAAAAATAATATCATAACTCACAAGTATTGATTACAAATGCTTAGGCTAGTCTTTTTATAAATAAAAGCTTGCTGGAAATTTCATTATTTATAAGATTTTCTGAATATAACAATTGTTGAAATAAATGTAGAGATAGAAGTAAAGACACCAAGATAATAATCAAGACATATGAGACATAAAGAAATCCTTTATTTCGTTCCAATTCATCAAAGAGTCATTCTCTTTACAAAATTTCGTGAAGAAGTTTTGGACCAAAGTCAAACTTAGACGTCCCCGATGAAACATACAAAAGGACCTCTGATAGAAAATCAAAAATTGAACTCTAAAAGCTGGATTAACTTGCCACAGATTGTTTCCCACTCGACTCTGCACAATATCCTTTGTCAGTCATGAAAACTAATTCACAAACAGACAAGTCTACACAGACTATCAAAGATAGATTGACACCTCTAAAAAACAAGTGTATGAATAATGTAATTCAGCCTTGTATCTTGTTGTCTACAATAAGACCCTGCTATCATAAAAAAGAATTAGGCTTATGATCAATTAAGGAATGAATGAAAACTGAACTATCTCAACACAAACTCAAAGAGAAAACCTTAGTATGCTTCTCCTTCTATCCTCCTCTTGTTCCTCCCTTTCCTTTTTCCTTTAAGCAAGTTAGAATTGGTTGAAGTGGTTGAACTACTTCATTAGTTAAGTTAACTAAAAACTCAACCAACTTTTTAGTTAAGGGGGAAAAGTAATAAATCATAATAAGGGTTTTAAATAATAACAACTAGTAAGTGGGACCCCTTGTGGCTCCCTTTAGTTCTTAAAAATCATAACGTAACTAGTTAATTAAACCAAAACACCCCTCCTTGTGACTCCCATCATCACATTCATATTTAACAATTTAGCTCATTGATATTTGAAATTATTTTCAAAAAATATATTACTCATATATCCAAAGAAAACATGTTGTCCAAAACTTCTGAAGTCAACTTTCATCAACAATAAATAAAATAAAACTCAAAAACCATATTTTCCACTCTAAGATGCAATCTTTCCTTGATTGTTGTTGTCACCCTTTGATTTCTTTGAATGTGCCTTTGGTTGTGCTGAGCCTTTAGGACTAATCTCATTGATCACATGAGAACAATCATCCCTCAAATGCATTCGAGAAGACACGGATTTATCGAAGCCATTGGAGGGTGAGGAAGGGGCAACAGTGGATTTTCCTTTGTCAGGGGCATGGTGGGCCTCAGTTTTCAACCTTTTGCTAGCATGAGAGGACTGAACGGGTAAGTTGACAGGTGCAGCTTGGGCAATCGGATTGATAGGCAAGGGAGCAGGTAAAGACAAAGTGGGCTAGCCACGATGTTGGGAGAGTCTCTAGTGGACAATCTCTTGCCATCCATCGTTTTTGGGAACTTCGGGTTGCAATGAGACATGAGGGGGAACGGGAATACCAGGGGCTTGTGGAGCTTGGAAGGGAGGCCTTTCAAGCCTCAGTTGGACCACTCCTTGCCCAATCCAATTGAAAAACCCAGCCTGAAATAGATGGCCTAACTGTTGTGATTCAACATCAAAGTGTATGGAGAATCTTGGCCTTCTTGGGCCTCTGTTCCAATTACCTCTCCCTCGTTTTCCTCTGCCATGGCTACCTCGGCTCAAAAAGCTCATTCCTGCATGCATGATTGATTAGTGAATAGTCCCTTTAACAACCATACATGACAACTCCTTAAAAATATAAAATAGATTTTGGCTCAACAACATATCAGACTCACGCAATCCAATCCATACAAATTGTTTAATGGTTTTCGATGAGCAGGGGGTGAACAAAGGTTCTAGGATATGTGAGGGGTTTTTATTGAGCGAAAAATGATAAAATGAGAGAGGAAAGAAACATGGTTACTGCTCAAATCCAACAAACAATCAACTGTAATGTAAACCAAAGAATAAATCATTGTGTTCCAACCAAGAAACTGTGATTTCAAACTGTTTCAATATAGAATTATCTTAACTGTAATTAAATTTTAAGAACAGGGAGTGAAAAATGAATGTGGGAAGGCGAGGGGTTTATAATTAGCGAAAATTGAAATAATGGTAGGGAAAGAGAGCGGGTACTGTTCATAAAATTAATTAAGTAATCCACAAAATCATTCTATATCAGACGTAAAAGATCCAACACCAACCAAATGATTAATGTGACCAAAATAACAACTACTGTGCATAATTCAAACAATTTTGTGCATTAACTTGTTCATTGTTCGCAGTCAATTTGTAACACAGTGACATCAAAACAAGACAATATATATTCCACAACAACTTGTAGAAGAGTTATGTTTCTTCTCATTTTCCCATTTAATGTTTTAAAACAATTCCCAAATGAACACACTGTCACTTATTTCCACTCTGTTCAACATCAAAAATGAACCACCTTCCATCAACACAGACACAAAAAGCATGCCCGATTTTATCCCTCAAATCCATCTAACAATTAAATTGTAATGAGGCCATACTGCCACAACACCCGTGCCTATCACTGTTAAGATGTATGATATTCATTTAACATACATAGTGGATAGTCAAATACAACGATCCATATTTTAATTGCAAAGATCATGACTTGCCATTTAAACACACAGACAACAATCACCAATTCAACTCGCACTATGTTGTGGAGTACACAGACCATTCGACAAAACTCGAGCATTTATGTGACTGTACAGGTCCAACTAATTTGAATCTAAACCTCCACAATGTTGGGCAATCAATCCAATACAACGAGGCAGCAACAATATGCCTGATCTCATCTCACAAATTGATCAAATTTGCAACAAAACCATATTGTTTAAAAACCCGTGACCCTCTCTGATGGCACAATCAAATAATATCCATAACATATACAGTGGATGGCCATGCCATAATTACCATGATTGCAATACTCTCATTCGACAATTTAAAACACATAGACACAACAATCACCATTTCAACTCACACTAACATGTTGTAGGAATGCCACACATACCCACGCATCACACACAAAAAATCATTGTGACTTAATCAATTAAAACTAATGTTGGGTTAACAATTCAATAAACACAATGTAAAAGACAGTGATTGTGTATTCGATCCCATCAACCAATTAACAATGTTGAGCTTATCAACTACATTGTTATAATAACCAATTGCAGTGACTAAATACCAATAACCAAAACCATTGTCAGGATTAATCAACAGAGACAAGCCGAAAATAGAACACCATAGGCGATGTACCACCAACTCATAACCATCAACCATGTATCCAATAGGACATAACGGGTTCCCTTTATCAAAACCGGGCTTTGAGTAATCAAGGATTCTCCCTATGGACCAACACAGGGAGACATGGAGTCGACCCCCAACATTGGGTGAGAACCTCCGAGACCAATGGTGCACACACAGGGTATACCACCAATAACTTTGCAGACAAGGTGACAATTCCTGTGATATGAGAGACTATGAACATAGGAGCAAGGCTTCATTCTGGTCCTACAACAACACTTAGAACACGCAGGGTTTAACCCTCGTGGTTTTCCCAATCAACCTTAAGCAATCCCTTTGGCATAACCTCCATCGTAACCCACTGCACAAACATCAGTAACGTGAACGAACCCATACCCAAGTGAAACAATGCGTAGTGACACAAGGCGTTTCAAACCTAGTAAGCCCCATAACAACAAACGACTGGGTATGGTGATAAGAAAGCACGGAGACGGCCAGCCAATCTGGACTGAATAAAAACCCTTCAACCAAGTCCAACAAGTATGATAGAGGGCCTTCATGGCTTCTAACACCCAGAATGATCAATAAAATTGTGACTTCAAACATTACTGCAGTGAAACCCACACCAACTATTCATTCCAGAAAAATATCACAAATTTATACAGTTGCAAGACTTAAGGAAAGCACAGACCCATACATCCGAGCCAATATCTATTTCATAACCAGAGTAGATTCATGGATGGTGAAAATACATACCTATAACCAAGAGCACCTTAAAACCGTGAGCTTGGTCGAGAGTTTCTTCCTCTTCTTGAAAGTCAAAGCTTGATCACAATGAGCACAATTGACAATAGCCAGCCAGGGTGACGGCCAGTGGGAGGGGTATGGAGTGACGTGCAGTAAATGCATGTCACCTCCAACCTCCAGTCATTCAATTCCTTAGTGCACGCCATCCCACTAATCCATTAATTCATTCAATTGAACCATGCATCGAAACCAACATCCACTAATTGCCAAGAGCACCACCCACATCACATCTTACCATTTCCAACTATACAATAATTCATATCAACCATGTTATCATATAACTCCATAAATCGCATAGCTATTAACTTATTAGCTAGGATTAACAACGATCATTTTAATTTCAATGCATATAAGGTAGCATATTAGTATAGTATAATCTCTTCCTTTTGCACTTTGTTATATTTCTTTTATCTCTTTTCAACTGCTCTTATATATTATTACTAACATGTCTCTTGTGCAGGTATCACAGTAATGAATCCAAGAACAGATAGCAATGATAACAATGGATAGCATAGGCCATCGTAACATTAAATTGGAGCCTAGAGTAGCAGAAAAAGCACATAACATGCCTTATCCATCATTCAATTGTCACAATTAGAACCAACACATAATAGGCCTTATCCATCGCCTATAAAACCAAGATTTCATCAACCATGTAAGCAGGGTCGCATAGTAGCATAAACATGAAATAAGAACCAAATCCGATCTCCCAATCTACAAGGGGGTCCCACCTACTAGTATTATTTATCTTGTTAGCTTATAATAATAGGCTTTAGCAATACTGTGCGGGTAAAACTTCGTTGAGATTTTAATCGTCAACAAGTTCCCCTTGTTGATGATCTCTTCCTTCCTGATGCTACCCAGGAGCTTGTTGACCCACCTGAATTTGACCCACTTATTTCCTTCCATTCCCTCACTCACTTCTCTGCCCCACAAACCCTCAAGCTCATTGGCTATATTAAGCACAGGAAGGTCATCATCCTTGTTGACAGTGGTAGCACCCACAATTTTATTCATCGTCGCATTGCCCAGGAAACTAATTGCTATATTTGGGTTGTCGATAATTTTCAAATTATGATAGCCAATGGTGGGTCCATGAAATGTGGTGGGCATTGTGAAAATGTTTGTCTTCAAATCATACATTACCACCTGAAATCTCATATGTTTTCCATTGACATTGGTGGTTGTGACACTGTGTTAGGTGTTGAATGGTTACACACTTTGGGTCCCATTCTTATGGATTTTAAGAAATTAACCATGTAATTCCAACAGGAGGGACAAGGGTATCAATTCCAAGGTCTCACAACTGGCTGTCCTAAGATCATTAGTTCCCATCGCATGGAAAATATCCTAAAGAAAGGCCACTCTGGTATTATTTCTCAACTCCATTCTATTCAAGCCATTGAGACACCCTATGTGCATCCAGACCTCCAAGTTATCCTTTCCACACATCAAGTTGTTTTTCCACCCCTCAGGGACTTCCTCCTTCTCATGGTGTTCATGATCATTCCATTCCCCTTGCTCTTGGTAGCCTTCTTCCTAATGTTCACCCTTATCGTCATCCATTTTCCCAAAAGAATGAAATTGAGAAAATAGTGCAGGAATTGCTACAAGTGGGTGTTATATCCCCCAGTAATAGCCCTTATTCCTCCCTTGTGGTCATGGTACTTAATAAAGAAGGTACTTGGCGCATGTGTCATGACTTTCGTGCCCTCAATAAACTCACCATTAAGGACAAGTTTCTCATTCTTGTCATTGATGATCTCTTGGATGAGCTGAGTGGTGCTCAGTACTTCATTAAACTCGATCTGTGTCCTGGCTACCACCAGATACATATGCAAGAAGCTGACATACCCAAGACTGCATTTTTCACTCATGAGGGTCACTATGAGTTTTTGGTCATGCCCTTTGGCATGTGTAATTCCCCCTCCACCTTCCAAAGCCTCATGAATCATGTCTTTCATCCTTTCTTCATCATTTTGTCTTAGTTTTCTTTGATGATATTCTCATATATAGCAAAACTTAGCAATCCCATATTTCCCATGTGGATCAAATTCTCCATCTTCTCTCTCAGCATCAACTTTTCCTCAAATGCTCTAAATGTGCCTTTGGCACCTCAGAAGTAGAGTACTTGGCTCATATTGTTGGCAAGGCTAGTGTCTAAGTGGATCCTAAAAAGATTGAAGCAATGTAGGATTATCCTCGCCCCAAGAATATCAAAGGCTTGAGTGGTTTTTTGGGTTTAATAGATTATTATCGCAAGTTTGTTTGGAATTATTGAAAGATTGTGGCCCCTCTCACTGCTCTTCTTAAAAATAATTTTTTCACTTGGACTATAGCAGTGGATTAGGCTTTTCAATATTTGAAGGCGGCTATGTGTACTACTCTGGTCTTGGCCCTTCCTGATTTCACAAACACCTTTGTCCTGGAATGTGATGCCTTGTGCAGAGGAATTGGAGCAGTCCTTATGCAAGAAGGTAGACCCTTGGCCTTTACCAGCAAACAATTGCCAGAACACCATTTGGGCCAATCAATCTATGAAAAGGAAATGTTGGCTATTATGCACGCACTAGATCTCTTGTGACCTTATCTCTTGGGGAAACGCTTCCAAATGAAGACAGATCATCAAATCCTCAAGTATTTTCTGGAGCAACGACCTTCCTCCCCACAACAACAAAAATGGGTAACTAAACTCTTTGGTTATGATTATGAGATCATTTACAAGAAAGTCAAAGAAAATGTGGTTGTTGACTCTCTTTCTCGAAAATATGAAGATGAAGGGTCCATTTTCTCCCTCTCCTTCATTATACCAGATTGGCTTCAAGTTGTGCGCTAAGAATGGCTACATCATCCTAAAATATCGCATTTGATCCAACAATTGCAAGCCAACTCTTCAGTTTCCCCAGGGTACTCTTGGCACAATGATGAGCTTCGTTACAAAGGTCATTTGTATTTAATTAAACAATCACAACTTAAATCCACGGTACTTTATGAGCTTCATGCTACTCCCATAGCTGGGCATTTAGGGTTTACCAAAACCTATGACTGGGTCAAACATTCTTTTTTCTGGGTTGGTATGAAAAAGGGCATTCACACTTTTGTAGTTGAATGTGATGTTTGTCAACGCAACAAAGGAGAAACAATCAATCCTCCTGGCACACTCCAACTGCTTCCGATTCCACCCGCTATTTGGAGGGACATCTCTATGGATTTTATTGTGGGATTACCTAAATCAGGAAATAAGTCAGTCATCATGGTGGTCGTGGATCGTCTTTCCAAGTATGCTCATTTATGTGCTCTTCAACACCCATTTTCCCCATCCACTGTGGCTTAACTTTCCATGGATCATATCTTCAAGCTTCATGGCATGCCTCATTCTGTTGTTTTTTATCAAGATCCCACTTTCACCAACATATTTTGGCAAGATCTGTTGAGACTACAAGGCACCCAGTTGCATCTCAACACTGCCTATCATCCCCAGACTGATGGTCAAACTGAATTCATCAACAAGTGTTTGGAGACTTATTTGAGGTATTTTTCCTCTGAAAGGAAAAATCAATGGCCTCAATGGTTACCATTAGTTGAATGGTGGTACAACACTTCTTACCATACAACGACTCGCATGACTCCTTTAGAAGCAATCTATGGCCAAAATCCACCTTTCGTTCTATCCTACATGTCAAGTGTATCGAAGGTCCAGGCGGTTGACCAAACACTTACATTTCGTGAGGTTATTCTTCGTACCCTCAAAGAGAATTTGGTCATGGCTTAGAATCGCATGAAGAAACACATCGATCAAGGTCATTCAGAACGTCAATTTGTTGAAGGATCCAAGGTATTTCTTCGACTGCAACCTTATAAGCAAACTTCACTCAAGGTTGAACATTGTGAGAAACTGACACCCAAATTTTATGGTCCTTATAGAGTTCTTAGACGCGTTGGATAGGTGGCCTATCAATTAGCTTTGCCCAGTCATTCTAAGCTCCATCTTGTTTTTCATGTCTCCTGCTTAAAAAAGGTGATTGGAACGAAGTGCCAAACTCAAACCAACCTTCCCGAGTTGGATGAAGAAGGATCCATCTGGTTGCAGACACAAGCAGTTTTAGACCAAAGAGAGTGTCATCTTCGTCAGTGTACCATCAAGGAAGTGTTAGTCCAGTGGAAATATACAACTCTCGCAGATGCCACCTGGGAGCCCACTGACATTCTACAGCAATTTCCTCATCTAAATCCTTGAGGACAAGGATGATTTTAAGGGGGAGGGCATGTTAGGGACCTAACCTACCTAACCCCTCAAGTGGGTAGAAAAATATATTTCCATGTAATAAAGGTCAATATTAATAAGGCCTAGCAATAAGGAGGAATAAGTCAAATGTAAGAAGACCTAATAGAAGCTTCTGCTTCTAGAAGGATCTTCCTCTAGATTATTCTTTTGGATAGATAGATTTGGTATTAATAAGAATAGAGAATATGAGAAATTTTTTCTTGGATATTATTGTAATAGAACTATGCTTTGTTGGAGGTTTCCCCCTCGAAGAGGAAAGTGAACATTTATCTCATTAATCAAAGTGCTCTTTCTGGTGTTGTTCCGGTATTATTTTGGTATTATTATGGTATTATTGTGGTATTGTTCTGGTTATATCATTGTTTCTCTGTCATTTCTCGCTAATTATTTATATTCTACATACTATTTTATATCTAGAATACTACACTCGATCGACACACTCTCTATGTTCTTCTGCGGGTCCAGAATTGGAGATAAGAGAGAACCTCAACGTTGTTTTTGCCATTATTGCATCTGATTTCTTCTTTGGAGAGGAATGTGTTGCCCTGTCTTGTCGATTTCTTGCTAGGAATTTGGTATAGTGGAATCACTTTCTAACATCTAGGCTGCGAGCCTTTATATCTGACTCCTCAGTGTGTGAATTCTTGTGAAGTGTGGGTGTTTTATTTGTGTGGAGGCTGGCGACCTGAATGAAGTGCAGTTGATCGTTTCCCAGATTGTTGCATTGCTTAATATAATTGTGGGTATGTGGAATGAGGACTCCCTTGAGTTACAAGGAAAGAGTGTCTATGTGGAGGATTCTGGTGAACCTGACGAGTTAAGATCGAGTCAGTTGCAGGTCGTGGACAGTTCGTTGTCCACTATCACCACCGTGTTGTTGCAGGTGAAGGAGTCACAGTGTGGAGGAGTCTGGTGAACCCGACGTGAAGTCACCAGCCATCCTAGTTGAAGAGCCGCTAAGCTTGAAGATTGTTGTCAGACTATAGTTTGCCCCACTCAATTCAATCATCAATGTCGTTGTTGAGCCGATCATCCCCCTGCGTGGAGAGTTCCTCTGGTTCATTGCTATACCTGGAGGTATCGCGTCCGCGTGAAGGATATTGTGCTTGTTGGAGTGTTTACGCCTGTCGTGGAGTGTTTTCACCTACACCTCATTTTCTGTGGAACTAAAGCTCTCTCTCCCTGAGCTTCGTATATTTCAATTTCATCTATTCTTCTTTCCATTGGTGCGAGGTCTATTAGAGATCAGAGGCTAAGAATCTCCATTGAATTTGTTGCGAGGAGAAATCCACATGAAAGGTAAGAAGTCTGAACATTGGCATTTTGTTTTTATCAGTTCACATGAGAGTTGAATTTGGAGTATTGTGTATGCAAAGCGTGGTGGAGTTTCCATCATGATAGATGGATTGAAGGAGAACGCATAGTTGCTTGCTACTCTCATAGGTAAGCAAAGGAAAATTAGACAACTCCGGAGAGAGTTGAAAAAGATGAGGAGAAAGAATCGACAGAAAGAATCATTGTATTTTGTAGATCAATATGATGTGTTTCCAGCTAAAGAACCCATGTTTGACGAGCAGAATGCGGAGCTAGATCTGATCAATGAAGAATTTGATGAATTATATGAAATAGTGATGCCAAATTTGCCATTCTTCTCGGGTATAAATTATGAACCTTGGGCAACTGAAATGAAAAAATTACTATGGTTAGTAGATTTATTGCATTATGATCATGAAGGTTGTGTCAATTTCTATGATAAGAGAAGAGGTGAAATAACATTACAACTTATTATGTCAGCATTGGATGAAAACATCTTGTCTAGTATTTTGCGTGAGTTTGGTGAAGTAAGTAGCCCAAAAATATTTTGGAATATTCTTGAAATGAAGTACAGAATGGAGTGGAGTGAGAAAGCTGAATTTGATGAAGATATTGTTGTTGAAAATGATGATTGTGTTGAAAGCTTTATAACTGAAATAGAGACTGAAAATAGTAGCATTGAAATTGCAATGATTGATGAAGAAAGTGTGTATGACAGTAAAGTCGCATGCCATAGTAAGGAAATTCCCTATGATGCAGTATTTAGTGATTTGGTGAATTCAAATGAGATTGATGATGGAGATGAATTGTTGATGAACCCCTATGTGAATCTTTGGTAAATTTAGTCAAATTTGATGAAAATTATTCATATCATGAAGAGTGGTCAATTCAGTTGCATGAGAAATATCTTATTGATGAGCTATTGTTTGGTGAGAAGAAAAAATCATTTGCATACACAAACCAAGTGAAAGACAATCTGATAGAGCTTGGTAAAGAGGTTGAAGACATGAAACAACCAGTTGTGATAGTAGTTGAAGCTGAAAATGAAGATTATTATGCAACATCAGAGGCAAGGAAGAAAGACAAAGAAAGGAAAGCTCTCTTAGAAGAGAAAAAATGAAAAGAATCGGTATGGTTCTTCCTGTGATTTCTCATATGATTGTAACAATGTTTTTGAATGTGCAGGTTTACAAGACAACAACTCATTTTCAGTTGTGACTGATTATGAAGAAAACATGGAACAAAATGAAGAAATTGAGGAAGAAAATATTGAGTCAATTTTTATGGTTTGGAGCCTGGAAGAAATCAAGTATTATTATGAATTGATGTTGCAATAGTCCATTGAGCAGGACATTGATGATTGTATCCAGAAAGGGAAACAACCCACTTATGAGAAGTTGGAAGAATTGGCAAGAATTAAAGACAAACAATTCCAAGAACGTACAGAGGTGTTGAGGAAAAAGAACAATAGTCAGGTGCCAAGTTCCAAAATGAAGAAGAACAAAGCCAAGATGAAAGTAAAGCAGAACGAAGTCAAGATGAAACATATTTGGAGGAGCAAGCCAAGGAAGAAGCTTCATCTCCATCACTATCTGACAACAAGAAAGGTCAAGATGAAATTGGTAAAGTCAAATTGTAAGCATAGCTAAGACTAAGACCAACAGGCATGTTACTTATGTTAGGCATTAGTATTGTAGACAATTCATTTCTCCATTAAGGGGGAGTGTTGGAGAAATAATGGAGAATCTATTAGTTAGGTAGTTCCGATTGCGTTTGTATTTAGGACTTAGATCCTATTGCCTAGGAGTTTATTCTAACTCCCTACCTGATGTATTTCTTGCATAGGAGTTGGTCTCATTTCCATTTTCTAAGTTTGACCTATATAAAAATTTCATATAACCATTTTTCTTAGTTAAAATTGGTAGAACCCTCAAATTTGATAGTCTAAACGTTGTACCAAACAACTTTTTTAGGGTGATATTGCACGACATTTGCTTGCCAGAAATTTTTAGATCAACATATTTGAGTGATTATTTATGTATATTCTGAGTGCCCCAACATGCTAAATATATTTCTACATTCAAAAATGGATTTTAAACAAAACAAAATATTGATTTGGTGCAAATTTATATCCCATGATTCTAGGGGAAAAAGTCATTTCCTAGAACACTTAGACAAGGTCAATTTAATATACTTCATCTTACAGAGCATTTATTACTCAACAGTGTCTTAATGAATAATATTTACCAATATATACTGTTAAATCATTTTTCAAAATAATTAAATATTTTTTTTAATTTTTTTTAATTTAATAGAGATTTTATAAAAAGTTATAATTTTTATCCATTAATAATATTTTGATTTTAGAAATTTTAACATATTTAAAAAAAATTAAATCATGATAATTTTGAAATAATAATAATTCAAAACCATAATAATAATAATAATAATAAAATTAAAGACAAAAAAATTGATTTTTTCCATTTTGTTACATTTTTAAAAAGTCATCACGGACTATAATATTTGTGTTAATGTGGGTAGCATCCTCTCAAAATAAGGGAAATACTAGATGAGTTTCCTCATACTTATATATATATATATAATGACTCATAAAATTCATCAAGAGATGAATTATATGTGAACAATATTTCTTAATTTTAAAGAATAGATACATTTCATTAAAATAAATTAAATTTATTTTATATTTTATTTTAATTAAAAAAATTAAAAATACAGTTTTCATGTTGAAAAAAATTAAATTAAGATATACACACTTTTTTACATTTATATTTTAATTTAAGATCTTTTAAAATTTTAAGTTTGCTACAGCTTTCATGCTTGGAAAATTAAATTAAGATATATACACAAGGCATTTAATTTTTTTATTTTAATATTAAAATTTAATTTTTTGATTTTAATATTAAAATATATATTTAAATTATTTACATTTTAATTTAAAATGTTAAAATAATAATTTTTATAGTTATTTAGAGGAGATTTTGGTTTTTGTTTTATAATTTCAATTTTATTTAAACAGTTGGATGGTTTTAATTAAAGTATCTAATTGATAATAAACTTACTCAATCTAACACCATTTTTTCTTTTAAGTGTACTTAATGTTCAAAAATATTTTAAAATTTTAATAATCTTTAAAGATCACTCTCACTCAAGAGTGAAAACATATAATTTGGAAATATATATAAGTGGGGAGTTTATTTATTCACAATAAATAGGTAAAATATTTCATTTGGTAATGAAAATAAAGTAAATTAATACATGGAAAATGAAAGTAAATTAATACATTATTTAGAGTTGTTAAAACATATAATTTGGAAAAATATATGAGCGCCCAAGATATTCTACAATATTTCATTGATAATGAAAATTAAAATAAATTAATACAGTCATATTAAAATTAATTTTTGATTATGTAAATTAAAATAAATTAATATAGTGATATCATAATTAATTTTTTTATTGTAAAGTTGGTATTTATAAAGTATTTTTTTTAATTTAAGCAAAAATAATAGTAAATTATTAATATTTATACCATTTTAAATCTATATTTTTGGATTTACATACACTCAAAAGTATTAAATTCATCCAATGCTAAAAAAATTAGAGTATAA